>JAKSZT010054478.1:3144989-3217828 GCA_026826555.1 Tolypeutes matacus
TAAATCAGTTTGGGCAAGATTGACATCTTCACGATATTTATTCTTCCAATCCATGAACACGGAATGTCTTTCCATTTGTTTAGGTCTTTTTAAATTTCTTTTAGCATTGTTTTGTAGTTTTCTGCATATAGGTCCTATACTTCCTTGGTTAAATTAACTCCTAGGTATTTGAATCTTTTTGTTGCTATTGAAAATGGATTTTCCTCCTGATTTCCTCCTCAGATTGTTCAGTACTAGTGTACAAAAACATAACAGCCACTTTGCCACTTTGCTGAACTCATTTATTAGTTCAAGTAGCTTTGTTGTGGATACTTCAGGATTTTCTAAATACAGGATCATGTCATCCGCAAACAGTGAGAGTTTTACTTCCTCTTTTCCTATTTGGACGCCTTTAATTTTTTTGTCTTATCTAATTGCCCTAGCTAGAACTTCTAGTACAATGTTGAATAACAATGGTGACAGTGGGCATCCTTGTCTTGCTCCTGATTTTAGGGGGAAAGCTTTCAACCTTTCCCTATTGAGTATGATGTTGGCTGTGGGTTTTTCATATATGCCTTTTATCATATTGAGGAATTTTCCTTTTATTCCTATCTTTTGAAGTATTTTTATCAAAAAAGGATGTTGGATTTTGTCAAATGCCTTTTCTGCATCTATTGAGATGATCATGTGTTTTTTTCCCTTCAACTTGTTAATGTGGTGTATTACATTGATTGATTTTCTTATGTTGAACCAGCCTTGCATGCCAGGAATAAATCCCACTTGGTCGTGATGTATGTCTTTTGATATGCTGTTGGATTTGATTTGCAAGTATTTTGTTGAGAATTTTTGCATCTATGTTCACGAGAGAGATTGGTCTCTAATTTTCTTTTCTTGTGGAATCTTTATCTGGCTTTGGTATTAGGGTGATGTTGGCTTCATAAAATGTGTTGGGTAATTTTCCCTCCTCTTCAATTTTTTGGAAGAGTTTAAACAGGATTGGTGTTAATTCTTTTAGAAATGCTTGGTAGAACTCACCTGTGAAGCCATCTGGTCCTGGACTTTTCTTTGCTGGGAGATTTTTGATAATGGATTCAATCTCCTTAATTGTGATTGGTTTGTTAAGTTCTTGTATTTCTTGTTGTGTCAGTGTAGGTTGGTTATGAGTTTCTAGAAATTTCTCCATTTCATCCAGGTTGTCTAGTTTGTTGGCATATAGTTTCTCATAATATCCTCTTATGATTCTTTTTATTTCTGTGAGGTCATTTGTAATTTCCCCCCTTTCATTTCTGATTGTATTTATTTGCATCTTCTCTCTTTTTTTCTTTGTTAGTCTAGCGAGGGGTTTGTCAATTTTATTGATCGTCTCAAAGAACCAGCTTTTGGTTTTGTTGATTTTCTCTATTGCTTTTTTGTTCTCATTTTCATTTATTTCTGCTCTAATCTTTACTATTTCTTTCCTTCTTTTTGCTTTGGGATTGGTTTGCTGTTCTTTCTCTAGTTTCTCAAGTTGTTCAGTTAAATCTTTGAGTTTAGCTCTTTCTTGTTTCTTAATATGGGCATTTAGGGCTATAAATTTCCCTCTCAAGACTGCCTTTGCTGTATCCCATAAGTTTTGATATGTTGTGTTCTCATTTTCATTTGTCTCAATATATTTACTGATTTCACTTGCAAATTCTTCTTTGACCCACTGAATATTTAGGAGTGTGTTGTTCAGTCTCCACACATTTGCAAATTTCCTTTTTTCCTGTCTGTTATTGATTTCTAGTTTCATTCCATTATGATCTGAGAAGGTGCTTTGTATAATTTCAATCTTTTTATATTTATTGAGAGCTGTATTGTGACCTAACATGTGGTCTGTCCTGGAGAAAGATCCATGGGCACTTGAGAAGAATGTATAATCCGCTGAGTTTGGATGCAGTGTTCTGTATATGTCTGTTAGGTCTAACTTGTTTATCATATTGTTCAATTTCTCTGTTTACTTGTTGATCCTCTGTCTAGTTGTTCTATCTAATGATGTGAGAGGGGTGTTGAAGTCTCCAACGATTATTGTAGAAATGTCTATTTCTCCCTTCAGTTTTGCCAGAGTTTGTCTCATATATTTTGGGGCACCCTGGTTAGGTGCGTAGATATTTATGACTGTTATATCTTCCTGGAGGAACGTCCCTTTTATTAATATATAATGGCCTTCCGCATCTCTTATCACTTTTTTGCATTTGAAGTCTGTTTTGTCTGGTATTAGTATAGCTACCCCTGCTATTTTCTGTTTACTATTCGCATGGAGTATCTTTTTCCAACCTTTTATTTTCAGCTGGCTTGTATCCTTGTGTCTGAGATGAGTTTCTTGTAAGTAGCATATGGATGGCTCATGTTTTTTTATCCATTCTGTCAGCCTGTATCTTTTGATTGGGGAATTTAATCCATTCACATTCAATGATATTACTGAAAATGCACTATTTATTTCCTCCATTTTATTCTTTGGTTTTCATATGTCATCTTGTTTTTGTCTTTCTTTTTACTCTTTTGGTTATCCTTTCTGCTTTTCTTTCTTCTTTACTCTCCTCCAAGCCTCTCTCTCCTGTCTTTTTCTTTCAGGTTCTAAGGCTTCCTTTAATATTTCCTGCAAAGGTGGATTCTTTTTGCAAACTCTCTTAATTTCTGTTTCTTTGTGAATACCTTATATTCACCTTCATATTTGAAGGACAGTTTTGCTGGATAAAGAATTCTCGGCTGGCAGATTTTCTCTTTCAGTTTCCTAATTGTATCATACCACTGTCTTCTCGCCTCCATGGTTTCTGAAGAAAAATCTGCACAGTCTTACTGGATGTCCTTTGTACGTGATCGTTTGCTTCTCTCTTGCTGCTCTGAGCATTTTCCTTTATTTTTTACATTTGACATTCTGAATAATATGTGTCGTGGCGTAGGTCTATTTGGATTTATTCTTATTGGGGTACGGTGTGCTTCTTGGACATGAAAGTTCATTTCTTTCGTGAGTGTTGGGAAATTTTCAGCTATTATTTCCTCAAATACTCTTTCTGCCCCTTTTCCTTTCTCTTCTCCTTCTGGAACTCCAATGACACGTATGTTGTTGCGTTTTGTGTTGTCATTCAACTCTCTGAGCCCCTGCTCAATTTTTTCCATTCTTTTCTCTCTTCAATTTTAGCTGCTTTGTCTTCAGTATCACTTATTCTTTCTTCTATCATTTCGAGTCTGCTGTTGTATGCTTCAAATGTATTTTTTACTTCACCTATTGTATCTTTCATTCCCCTGAACTCCGTTACTTTTCTGTTCCTGATTTCAAATTCTTCTTTACGTTCGCGCAATGACTTCTTGATGTCATTGATCTCTTTAACTATATTCTCTTTCATCTCATTAATTTGATTTTGGAAATGTGTGCTCATCTCACTGATTAGTTCTCTTAAATTCTGCATCTCTTCTGGGACTTTGCTGTATTCCTTTTCTTGGGCCATGTCTTCTATTTTCTTAGTATGGCCCGAAATTTTTTGTTGGTGCTTAGGCATCTGGTTAGTTTGTATTTTACTTAGATGCTCTATCTCTTTCTCTTTTATGGGGTTTTAGTGGCAGGCGGCTGTGAGTTACCACCGTTCTTTGATTTTTGGCTCAACCGTGATTGTTAGGATTGTTCTGCTGGTTGCTCAAAACTGGGCACTGGGCCCAGTAATTGGTTGTAGAGTCGTTTCCTAGGGCCTTGGGCAGGGAGGCTATAGAGGCCAGGAAAAGACTCTCTTACTTATTACTTTTCTTATGTGTACTTCCTTGGTCTGCCAGAAGATGGCGCTTGTTGGCTGCTCTCAATTCAATGCCTGGTCGGAGCGTATTTGTTGTGACACAGACCAGATCAATGTGATAGAGCTTCCTGTCTGGGGGCTAGGAACCCTGTGATTCAAACTTTTTGAGACAGTTCTCCAGACTTCTCTCATAGCACCCCTCTTTTCCCAGCTAGGAAATATTTCCACTCCCTTCTGAATCCTCAACAATCAGTCCCTGTTAGTAGAGGAGGAGATTGGGAGGTTTGTATATCTTTAGCCCCTTGCAGACTCCAAGGCAAACAATGGCGCAGCCCCACCCAGCCTGGAAGGGCTCTCGGGACAGGGCAGACCAAACCTGGGAGTCCAAAGCAGGGTCAGCCCCAGGCTCTCTCTCCCCTCTCCCGTGGTGTCCTCAACAATTAGTCCAGGCTAGAAGGGAGGGAGGTTGCGAGGATAGGATTTCTCCAGTCCTTTCCGGGCTCCCAGGGCTAACCGCTGTGTGGAAGGGTCCGTGTGGCTCTGCAGCCCAAATTTCAGGTCCGAACCTGAGTCAGCCTAAGGCTATGTCCCTCTCTCTCCCCTTTCCCGGAGTGGCAGATCCCTGAAGCCCCCTTTGCTGTGGTCGCAGGCCCAGGGGCCTGAGAATTCTGAAGAGTGTGGGGGAGGGTGCCGGTGGCAGCAGAAGCTGCTACTTGCAACTCACAGTTCTGTAGTAGCGATTTCCCTCTTCGGTCCCTCTCTCTTCTGGGTGGTGTGCAGCCTTCACCTGGTGACCTAAACCCTAGAAGATCTTTTTCGGGGCTGTTTTCAGCTTGTCCTCTAGCTATTTTTCTGGAGAAGAGATTCCCGTGTCTTACTAGTCCGCCATCTTCCCGGAAGTTCCCATTACATATTAATGAAAGGGACAATCCACCAGGAAGAAAGAACAGTCATAAATATCTATGCACCTAATCAGGGTGCCCCCATGTTGCAAACTCTGGTAAAACTGAAGGGAGAAAGAGAAAATTTTAAAATAATAGTTGGAGACTTCAACACACCGCTCACATTATTAGGTAGAACAACTGGGCAGAAGATGATACAACAAGGAAACAGAGAACTTGAACAATATGATAAACAAGCTAGACTTAATAGATATATACAGAACATTGCATCCCAAATCAGCGGTTTATACATTCTTCTCAAGTGCTCACGAATCTTTCTCCAAGATAGACCACATGTTGTGTCACAGGCATGTCTCAATAATTATACAGACATTGAAATGATACAAAGCACCTTCTCAGATCATAATGGAATGAAACTGGAAATCAATGACAGATAGGAAAGGGGAAAATTCTTAAATGTGTGGAGGCTACACAACACACTCCTGAACAATCAATAGGTCGAAGAAGACATTGTAAGAAAAATTAGTAAATATATTGAGACAAATGAAAATGAGAACACAACTTATCAAAACTTATGGGATACAGCAAAGGCATTGCTGAGAGGGAAATTTATAGCCCTAAACACCTATATTAAAATAGAAGAAAGAGCTAAAATCAAAGATCTAACTGAACAACTGGAGAAACTAGAAAAAGAACAGCAAACCAGTCCTAAAGCAAGCAGAAGGAAAGAAATAATAAAGATTAGAGCAGAAATAAATGAAATTGAGAACAAAAAATCAATAGAGAAAATCAACAAAACCAAAAGCTGTTTCTTTGAGAAGATCAATAAAATTGACTAACCCTACAGATATAAAAAGGGGGGAAGTTACAACTGACCCCACAGATATAAAAAGGATCATAAGAAGATATGAGCCCTTTTCCGGTTACGGCGCTGCGGGGTGAGGATCTCGTGTCTACGCTCACAACCATGCCGTCCAAGGGCACGTTGCAGTCCGTGCAGGTCTTCAGACGCAAGAAAACGGCTACAGCCGTGGCGCACTGCAAACGGGGCAACGGCCAGATCAAGGTGAACGGGCGGCCCCTGGAGATGATCGAGCCCCTCACGCTGCACTACAAGCTGCTGGAACTCGTTCTGCTTCTGAGCAAAGAGCGGTTTGCTGGTGTGGACATCCGTGTCCATGTGAAGGGTGGTGGTCATGTGGCCCAGATTTATGCAATCCGCCAGTCCATCTCCAAAGCCTTGATGGCCTATTACCAGAAATACGTGGATGAGGCTTCCAAGAAGGAGATCAAAGACATCCTCATCCAGTATGACCGGACCCTGCTGGTGGCTGACCCACGTCGCTGCGAATCCAAGAAGTTCGGAGGCCCTGGAGCCCATGCCCGCTACCAGAAATCCTACCGATAAGCCCACTACAAGGAGCAGGGTTCACCTTTATAATAAACAAGGGTTGTGGGACTTGAAATTTCCAAGAAAAAAAAAAAAAAAAGATATGAGAAACTGTATGCCAGCAATCTAGACAACCAAATGGACAGATGCCTAGAAATGCACAACCAACCTACATTGACTCTACAAGAAATACAAGAACTCAACAGTCCAATCACCTTTAAAGAGATTGAAACAGTCATCAAAAATCTCCCAACAAAGAAAAGTCCAGGACCAGATGGCTTTACAGTTGAATTCTACCAAGCATTTTGAGAAGAATTAATAGCAATTCTGGTTAAACTCTTCCAAAAAACAGAAGAGGAGGGAAAATTACCCATTTTATGAAGCCATCACCACCCTAATACCAAAGCCAGATAAAGATATAGAAGAAAAGAAAATTACAGAGCAATCTCTCTAATGAACATAGATGCAAAAATTCTCAACAAAATACTTGCAAATAGAATCCAACAGCATATTGAGAGAATTATACCACACAAATGAAAGATGTTGTTAATGGGAAAGTGTAGGAGGGGGAGGGGATGGGGCATATGGGAATCCCCTCTATTTTTTATGTTATTTATGTAATCTAAAGCTTCTTTAAAAATAATATATATATATATATATATATAAAGGAGGAAAACAGAAAGGATTATATACCATTACCAAGTAGGATTTATTCCTGGTTTGCAAGGGTGGTTCAACATAAGAAAATCAATTAACATAATACATCACATTAACAAATTGAATGGGAAAAACCACATGATCATCTCAACCAATGCAGAAAAGGCATTGGACAAAATCCAGCATCCTTTCTTGATAAAAACGCTTCAAAAGATAATAATAGAAGGAAAATTCCTCATAAAGGGCATATATGAAAAACCCACAGACAACTTTGTACTCAGTGGGTAAATGTTGAAAGCCTTCCTCTAAGATCAGGAACAAGACAAGGATGCCCACCATCAACATGTTATTCGATATTGTGCTAGAAGTTCTAGCTGGAGTAATTAGATAAGAAAAAAAAAAAAAAAAAAGTCATCCAAATAGGAAAAGAGAAAGTAAAACCCTCACTATTTACAGATGACATGATCCTATATTTAGAAAATTCTGAAATGTCTACGACAAAGCTATTTCAGCCAATAAACACATTCAGCAAAGAGGCAGGATATAAGATCAACATGCAAAAATCAGTAATATTTCTGTACACTAGTATTGAGCAACCTGAGGAGGAAATTGGGGAAAAATTCCATTTACAATAGTAACAAAAAGACTCAAATACCTAAAAATCAATTTAACTAATGATGTACAGGACCTATATGCAGAAAACTACAAACAATGCTAAAAGAAATCAAAGAATACCTGAACAAATGGAAAGACATTCTGTGTTCATAGATTGGAAGACTAAACATAGTGAAGATATAAATCCTACTCAAACTGATTTATAGGGAAGCGGCTGTGGCTCAATCAGTAGGGCTCCCGTTTACCATATGGGAGGCCCCGGGTTCGGTTCCTGGGGCCTCCTGGGGAGGGGAGGCCCGCCCACAAGGCGCGGTTAGGTGACCCAGCGAGCACAAGCAGCAAGGGGGGGATGAATGAATGAATGAATAAAATCTTTTAAAAAAAACCAAAAAACCAAAAACAAAACAAAAAAAAACTGATTTATAGATTCAAAGCAATACCAATCAAAATTCCAACAGCCTACTTTACAGAAATAGAAAAGGCAATTACCAAATTTATTTGGAAAGGAAAGTGCACCCAAATAGCCAGAAGCATCCTAAAAAAGAAGAATGATATGGGAAGACTTTTACTGCCTGGTCTTGAAACATATTACAAAACTACAGTGGTCAAAACAGCATGGTATTGGCCTAAAGATAGACACATTGATCAGTGGAATAGAATTGAGAGTCTAGAAATGAACCCCCACCTCTACAGCCAACTGGTTTTTGACAAACCTTCCAAGTCCACATTACCAGGACAAAACAGTCTCTTAAACAAATGGCGCTGGGAGAACTGGATGTCCATAACCAAAAGAATAAAAGCAGACCCTTATCTCACTCCCTATACAAGAATCAACTCAAAATGGATCAAAGAGCTAGGGGTCGGATGTGGCTCAACTGGTTGGGCGTCCGTCTCCCATATGGAGGGACCCGGGTTCGATCCCCAGGACCTCCCGGTAAAAAAAAAAAAAAAAAAATGGATCAAAGACCTAATATAAAAGCCAGGACCCTACAACTGCTAGAAAAAAATGGAGGGAAACATCTTCAAGATTTTGTGGTAGGTTGTAATTTCTTAGATCTTACACCCAAAGCATGAATAACAAGAAAAAAATAGGTAAATGGGACCTTTTCAAAATTAAACACTTTTGCACCTAAAAGGACTTTGTCAAAAGGTGAAAAGGCAGCCAACTCAATGGGAAAAAATATTTGGAAGTCACATATCTGATAAGGGTTTAATATCCAGCATATATAAAGAGATGTTACAACTCAACAATAAAAAGACAAATGACCCAATTAAAAAATGGGCATAAGACTTGAATAGACATTTCTTCAAAGAAGAAATACAAATGGCAAAAAAACACATGAAGAAATGCTCAACATTACTCAAGATTAGGGAAATACAAATTAAAACTACAATGAGATAACATTTCACACCTATCAGAATGGCCACTACTAAAAAGACAGAGAACTACAAGTGTTGGTGAGGATGTGGAGAAGTAGGAACACTTATTCCCCATTGGTGAGAATGCAGAATGGTACAGCCACTGTGGAGAACTGTTTGGCAGTTCCTAAAGAAGTTGAATATAGACTTGCCATGTGATCCTGCAATACCACTATTGGGTATATACCCAGAAGAACTGACAGCAGTGACACGAACAGACATCTGCACACCGATGTTCATAGCCACATTATTCACCATTGCCAAAAGTTGGAGACAACCCAGGTGTCCATCAACAGATGAATGGATCAACAAACTGTGATCTATTCACACGATGGAATATTATGCAGCTGTAAGAAGAAATGAGGTCGTAAAGCATATGACAACATGGATGAATCTGGAGGACATTATGTTGAGCAAAGCAAACCAGACACAAAAGAACAAATACTGTATGAATGTGTTACTGTGAACTAAATATATTGTGTAACATATTGTTTGATTCAAAAAAATTTTTATATGTAGCCAGTACATTTAATTGAGAAATATATATATTTATTCATCTATGTTTACTTTTTAGTTTTTAATTGTTTATATTTTCCATTATTAAATGTGCAAAATAAAGTAAAAAAGCATCATTGAAAATAAAAACAAAACAAAACAAAAAGACTTAAATAGACATTTGTCCATAGAAGAAATACAAATGGTGAAAAAACACATGAAAAATATTCAACATCACTAGCGATTAGGGAAATGCGAATCAAGGGGATTGGTTGTAGCTCAGTAGTTTGAGCACCTGCTTCCCATGTACGAAGTCCTGGGTTCAATCCCCAGTACCTCCTTAAAAAAACAAAACCAAACAAACAAAAAAACTACAATAAGATATCATTTCACACCTATTAGAATGCCCACTATTAAAAAGTCTTAAAACTACAAATGTTGTAGCGGATGTAGAGAGATAGGAATGCTTATTCACTGTTGGTGGGAATGTAGAATGGTACAGCCACTGTGGAGGACTACCTGGCAGTTCCTAAAGAAGTTGAATATAGATTTGCCAAGTGACCCTGCAATACCACTACTGGGTATATACCCAGAAGAACTGAGAGCAGTGACACAGACATCTACACATCAATTTTCATAGGAGCTTTATTCACAGTTGACAAAAGATGGAGACAACCCAGGTGTCCATCAACCAATGAATGGATAAACAAATTGTGATGTATACACAAGATGGAATATTATGCAGCTGTAAGAAGAAATGAAGTCGTGAAGCATATGACAACATGGATGAACCTGGCGGACATTGTGTTGAGTGAAGCAAGCCAGGGACAAAAGGATAAATACTGTATGATTGTGTTATTTTTTTTTAAAGATTTTATTTATTTATTTATTCATTTATCTCCCCCCCCTTGCTGCTTGTGCTCGCTGGGTCAGCCAACCACGCCGTGCGGGCAGGCCTGCCCTCACCAGGAGGCCCCGGGAACCGAACCCGGGGCCTCCCATATGGTAAACGGGAGCCCTACTGATTGAGCCACAGCCGCTTTCATGATTGTGCTATTTTGAACTAAATATATTGCATAAACTAATGGAGTTACTAACTGAAATATATTTCACCAGAAAATAGAATGAGGATAGAGAATGGAAAGCTGAGGGTTAACCTTTGCAGAATTGGCATAAAGATTGTTTGTTAATCCCTGGAAATGAATAGAAAAGTTGAAAGCACATCATAGTGTTTCTAACTAGCAGTGCTAATATATGGGTATGACATTGGTTGAAAGGGAAAGTCTAAGGTTATGTATATTACAAAAAGGAAAGCTAAAAAATATAACATGGGACTGTATAGCATAGTGAAACCTCATGTGAAATATGAATGCGGTAATATTGCATATATAAGACTGTTTTTCTTTGAAACTGAACAAATGTATGTTATTGTTACAAGATGTTAATATCAGGCAAAACAAACAAACAAACATGCAAATTGAAAGAAATGAGACGCAAAGTACTGCATATTGTATGACTCCATTTATATAAACTGTAAATATAAATCAATTTATAAATATGGAATTAGATTAATGGTTATGTAGCGCTGGGGTAGGATAGAGGGACTGAGAGGTGACTGGTAAGTGGTGTGGAGTTTTTCCTTTTGGAGTAATGGGATTGTTCTAAAATTTTTTGTGGTGATAAATGCACAACTCTGTGATTATATTAAATGCCATTGATTGTACACTTTGGATGGATTTTGTGGTATGTGAATATATCTCAATAAAACTGCTTTAAAAAATGGCTATGTAAAAAGTACAATAAAAATTTGCAGAAATGAGACTCAATAAGAGTCAATATGCTGTACTCATTCTACAAAATTATGCTGATAAGTGAAGAGACAGTAGACATGCTGCCACGAAAATGTTTCATTTGAATAATAATTGATTGGAATTTTTTGTTTCTTTTTTTAACAAATCAATTTTATTGATACATATTAATAAAGCATACAGTTCATCCAAAGTATACAATCAATGGTATTTGGTATAATCACATAGTTGTGCATTCACCATGTCAATCATTA
The DNA here is from genome assembly GCA_026826555.1 of Tolypeutes matacus. Classification (NCBI taxonomy): domain Eukaryota; kingdom Metazoa; phylum Chordata; class Mammalia; order Cingulata; family Chlamyphoridae; genus Tolypeutes; species Tolypeutes matacus. The sequence continues at coordinate 3,156,255 of JAKSZT010054478.1, forward strand.
TTATTTTCATTATTTCAATAATAATAATAATAAACAAAAAACCAGACAAACAAGGAAATTCTTCACCTCTCAATCTCTCTGTTTCCTTTGCTGTACATAGCTGCTACTTTTGGCTATTCTTGTAGAATTATTTATTTATTAAGCAGTTTTATATCATTACTTATTATACATATTATACCCCACCTCCCCCAATGTACAATAACCTTTTTCTGTATATACGTGTTGATATTTTCTATTCTATGCTATGCTATGCTATTCTGTTATCTATATATTTATTTATTTTTATTTATCCCCCCCCCCCGTTGTTTGCACTCGCTGTCTGCTCTCTGTGTCTGTTCATTGTGTGCTTGTCTTCTTTTTGGGAGGCCGGGAACTGAACCCGGGGTCTCCCATGTGGGAGGGAGGTGGTACCTAATCACTTGAACCACCTCCACTCCCTATTCTATTTAAAATGTATTTAAATGAAAAATCTTTTTTCTATTATGTAGTAAACATTATATAAAATGATAATTGCTACCTAATACATTGACCCGTAAACAGACTGTACCTCAGTTTGGAAAACACTGATCCAACAGCCATCTTACTCTACAGGCCCTCTCCCTAGCTACCAAATCCATGAGCAGGCACTCATTTAGCTTTTCTGATGCTTCAATTTCCCCCTTCCTAGGAAGGACAATGCTAGTTCATTCATGCTGACTTACCTCCAAATTGTTTGGTAAGCTCTAGGTCATTGGCATGTGGCAGGGACTGCAGGAGATAGAGGGCTGCCAGGGCTCTGATCGCAGAGCTTCCCCTTGCTCCTGTCTTACAGGCCCTGCCTCTGGGTTCACCCCGCTGTAACCTGAAGGAGAACCTGCTGAAGGATAATTGTGCTCCGGAGTCCATCGAGTTTCCGATGAGTGAGGCCCGTGTACTGGAGGCCAGGCCCCTTAGCGACAAGGGCTCTGGAGACAGCTCCCAGGTTATTCAAGTCAGTCCTCAGAGGATTGCGCTCCGACTACGGCCAGGTAGGGATGGGCCTCACTGCTAGCCCAGGGCACAAGCCGGAGGTCTGTGCAGGAAGTCTTGGGGAAGCAGCTGAAAAGGGTGATGGGATGAGAAGAGAAGGATGTGGAGGAGTTGTGGGTGGGGAGGTGTGGGCAGGAGAATGAAAGTGAGTTGCAGGTATTGGGATTTGAAAGCAGACTCTTCTGAGTGGAATCTTCACTCCACTATATGTTAGCTATTTGACCTTGGGGAAATTACTTACCCTTCTGACATAGGTGCTCAAAAAATGTTTGTTTCTTCTTTCACTCAAATGCCTGTTTTACCTACTTTATAGATTTGTGTTGAGACTCAAATGAGACTTTGGATGAGGAAGTAATTGTAAGCCCCTTTTCCACATGTGATTGGGGCAGAAGCATGGGGGCAGAGAAAAATAGGGATAGAAGAGAGCTACAGATGGAGGAAAGATTAGACTAGGAGACAGGCTTTTTGAAGCATTGACTTTGGCTTTTCAATTAAATCAAGAGGAATTTGAGAGAGTACTTAATCTGAGTAAGGAATGTGTTGGGTGCTATGGGATTCAGAGAAGGCTCGGACACAGTTCTTGTCTTTTATGGACTCTGAAGTACAGTAACTGAGAATACCTGTGACTCAGGGTGGGAAACCCTTGGGATCCAGAGGATTAGACCCAGAGGATTTAGAAAGAAGAGAATATGAATAGAAGGATCAAGAGATTGGAAGAGGAATAGAATTGCAAGGGAGAGGAGAGGGGACCAGCATTTTCAAATTTGGTTTGATCAAGCATTTACTTAGTCCCAACTGTGTCCAAAACCACTTGTTAAGTCTTAGAGGGAGAAGAGAAAAACTAACACCCTGCTGCCTTCCAGATGATTCGAAGAATTTCTCCATCCAAGTGCGCCAGGTGGAGGATTACCCTGTGGACATCTACTACTTGATGGACCTGTCCTACTCCATGAAGGATGATCTGAAGAGCATCCAGAGCTTGGGTACCAATTTGGCTTTGCAGATGCGCGAGCTCACCAGTAACCTGCGTGTTGGCTTTGGGGCCTTTGTGGACAAGCCCATGTCACCATATATGTACATCTCCCCACCAGAGGCTGTCAAAAATCCCTGCTATGAGTAAGTTCCTCCTCAAGGATCTAGGAAGGCATCTCTCTCCCCTGCCTCAGGCAGGACCAAGTCCTGGTTCCTATTTCTAACTCTAGGGCAGCTTCATTGGCTTCCTTGTGGCCAGACTGTATCTCCTCTCCACATTGGTCTTCCTGCCTGGAAAATGGGCTGGCTATCCTGGAGTTTGTGTCAGTAGAGTCCAAGGCTGCTTGGAGATCTAGAAAGAGAAATTCTTCAGTTTCCTGGTCTTGGTCCAGGTGGTAAGAGAAATGGGAGGAGAATAAGGTCAGAAGGAGAGAAATTTAAGCATAAGAAAACAGAAATTTTGAATTATGATTTCAGAAGGATTGATTCTATTGTCTTCATTGTCCTCCTTATCACCAAGGATATTAGTTCTACAAGGTTAAAATCGAACCCAGGACCTTGTACATGGGAAACAGTCGCTCAGCCACTTGAGCTACATCTACCTCCCACTTGTTAGTTTTCAAAGTTGTATGATGTAGCTTTTAACCTTCTGCCTGTGTTATAAGGTTCCCCAGTAACGGCATCAGCCATCAATTAAACAAACCATTAGACCAGGACAGAAATTTCTCTGTTGGCATGATCTATCAATTTATTGATGATTAGGGAGCATTAACTTACTGATGAGCTTTTGCCTTATTACTTTAGAGATGTGTTAACTATAAGGTGATAGCAACAACAATTAGAATTTTTACTATGTGCTTCCCTCCAGTCTAAGTGCTTTACATGTATTAACTCATTTAAGCCTCATAACTACTCTTGTGAGATATTGTCCCCATTTTTGTAGGTTAGGTTAGGAAGGCTTGTCTAAAGTTCCAGGACTAGTAAGTGGTGAAGCTGGGATTTGAACTCAGGTGGTCTGGTTCCACAGCACACTGTCTTATCTACCATCTGGAGGTAAGGTTGGTGTGATGCTTCAGGTAATTTGATGGCTTAAGAGTTTGTACTGCCTGGATAATTGTGTTTATATAGATCTGGCTGGACATACCATTATCCATATTTGCCACTCTTCCCTTTCCCTTCCATTCCCCATTCTGCCTCTTCCAGTAGGGTGCCTGATTAAATTATCTCTGATCCCTCCCTAGCTTGAAGAACACCTGCTTACCCATGTTTGGCTACAAGCATGTGCTGACGCTAACTGACCAGGTGATCCGCTTCAATGAGGAGGTGAAGAAGCAGAGTGTGTCTCGGAACCGAGATGCCCCAGAGGGCGGCTTTGATGCCATCATGCAGGCTACAGTCTGTGATGTGAGTGTGGAGGGCATGGACTGCCTGATGTGGTTGGCATGGATCAGAATGGGGAAGGAAGTGACTCAACCCTGGGAATTTCTGATGTGAAGTAAGAGATAGGAACTAAGCAGAGCTGCAGGCAGGTATGAGGAATGTAGCTCCTGATATGCAGCCTCTGCTTGTGTCCACTCCCTGGCCAGAGATGACTTTCCTTTGAATCTCAGTGGTTCATGATGTTTTCTGGGGAGAGCATCTTACCACCTTCTTTGTAAGTATTTCACAGTCAAGGCTGTGTTAACCTCAGCGAAGTGGGCAGTTGGTCAGATGGAATTTCTTCTAGACCAGCCCAGCTCTGAAGATGCAAATGGCTTTTAGATGGACACTGTGATGGTCATTGGGTATGTGTGGAGTTGAAGAAGGTGTCATTCAGCTGTTTGAACTAAACAACTATGGGAATTCTTTGGGTCTTTGTTCTTTACCAGTGACATGGCCAAAGTTGCTTGGTCTCCTTTACCTTTTATTTATTTTTTAAACAGGAAAAGATTGGCTGGAGGAATGATGCATCCCACTTGCTGGTGTTCACCACTGATGCCAAGACTCATATAGCACTGGATGGAAGGCTGGCAGGCATTGTCCAGCCCAATGACGGGCAGTGCCACCTTGGTAGTGACAACCATTATTCTGCCTCTACTACCATGGTAAGATCCCTGGCACCATCTATAGTCCCTATTCATTATGGCCAGGACTGCCCTAACCCAGGTAGAGCTTTTATGTAAATAGAAAATGGCAGCCCTTCCTCTGAGCAGACTGCAGGTCTTGGTTTCGGCTCCCCCCAATTTCTCCAATCAGACATCCTCATCCAGGGTACAACTTGTGGTCGGGGTTATCACCATCTCCACTGCCAGCAGCAGCAGCAGCAGCAGCAGCAGCATGGCATTCAGAATAGACCCAAAGGACTTTTGCAGACCCAGCTTGGGAAGTAGTCTTTCTTCTCTATTTTGTGCTGATTAGCTGCTTCTTGGAATTACCGTGCTCTCTGTGATTATTGGAATAAGGCAGAGAAAAAAGGGACAAAGATCATCGAAAGCATGGACAGCAGGTCCTATGAGGAAAGGTTATAGGGATCAGAGTCATATAGCTTGAAAGAAAGAAGTTTAAAGGATAATTTTGTCACTATATGAGAAGACTTCTTATAAACTGTTTTCTATGGCCATAGAAGGTTAAATAAGAGGAAAGGAGTTTATTCTGAAACAGGAGAAACTGCTATAAGCCATAAGAAAAACGTGCTGACCCTCAGAATGCTGATACTCTGGGGATCTGGGGGAGGTGTGAACTCATCATCTCTTAAAGACAATATAGCAACTATCTAGTCTATATGGTCTAAATGTACCTGTGTGGGGAAGCGGCTGTGGCTCAATCAGTAGGGCTCCCGTTTACCATATGGGAGGCCCCGGGTTCGGCTCCCGGAGCCTCCTGGTGAAGGCAAGCCCGCCCGCACGGCGTGGTTAGCTGACCCAGCGAGCACAAGCAGCAAGCGGGGGATAAATGAATAAATAAATAAAAAATCTTTAAAAAAAAAAAAAAAATGTACCTGTGTGTAAAAGCAGATAATCTCAGGAGCTCCCTTCTAGGTCTAGGATCCCATGGATATGTTAAAAAATCACCACCTTCCCCAGTGTCACATGAGTTCCTTGGTGTCACCCATAGAACTATCAGGTGTTGAGCGAGTCAGCAACCTTTGGCACCACAATCTGTGTGCATGGCACTTTACCAGGGGTCGAGGGAGATACAGAGACTATATAAGCTTCCACCCCTCAGGAAGGTTTGGTTTAATTGAGAAAGGACATGTGTACTTACTAATAACACATGATATATCATTAGTGCTAAATGAGTGGCACAGTCAATAAGGACTGTAGGTAGTCAAAGGAAGGATGCTCATCATAAGCTGGGATGGTCAAGGAAGTCCTCTTGTAAGGATGGGTCCTGGGAAGCAGATGTGGCTCAGGTGACTGGGCTGCTGCCTACCACATGGGAGATTGCTGATTCAGATCCCGGTGCCTCCTGAAGAAGACAGAAAGCTGGCACGATGGGCAGGCACAGCAAGAGACACAGGAAGAAAAAACATAATGAGAGACACAACAAAGCAGGGAGCACAGGTTCCCGGTGCCTCCTAAAGAAGACAGCTGTTGCGGCAGCAGGCATTGTGAGCTGACACAACAAGATGACACAACAGGAGATGTAGGGAGGAAAAACCTAATGAGAGACACAACAAATCAGGCAGCGGAGGTGGCTCAAGCGATTAGGCACCCTCTCCCACATCAGAGGTCTTGGATTCACCTCCCAGTGCCTCCTAAAGAAACAAGGAAGACGAACAGACACAGCAAGTGAAAAACAACAAGGAAGTGGGGAGAAATAAATAAATAAAATAAATCTTTTTTTTTTTTTAAAGATGGGTCATAAGGAAGGTGGAGGATTACCAAAAGAAGGCCATTCCAGGTGGGAGGGAGGGAGCAGGCTAGATCAGTGATGAGTGGAGGTGGAAGAGTGGTGAATGAGGGCCCTAGGTTGAGACAACATGGAGGAAGATCATGAATGCCAGGCCAAGGTCATCTGCTTCAAAACAGGGAGAAAGCGTCAAAATGATGAGGTCTAGCCCAGTGCCTGGATCATGGAAGCTGCTCCATAGTGTTAATATATTGAATTCAAATAAGAAGACAGAGGGGCTTAATTTTGGGCACCTCTGGCCTATACCTTTTCATCTGTCCCTGGCGTTCACAACTGGGTTTGAACCCACTTTGATCATGGGGTGAAAAATTTTAAGCACCAACAGTATCTGGGCCACATTCTGTATCAGCCAAGTTCTAAGGCTTGGAATATGGGGATGGTAGATGGGACTTCTCTATTTACCCCCAACTCTCCTTTTCCAGGATTATCCCTCTCTGGGGTTGATGACTGAGAAGCTATCCCAGAAAAACATCAATTTGATCTTTGCTGTGACTAAAGGTGTAGTCAACCTATACCAGGTGACTATGCCCTTGGGGTCTCCTGCAGTAGGGCCAGGGATGGGGGGACCTGCCCCTGGGGAGCCAGCTCAGGGGAGCCTGCATTTTGACGATGATCCCATGCTGCATTAGCCATGGTCACCAACCAGAAAAGACCCTCCTCCAACCTGTTCCCAGGGGTCTGAAGTTTCCTTTCTGTGGGCCTCTCCTCCAACCTCGAACCTACCAGGAGGAACTTGTTGATGTTCAAGGTGGTGGAGGGGAAATAATGTGGTGTGAGGAGTATGAGAGGCTCTTTATAATTTTGTTTAGGGCTGAAAAACTATTAGATATATTCCTAGTGACAAGTAAAATATCTCATACCTCTCACTAATTCTCACTTCAAGATCCTCCATCTTGTTTGGGGAAGGTCTTTGGAGACCACCACTCTCTCCTCTGGTAAGCCCTTGGGATCTTTGTCTTCCTTCCTAGAACTACAGTGAGCTCATCCCAGGAACCACAGTGGGGATTCTGTCTGCAGATTCCAGCAATGTCCTCCAGCTCATTGTTGACGCCTATGGGGTAAGTGTCTTGGGCTAGAATGGGCCTGCCGATAGTCCAACTAATTTGATTTTACCCAGCAGGGATCAGATTTGGGAGACCTGGCTGTGAGGTCATTACCTAGTCTTACTGCCTTCCTCTTGTCTCCCGGAGGCTAGTTGATGGCCAGCACCAGAAGGGAAGCAACCTTCCAAGAAAGAAATGGCCCATCAAGGAATGCCAGGGAGCAGCAGGGACAACAAGTGGAAAGCTTATGAGGAGGTAGAAGGGAGAGAGGGGATGGGCATGGTAGTTAGATAGGAAGGATCAGGGCCCTGGTATTGTTGGGTCACAGTGAGGGTTACTGAGCCCCAACGATAGGGAAAATAGAGAGATGGGTCATGAGGAAAGCAAGGCTGATAAAAAATTAGGTGAAATTCGCTAATAGCCAAGGCATTCCTCCTTTGTGCACCCCGAAGCCTTTGGGAGGCTGTTGCTTGTTCAGATTTTACCCAGAACTTACCTAGACACACATGGGGACAGGGTGAGGAAGCAGGTTCCTGGGCAAGAAATAGAGCAGGAGGGAAGTGGATGTGGCTCAAGTTATTGGGCTCCCACCTACCACATAGGAGGTCCTAGATTCAGTTTCCAGTGCCTCCTGGAGAAGACAAGCAAGACAGTGGGCTGGTGTGACGGGCAGGCATGGTGAGCTGACACAACAATATGATGCAACAAAAGGAGACACAGAGGAAAGACAATGAGAGACACAACAGGATCGGTTCCTGGTGCCTCCTAAAGAGAAGATGAGCAGACACAGAGAGCACACAGCAAAATGGACACAGAGAGTAGACAGTGAGTGTAATCAACGAGGGGGGGTGGGAATAAAAAAAAAAAAAATAGAGCAGGAAACAGAGGCTCCTAGGAGTGCTGCAGCAGCTTCTAGGCAAACCTCAGCATCTGGCACTGCCAGGGGTAGTCCAGGGCCACCGGGATTTTGCTGGGGATAGAACTGGCTCTTTCCCATTTCCCTTCAGCTCAGTTCCTTACCATCTTTTGCCCTTTTCTGCTCAGAAAATCCGCTCTAAAGTAGAGCTGGAAGTGCGTGACCTCCCTGAGGAGTTGTCTCTATCCTTCAATGCCACCTGCCTTAACGACGAGGTCATTCCAGGGCTCAAGTCTTGTGTTGGACTCAAGATTGGAGACACGGTGAGGTGGGCTTGGGCAGGTACTGAGGCTGCAGCTCTGACCCTAGCCTGCGCTTTGGCACGCCTGTGGGCATGCCGAGATTTTAAAAATATTTTCATGTAGGTTATTTCTGTTTGCTGATGCAGAGTTGATTGCAAATGAAAATATTCCTTACCTTCAGCCCCCACCCTCCCCCAATGTCTTTCTTTCTGCCACATGACAATGTAAAATGGCAGTGTAGTCTATTCCAGAAATATATATTGAGCCCTGATCATGTGCCAGACATTGATCTAGCTGCTGAAGATACAACAGCAAACACAGGCCAAAATACCTGCCCTTATGGAATTTTAAAATGCAAAAATGCAAGTGCTCCTTTTGCCTCATCAGTCCCTCCAGGGCTTTCCTTATTGGTTTGTCCTCCTCTTCTTCTGAGGTGGGAAGGAGAGAGAGAGATCCTGGGTGTATGTACCCACATGCAAAATGTGCTTGATTGCACAAGTGATGAAACATTTTACAGAAATTGAAAAGTGGACCCTGAGTGTGGGATTGGCCACTGAGTGGTATAAAATACTGCCTTGTGTGTCCTGCTGATATTGTGTAATCAGTCCAGCTAGCTGAGCTGGCCAGAGCCGAGTATTCAGGACAATAGATTCTGGTCTGCTGGGGCTGGTTTATTCACATGTGGATAAAACAAACAAACAAATAAACAAACCAGATAAACAGCCTTCTCTTTCATGGCTATAAACTGTCTTTGAGTCCAGCCATATGTCATGACAGCACAACTGCCCCAATGCTCCCATTTTTGCTTTGCAGATGGTGGGAGTGGGGAAGACTGAGGAACTGCACATCACGGGAGATTAAGACACTCAGTTTGGGTAGCCCGTGGCAGGGCAGGAAGCAGCTTCCTTTTCTCCAGGGTTAGAGTGTTAACTGAGCCCCCCTGTTTCTAAATGAGCCTCTTGCTTTCCTTCTAGGTGAGCTTCAGCATCGAGGCCAAGGTGCGTGGCTGTCCCCAGGAAAAGGAGAAGTCCTTCACTATCAAGCCCGTGGGCTTCAAGGACAGCCTCACAGTTCAGGTCACCTTTGACTGCGACTGTGCCTGCCAAGCCCAGGCCGAGCCAAACAGCCCCCACTGCAACGACGGCAACGGGACCTTTGAGTGTGGGGTGTGCCGCTGTGGGCCGGGCTGGCTGGGGTTCCAGTGTGAGTGCTCAGAGGAGGACTACCACCCCTCCCAGCAAGATGAGTGCAGCCCCCAGGAGGGCCAGCCTGCCTGCAGCCAGCGGGGCGAGTGCCTCTGTGGCCAGTGCGTCTGCCACAGCAGTGACTTTGGCAAGATCACGGGCAAGTACTGCGAGTGTGACGACTTCTCCTGTGTCCGCTACAGGGGGGAGATGTGCTCAGGTGAGTAGAATTCCACCCCCTCACCTGTCCCTGTTACCTCACACACACACCTGTAGCCTCTGGAAACATAGGCCAAGAGCTTGAGGTGGGCACAGCAAGGAACTTGCCCACACAGGGAAGCCCAGTGGGCAGAGCTGGTGGATGGTGTTGCTCTCCAATGGCAGAAAAGCAGAAAATCACTCAGCTCCCTAGGTTCTTGTGGGCTACAAGGAAGCCGAAATGAGCCTCTGCTTCCAGGCTGTTTCTTTCCTAGAACAGCATGGGAAGGAGGGGGGAAATCTTAAGGTGAAGGTGGTTTTGTTCTTCTTTTCTGTCATCTGTTCCCTTTGCTAATGTTTAAAGCCACTGGTTCTTAATCTTCTCAAGTATAAGGACAAGCTCCTTTTTTTGTATTATTATTTGGGTGTGGGGGGTTGAGGAACAGCTCCTTTTTAGGGTAAAAAAAATCACTGACTGATGGTAATAAAATTTTTAGTATTTATAGATTTAGAAAATAAATGATGTCAGAAAGTATAGTAAAGTTAATAATTTCATATGAATTTATCTTTTTATTACAAGAGACTTGGAGAATATGTGTAAGCATTGGAGTACATTTGATGAATTAATACACTTAGAATACTGCCTGGGAAGCGGCTGTGGCTCAATCAGTAGGGCTCCCGTTTACCATATGGGAGGCCCCGGGTTCGGTTCCCGGGGCCTCCTGGTGGGGGCAGGCCCGCCCGCACGGTGTGGTTAGCTGACCCAGCGAGCACAAGCAGCAAGGGGGGGATAAATGAATGAATAAATAAAATCTTTAAAAAAAAAAAAAAAAAAAGAATACTGCCTGGAAAATAGTAAACTGTTCAATGTTAGCGCTATTTTATTACTATTATTGCCACTTTTGGTATTACTATTATTTTTTGGATTCTAGATCTTTGTGGTTCAATATGGTGGCTACCAACCACATGTGGCTCTTTAAATTTATTCAAAATTAAATAAAGTTAAAAATTCAGTTTCTCTGTCACTCAGTGGTCACATGTGACTAGGGCTACCATATTGGACAGCGCAGATGTAGAACATTTCAGCACTGTGGAAAGTTCTATTAGATAGTGCTGCTGTGGAGATTCCCAGCCTACAGATTGGGGATTGTCACATTGAGACTTTCCACCTACAGGATGCTGAGTTGCTGTCTTTCTTATGACAAAATTCAGTAAAATCTTGAGGCCCACCGATGTTTCTAGGCTGGGTTTTCCTTGCCCAAAAGGCCACTCCCTGGGTATTTCCCCTTCCAGAGTCGAACTAATCTTCATGTAGTCTTGTTATGGTGCAAACATGCAGACAGTACTCTGGCAGGGCAAACAGGCAGTTCGAGTTATTACTGGGGCAGCTGGGGTAGGTTTTTGCTGGACCATAACCACTGTGGCTTAATCCCTCTTATGTCAGATTGATCTGCAGACATTTGCAGGTTGGTTGGGGCTGGAATATGGGTGTATTCTGTGGCCCATGGAACAGGGAGATTTTAATTGGCTCCTATGGTGATTAAATCTCTGACCCAGGTTGGCTTCATTAGCATTGGGTTCTAACAGCCGAACTAATACTCACAGATGTTCATTTTAACACTGACATCGGCCCATCAGCCTTTTTTTTTTTAAAAAAAACTTGATTAGAAAGGAAAATGTGTAGTGTTCTAAATCATGCTAAAGTAATATAAAAATGACTTTCTATTATCTACAACATTGTTTTCTTTATTCCTGCCAACAAAACTTGAGAAAGAGAGGTTGGAGAAAGAGATAGAAAGATTAAGGGAGAGAGAAATCAGGAACACAAAGATGTACATACACAAACAACAGCAGTTTGGATGGGGGGGTGGAGGCAAGGATTTCTATACACTTTAATGTTTAATAGTATTTTTGTCATATTCAAAGTGCCAAAGGAAATGGGTCAGTTTGAAGTGGAAGACCTAATAGGGAGAAGGGTGGGGCTGAGGGAGAGAGGGTTGCCCAGGAGAGGGGAAAAGACCTCCTGCTGGGGGCACAGTGGATTGAGGGACACCCTCACCTGCTCCCCATCCCCGGACTGATTGTTCCTGGTCTGGTGTGAGTCTGTGAGAGAGATCCCAGCCAGTGTGTTTCCTTTGGCTGTTGGCCCCACTGAAGCCACAAAGCAAAGCTGCCAAGACCAGCAGCCCTTGGTTCCTGCCTCCCACTGGTGCAGGAACAGTTTGTCTTCCATGTGCTCCAGTGTAATTCACCAGGGGACCCCAGGCAGCAGCTCCAGCCACTCAGTGGCCTTCTTGCACCACTTCCTGCCAGAGTGTCGGTGCCCAGCTAGCCCAGTTCTGGACCCTGTGGTGCTGTCATCATATCCTCCAGTGGTAGACACTCAGGGACACACACTGAGTACCTGCTCTGAGCCAGGCACTGGGACCATATGGGTGAACAAGGGGGTCATGATTGCTGACCCCTGGGAGCATATAGCCCAGATCATCATTGTCTCTCCCCAGAGCTGCTGGCCCTGTGGCCTGCCCTTTGCCACAAGCAGGGGTTCATGAGTTGGGAGTGCCATGTATCTGCTGTTTCCCTAGCCTCTGGCCTCTAAGCATGGTGGCCAGTTTCTTGGGTCTCCTCCATGCTCACCCCTCTCCACTGGAGGTGTGGTCTTTGTGATTGCCCATTATTAGCATCCCATCCTCAAACATTAGAGAATGCATCCTTGTCCCTAAGGGACTTTTCCACCTACCACATCCATGAATACAGATCAGGCATCCTCTGTGAGCCAGGTTCTGTGCTGGGAGTTATGGGACACAGAGCAGTGAATAAGGCAGTTTTGCCCTTCATGAAACATATCCAAGGATAATTCACGATGAGGCAGAATCTTGTATATCCCACAATGGAGGAGTCCTCAGGAAATGTTACAGGAATTCACAGGAGACAGACTCATTATGGACAAGGGAGGCCTGGGAGGCTTCATGGAGGAGGTGGGATGTCTGATGCATCTCAGAGGAAAAGTTGGCTCATAAAGGAGAAGAGTGGAGCCCAGAAGGCTTAGCTCTCTATATAGGGAGAGTGAGCACATTCCCTCCAGTGTGAAACTCCTGCTCTGCCTTTTCTTTCCACCTCCCTCCCCCCACCCACCACCTTCCCCTGCCTCCTACCCTCCTGTCCTCTTTCTTCCTCCTCTTTCTCAAACCCTTTCTTTTCATTTCTCACCCTCTCCTCTGACTCCCCCATGGACCCTGGTCCAGCCTTCTTTTTGCAGGAGGGCTGTGAGTCGTGCAACATTACACACTTGGCTTCCTATCTTTTAAGGGCTTGGGGTCAGCTGCTGGCTCTGGCCTGCCACTTCTAGTCCCAACCTCACTCCCTGGAATGGCCTGGCAGACCATCTTCTCAAAGACCACTTTGTTTAGCCTCACAAAGGAAATACTATGGACAGGGCTCGCGGAGGAGGCTGAGGCCTCTGACTGCTGCCAGGCCTCTGGTGTGGGCCTTTCCCCGTCCAGAGCCATGGCCAAAGGAAGTGTAGTAGATGCTGGCTGGCACATGCATCCCTCAGCTCTGAGGGTTGGCTGATAATAGTGCACAGCTACCCCTTATCTGGAAAATTGCCCTAAGCTGACAGGAGCTGCTAACGACTGATGAGTAGGCCAGCCCCCTTTGCTTAGGGTGAGACCAGCTCCCTGGTGCTTTCATACTCCAAAGCCCACTGTGGGATCAGGCCGATGAGCCTCTGGCTGGGACCATATTCCTGCTGCTTTTAACCCTTCCCTACCCTGCTTCTCTACCTTCCTTCTTTTTACCCAGTATGACACTTGAACAAGAATTCTCACCTCAAGCTGTAGTTCTAGGGAACCCAACCTAAGGTACTTGGATCTCCCTTCTTTCCCTACTCCCCTGCCAGCCCCCAATTCCATACTCTCCAGAAATACTTGGCAGCTGGGTATGTTCCCCATCCTTGCCCATCTGGGGGCAAACATTTCTTTCCAAGGCAGCAGAGATGTATCTGAGTCTTGAATGCCAGAGGGTGGTGCTGGGGTCACTGGCCGAGGGACCCACAGTGGCCAAGAGACATGTGCCAGGCCCACCGAGGCCCTGCAGAACAGTAGGGGCCAGATAATTGCTGTCTGAACCTGGCCATATTCCACCTTCTCTACCTCCCCAGGGCCCAGTGGCAGGGTTTCCAGACAAATGCAGATTCTTTGCCCCCTCAGCCCCTGCCTTTCCTCTGATTAACAATAGGGTTTTTATTATTCATCCATTTTTAAATTCATGGTGCTGGAGAATGAGTCACCTTTCTGCAGGGTTTAGGAGCCAATTTTTAAAGGCTTGTTAACTGAATATGCCTACATTTAAGCAACCTTAACTCCCCCATCCCTGTCTCTCCCTGGGGACAGAAATGGGTTGGAGGACAGAGGATGGAAATATCTGCATTGATGCCCAGAAACTTAGTATCCAGAAACTCCCTTTCACCCCTTTGATCCAGATTCTGACCTTGAATAATTCAGTGCTTTTGAATTCCTAAGGTGTTTTATTCTCTAAATCAGGGGTTCTTAACCTTTTTTGTTCCACGGACCCCTTTGCCAGTCAGGTGAAAACCACGGACCCCTTACTAAGCCCACACTATACTGTGTATGATTTAATATATCACACATGCATCAGCACGTCCCCACAAGAATAATGGTTTTTTGAATTTCAGTTCAAGCTCACGGACCCCTTGTTAAGAATCCCTGCTCTAAGTCTTTCATTGGTAACAAGCCTGGTTACTGGGCTTTCCCTGACTCCCTCCTTCCAACTTCACTGGTCAAATTGGAGATTATTCCATTAAAACGTGCTCCATCTGCTACTGGTTAAAGTCATTTTCTCTGGAGATCACAGAAGTCTCCTGGAAAGACCATATTCGTAGAAACAGTGAAAAGCATTATTTACAGTGCCACATAGAGGCTGAGTGTTTGGGATCTGAAGTCAGACTGACCTTAATTTGAGCCCTGACCAAATCATTTATGAGCTGTGTGGTCTTGGACAAGTCACTTAAGCTCTCTGACCTTACAGGACTGTTGCAAGAAATGAATGAGATAACACATGAGAAGCCCTGACTACAATGCTTGGCCCTCAACAAATGTTTGCTGCCATTTTTATTATTGTTGGCACTTCCTCCCACTGGCTATATTTATTTCCTTGGTTAGCTTGAAATATAGATACAGCTCTCTTCTCTAAACGCCTCCTGAGGCTGCCTGCCCCCTCACTCCCAAGGCCACATGTGATGTAATGAGGGTGACATTGAGAAGAGGACCAGGACAAGCAAGACAGGCCAGAGGCAGTTGAGTAGGTTCTGCAGTTAAAAAAAATTAGAGTTTTGTAGGTTTACAGAAAAATCATGCAGAAAGTCCAGAGTTCCCATATACCCTCCCGCCCCCAGTTTTTCCTATTAGCATTTTGCATTAGTGGTACAATTGATGAAACAATATTATTATAATTATATTATTTACTGTAGTGGGTTTTCTGCAGCTTTTGAGTGCAGGTGCAGGAACAAGGATGAGCACCAGAGGCTTGGGGGAGGCCATTGGGGCACCTAGGCTCATTGTCTCTGTTGCTGTCCACCATAAGAGTCGCCTTTTCTTTTTCTCTCTTCTTTTGTTCGGTTTAGCTTCTCTCATTTTTTGACTTCTTTTCTCTATGGCATTCATGGGATTTATTTGACAGTCCTGGCCCTCGGCCCACCATGAGGTAGGCTAGATTTGTTGTCTGCTTTCTTGGCCTGTGTGGCCCACTCCATGGGCTCTTGGTGCCTTTTCTCTGCCCCCTGGGGGCCCATCCCGTCTGCCCATGCATTCAGGACACTCTACGTACACCTTCCCTTTTCAGGCATTTGGCATAACCCTGGTCCCTGGATCCCTCCAATCCTCTATTCCCCCTTTATACAGTTTTCCTGTCTTGCGTATGCTCCTTCAGAGCTCTGCCTCTTATTTAGCTAGGTGACAACCAACTGACTTGAGAAACAGAATAGTGGACACTGGTGGCTGGTTTGTTAGTGGGAGGGGACCAGCCTGTCTGAACTGGAGTCTTCGTTGTTACCAACTGGGTGATGACAATGGTAGGCCTCTCAGGCCAGGTAGGAGAGGGGAGCATCCCTGGGTCAGGTCAATGGGAGAGAGTTTTGGGGGCATGGAGGGCCCTTTTTCCATCCTCAGGTCACACCATCAAGGCTGCCGAGTGCCCTGTCAAGGCTTAGGGTTGTGCCTCAGTACTGTTCCAGCCCTCAGGGCTAAAGAATTTGCTTCCAGTTCTCAAACTAGAAGCTGGGAGAGAAGGCAGAGTGATTCGGGAGAGGGCAAGAGAAAGGGTGAGAGATGTTTAGCTTCTGAGACTTCTTTGCTCCACAATGACTGAGATCTAGTCCTCCCATAGCTAGGGACACCTAGAGAATCGAGTTTGTCCCCTCTGGGTAGGGCTCCGCCGGTAGTGAGCCAGTTCCCTGCCACCAGGAGGACCATTATCTGGTTGGTTGGAAGAGCAGGGTGGCTGTTTGCAGGCCGCTGTCCTGAGGTTGGGGCACTTAACACCTGGGCTGCCCCCTTGGACTATTGCTTTCAGGCCATGGCCAGTGCAGCTGTGGGGACTGCCTCTGTGACTCCGACTGGACTGGCTACTACTGCAACTGTACCACGCGCACTGACACCTGCATGTCCAGCAATGGATTGCTCTGCAGTGGCCGAGGGAAGTGTGAATGCGGCAGCTGTGTCTGCACCCAGCCGGGCTCCTACGGGGACACCTGTGAGAAGTGTCCCACCTGCCCTGATGCCTGCACCTTTAAGAAGTGAGTGGGCTGCTTGGAGAGAGTTGGGAAGCTGTGGGGTAGGAGAGGGTCCATCAGACTAGAGTCCCCAAATCTCTAGGTTCTGTCTCTTAGTCATCAAAGATTTAGGGAGCTGAGTCTGTACCAGCCAAATGGCTAGTTCCCATCTTTCCACTGAAATCTTTGCAAAAGTTAGAGGTAGAGCTAACAGTGGAGAAGCTGAAGTAGTACCAGCTAGACTCCAGCTGGAGTAACCCTTCTCTTAGGGTGGCATCCTGAATCCCTCTGAGTTGGGAGGCAGACCAACCCAGGTAAATCCTGTAGGACATGACAATGCTGATGTTCTGATTCTGTGGGAGGTTGTGGGACCTGGAGATATGGAGGACACTGAATCAGGAAAGCTTCACTGGCCCAGACCCATTTGGGGGTCAGAGGAAGCCCCTGTCAGCCCAAGTCCATGGCACTGCCATTCCTCGTACCCCTTTAAGCAAGGTTGGATTCATGGATGTGTGACCTGTGCTATCCCACAAGGCCCTGTGCTTAGAAGGGCCTCGTGCTTGGTTTAATGCTCTGTTGTCACTGTCTTGAAAACATTAGTAATTAAAAAAAAATTTAAGGTGAAATTCACATAACATAAAATTGACCATTTTAAAGTATGTACTTTAGTGGCAATTAGTATTAGGGTGGTGCAAAAGTAATTGCGGTTTTGTATTTTTGAAATTTGCCATTTGATATTGGAATACATTCTGAAATAAATGTGGTTATGTTATACATCATTTTAATGTGCATTTCTTGCTTTATATTTTTTTGCTATTGACATATTACTTGCTGTTTATTTTATATTTATTTTGGACTATGGAAATGATGTTAGACAAAAAGCAAATTCGAGCAATTTTCTTATTTGAGTTCAAAATGGTCATAAAGCAGCGGAGACAACTGCAACATCTACAATGCATTTGTCCAAGAACTGCTAACGAAACTACAGTGCAGCGGTGGTTCAAGAAGTTTTGCAAAGGAGACGAGAGCCTTGAAGATGAGGAGCGTAGTGGCCGGCCATCGGAAGTTGACAATGACCAACTGAGAGCAATCATCGAAGCTGATCTTCTTACAACTACACGAGAAGTTGCCGAAGACCTCAAAGTCAACCATTCTACGGCCATTCAGCATTTGAAGCAACTTGGAAAGGTGAAAAAGCTCGATAAGTGGGTGCCTCATGAGCCGACTGAAAATTTAAAAAAAATCGTCGTTTTGAAGTGTCATTTTCTCTTATTCTACGCAACAACAAACCATTTCTTGATTGGATTGTGACATGCGACGAAAAGTGGATTTTATAGGACAACCGGCGAAGACCAGTTCAGAGGTTGGACTGAGAAGAAGCTCCAAAGCACTTCCCAAAGCCAAACTTGCACTAAAAAAGGACATGGTCACTGCTGGGCGGTCTGTTGCCAGTCTGATCCACTGCAGCTTTCTGAATCCCGGTGAAACCATTACAGAAGTATGCTCAGCAAATCGATGAGATGCACTGAAAATTGCAATGCCTGCAACCGGCATTGGATCAACAGAAAGGGCCCCGTTCTCCACAACAATGCCCGACCACATGTTGCACAGCCAACACTTCAAAAGTTGAATGAATTGGGCTACGAAGTTTTGCCTCTTCTGCCATATTCACCTGACCTCTTGCCAACCGACTACCACTTCTTCAAGCATCTCGACAACTCTTTGCAGGGAAAACACTTCCACAACCAGCAGGATGCAGAAAATGCTTTCCAAGAGTTCGTCGAATCCTGAAACATGGATTTTTTAAAGATTTTATTTTATTTATTCATTTATCCCCCCCTTGCTGCTTGTGCTCGCTGGGTCAGCTAACCACGCCGTGCAGGCGGGTTTGCCTTCACCAGGAGGCCCCGGGAACCGAACCCGGGGCCTCCCATATGGTAAACGGGAGCCCTACTGATTGAGCCACAGCCGCTTCCCTGAAACATGGATTTTTTAACGCTACAGGAATAAACAAACTTAATTCTCTTTGGCAAAAATGTGTTAAATGTATTGGTTCCTATTTTGATTAATAAAGATGTGTTTGGGCTTAGTTATAATGATTTGAAATCCACGGTCCAAAACCACAATTCTTTTTGCACCAACCTAATACAATGTACATTTAGTACATTCACAATATTATACAGCTTACTATCTATATCTGATTCCAAAACATTTTTATCACCCCAAAAGAAAACCTGTACCCATTAAGCAGTCATTTTCTCCAGCCCCTAGCAGATCTTAGTAATTTTTGAACAAGGGACTCTACATTTTTATTTTGCACTGAACCCCCAAATTATGTAACTTGCTCTGACTTTAAGGCTCCCAGAAGTGGTATAGGGCTCACCCTCCTGTTATAGCCCTGGATGGGACATGAAGAAGTTTAGTGAGGACCTGGGGGCCTTTGGCTGCCAGGTCTTGCCAATGGGTGAAGAGGGTAATCCCACCCTGCAACTCCAGTGTTGAGTATCTTGGCCCCCAGGATTGCTTTACAGATTTTTTTTTTTTTTTTTTTTACTGAAGTAGAACAGCTTGTTGGGTTTATGGATGTCAGGGATGGACTGGAAGACACTTGGTTTTGCACCTCCCTTGCCTTAATCCCTGTGTCCTCTTACCTTTAGGGATTGTGTGGAGTGTGAGAAGTTTGTCCGAGGAGTCTTGCATGAGGAAAATACCTGCAACCATTACTGCCGTGATGAGATTGAATCTGTGAAGGAGCTTAGTAAGTTCAGCATGTCTTAGAGTCACACACACACACCAGGTTCCAAATTTTTCTGATTAAATCCCACAACCTCTCCAGTTCTCATCTGCAAACTGGCATGGTAATGCCTACCTCATAGGAAGGTTGTGCAGGTCGGATGCACAACTGGCTTCCCTGAGAGACCTCTTGAACCCTTTCTGATTGGTTCAGCAGTCCCTCCTTCTGCTTCCTGGAGTCCACAGTCTCAGCAAGGTCCTGCAAATAATGAGTGCTTGTAAATCAGGCAACCCTAACCATACCTCTGCAAAGAAAGGAAGATAATGTCCCTGCCCCCACCATTTTGCAGATAAAGAAACTAGGGCACAGAGCTGGGCAGTGGTTGCCCATGACAGTCATCATCTTAACTTACAAGGCCAGGAAGCATTTATTAAGTACTGCTATTGTGTTGTTCAATGCCCAGGCATATGGCTTTGCTGGTTTAGAGGCAAATCTCTATCTACCCTTGGGTATTTGTCACCAAAATCTATATCCTGAAGCCCTTCTGGCTGTGGGGCGTCTCACCTGGAACAAGACAGACAGAAATACAAAGCATGGGCCGCAAAACTCTTGCCTGCAATTTTTTGGGTCTGGACTTGTTGACTTCAAAGGAGACAGTCTTTGCTGCTGTCAGCACATCTGATGTGGTTATCTGGGTGATGCCAAGGAGATGGCAATCTCTCTGAAGATAGCAATCTCTCATGAAGGCAGGAAGCATTTTCATTGAGATCCACAATATGACACAGCCTGTCAGTCAACTAATGGGTGGGTGAGTGGGTCTTACAGAAAAAGCCAGATCTCCGTACCCTTTGGCTGTCAGAATTGGGGCTGGAGTGAGGGCAGTCATTTGGAGTTTGAAGGGCATTTTGTACTTTGGAGGAGACTGAGTTTGCTATGATTAGCTCACAGGAGAGAGGCTGCTGAAATGTGGTATTTTTTATGATCCAAACCAGGTAGGTACTACAAGTTTGTTGATAAACTTTTCTTCTCTCCATCCCCTTCATAATATTCATCATAATAAATGCTTATTGGTATGGAATTTTATAGCTTATAAAAATTATAAAAGTATATTTCATACACATCTTATTTATCTCCCAACAACCAGGGAAGTAGAACTATAGTACTATTATTATCTTCACTGTTTTCTTCATTTTGCTTATGAGGAAACTGAGACTTAGGAAAGTAAAGTAACTTGCCCAAGCAAGGGAATTGTGAGGTAAGAGTAGAACTAAATCCTGTAATCTTTACTCTTTCCATTGTATTGCAATACCACTAGTTTACTGAAGGCTTGTTGTGGTCAGGTCTGTAGGATGTACTTAGGATGTACTTAGAAGCTCATGTTCTAGTTCTGCCTCATCCCTTATCTCCTGCATGACCTTCGTACTTTTGCTTAATCTAATTGTGTGTCAGTTTTACCCATCTGGATTCATCAGTGCAGGGCATAGTGCAGCTGCTGGAGGGGAACCCATAGTTTCATTGGCAGAGTAACAGGTTTTAGAATTAGAAAGGATGAAGTCTGGAAAACATGACAAGAATCAGAGAGGAGAGGATATCTCTGGAGAGCACAATGGGTCAGAAGCAGAAATGGAAGAAATATAAGGGTTGAGTAAGGACACTACTGAGAATCATTGAGCAAGAAGAAAAAGGAAAGAGAGGGAAGGGAACACCATTATGTGTTAGGTACTGTTTAATTTATGCAATTTAATTTTCATTCCAGCCCTGTGAGATGAGGGTATTATTTTCCTTTTGAAGATGAAGGAGAGACTCGGTAAGGTCAAGTAACTTAGCCAAGATCACACAGCTTATAAGTGGTAGAGCTGGACTTTGTTTGTTTGTGAATACTTTATATTCACTTTCATATTTGAAGGACAATTTTGCTGGGTAAAGAATTCTCGGCTGGCAGTTTTTCTCTTTCAGTTTCCTAATTGTATCATACCACTGTCTTCTCGCCTCCATGGTTTCTGAAGAGAAATCTGCACAAAGTCTTACTGGACGTCCTTTGTACGTGATCGTTTGCTTCTCTCTTGCTGCTCTGAGCATTTTCTCTTTATCTTTTACATTTGACATTCTGAATAATATGTGTCTTGGCGTAGGTCTATTTGGATTTATTCTTATTGGGGTACGGTGTGCTTCTTGGACTTGAAAGTTCATTTCTTTCGTGAGAGTTGGGAAATTTTCAGCTATTATTTCCTCAAATACTCTTTCTGCCCCTTTTCCTTTCTCTTCTCCTTCTGGAACTCCAATGACACGTATGTTCTTGCGTTTTGTGTTGTCATTCAACTCTCTGAGCCCCTGCTCAATTTTTTCCATTCTTTTCTCTCTTCAATTTTAGCTGCTCTGTCTTCAGTATCACTTATTCTTTCTTCTATCATTTTGAGTCTGCTGTTGTATGCTTCAAATGTATTTTTTACTTTACCTATTGTATCTTTCATTCCCATGAACTCCGTTACTTTTCTGTTCATGATTTCAAATTCTTCTTTACGTTTGCGCAATAACTTCTTGATGTCACTGATCTCTTTAACTATATTCTCTTTCATCTCATTAATTTGATTTTGGAGATGTGTGCTCATCTCACTGATTAGTTCTCTCAAATTCTGCATCTCTTCTGGGACTTTGCTGAATTCCTTTTCTTGGGCCATGTCTTCTATTTTCTTAGTATGGCCCGTAATTTTTTGTTGGTGCTTAGGCATCTGGTTAGTTTGTAATTTACTTAGATGTTCTATCTCTTTCTCTTTTATGGGGTTTTAGTGGCAGGCGGCTGTGAGTTACCACCGCTCTTTGATTTTTGGCTCAACCTTGATTGTTAGGATTGTTCTGCTGGTTGCTCAAAACTGGGCACTGGGCCCAGTAATTGGTTGTAGAGTCGTTTCCTAGGGCCTTGGGCAGGGAGGCTATAGAGGCCAGGAAAAGACTCTCTTACTTATTACTTTTCTTATGTGTACTTCCTTGGTCTGCCAGGAGATGGCGCTTGTCGGCAGCTCTCAATTCAATGCCTGGTTGGAGTGTATTTGTTGTGACACAGACCAGATCAATGTGACAGAGCTTCCTGTCTGGGGGCTAGGAGCCCTGTGATTCAAACTTTCTGAGACAGTTCTCCAGAATTCTCTTGTAGCGGCCCCCTTTTCCCAGCTAGGAAATATTTCCACTGCCTTCTGAATCCTCAACAATCAGTCCCTGTTAGTAGAGGATGAGATTGGGAGGTTTGTATATCTTTAGCACCTTGCAGACTCCAAGGCAAACAATGGCGCAGCCCCACCCGGCCTGGAAGGGCTCTTGGGACAGGGCAGACCAAACCCCGGAGTCCAAAGCAGGGTCAGCCCCAGGCTCTCTCTCCCCTCTCAGGTGGAGTCCTCAACAATTAGTCCAGGCTAGAAGAGAGGGAGGTTGCAAGGATCGGATTTCTCCAGTCCTTTCCGGGCTCCCAGGGCAAACTGCCGTGTGGACACGGAAGGGTCCATGGGGCTCTGCAGCCCAAATTTCAGGTCCGAACCTGAGTCAGCCTAAGGCTGTGTCCCTCTCTCTCCCCTTTCCGGGAGTGGCAGATCCCTGAAGCCCCCTTTGTCTGTGGTCACAGGCTCAGGGGCCTGAGAATTCTGAAGAGTGTGGGGGAGGGTGCCGGCAGCAGCAGAAGCTGCTACTTGCAACTCACAGTTCTGTAGTCGCGATTTCCCTCTTCTGTCTCTCTCTCCTCTGGGTGGTGTGCAGCCTTCACCTGGTGACCTAAACCTGAGAAGATCTTTTTCGGGGCTGTTTCAGCTTGTCCTCTAGCTATTTTTCTGGAGAAGAGATTCCCATTTTTACTAGTCTGCCATCTTCCTGGAAGTAGAGCTGGACTTTGAACCAGATTGTGTAATGCTGTTATATCATGTTTCTTCCAGAAGAAGGAAGAACTAAAAAGGGTTTTTGAGGTACAAAATACATCAGTGAGGGTCACCTGGAGGTGATTGCCTTACCCGGCAGCCATCTCAAATCTAGCCTTCATGCTTCATGCCAGCCATTAGGTTTTCTGCCACATACTTTCCCATAAGTCCCATGACTAGGCTTTGATGGTGATCCAACTTCCAGGAATTGACCTGTTTTTTCCCTTTCCTTTCCTTTCACCCCCTAGAGGATAATGGCAAAGATGCAGTGAATTGTACCTATAAGAATGAAGAGGACTGTGTCATCAGATTCCAGTATTATGAAGACTCCAGTGGAAAGTCAATCCTGTATGTGGTCGAAGAGCCAGGTAAGTGAAGCTTGAGGGTTCCTGGCCATGTCCCCAGGGAGACAGAGAACAGTGTTAGGCAGGAATTTCCACACATTGCCCTTGCTTATATAGCCTGGCCTTACAAGTGATAAGTTAGGGCCTGACATCTGGGTAGGTGGGGATATATAAATATAAATATTAGAAAGGACGTGATTTGCTCATCGAGAGGGCAAAAATAAGATGAAGAGAGAGAAGGCAGGAAGGAGAGGGAGAAGATAGGTTTGGATCCCGCCAAAGAACAAAATATATCATGGCATTTTTAGGTGATAATGTCAAGAAGTAAGGAATTTAGTTGATGGAATAACCAATTTTACTAACTTTAGTAAAGTGTCTAGTAATAACAAGACATATTTTTCTTTTACCTATCAAAATAACCAAAAAAAATTTTTTTTTAAATAGAATTTTCAACAACAAAGAAGATTTTATGAAACTGGAAAAGAAAAGAAAAGAAAAAAAAAAAGTCAGGAATTTAAATTCTAGGACTTTGCCTCAGGCATCTACTCCACTAAAAGTGAGATGGTTGCCAAGAACAACCAGCTTGCTGCTTTGGATGAAGGCCTGATTGTTCAAAGTGTTGGCTTTTTATTAGGTTTACAAGATATGTTGATCCCTTTGATGCACCTACTGAGTGCTGCTCTGAACACTGAAAAGGTAGTGCTTGCTTTCAAGGTGCTCTGGAAGCAGGATGAGTCCATCATACGTACCACAGACCAGCCATCATCCAGCACAGCAGATTTGCTTGCTTCCTCTTACAGCTTGATCTCCTTCCTTTCCCCTAAACAACTGATTAAGATATGAATCATTAGAAAATAGTTTTGGGCACTTGTTATATATCATATGCTGTGTTAGGTACTGGGAATATAATAGTAGGTAAAGCAGAAGTGGTACTCACAGGCCATGGGGGAGACAGGCATGTAAATGAATAATTACAGCGCAGCAGAGTAAGTTCTATGATGTGGGAACAAGACCTTATGGGAGTGAAGGAACAAACTCTGAAGACAAAATAGTTGGTCTCTTGATACTCTTTACAGGTGTAGGAATATCTTCAAATCATCCTTTAGACCAGGCATCAGCAACGTTTTCTGTAAGGGGCCAGATGTTAAATAGTTTAGGCTTAGTGGGCCATACAGTCTCTGCTGTGACTATTTAGCTCTGCCATTGTAGCATGAAAGTAGCCTTAGACACTGTGTGAACAAATGGGCATGACTGTATACAAAACAGGTGGCAGTCTGCATTTACCTCCCTGACCCCTGCTTTAGACCAGTGGTTCTCAAACTTCAGTATGTGTCAGAATCGCCTGGGGAACTTAAGAAATCTTGAGGCCTGAGCCCTGTTCTACTTCACCAGGCATAGGACTCTGTTCTTCATTATTGCTCCTGGTAACTCTGATACACTCCAACATTTGACTGCCTCTGCTTTAGGCACGTCACTTCCCCTGAGAAGCCTTCTCAGATCTCCTTCAGCTGCTGTACTGCTGACTAGGTTTGCTGCTCCTGTGTGATTCTCATAGCATCTGTGCCTCCCTTAAAAGGGCCTTCATCACACTTTTAAATTGCTAGTTTAATTACCTGTCTCCCTCTGTAGATAACGAGCTCCATGAAGGTAGGAACGCTGTCTGTCTTATTTATTGTTATATCACCATACTTAGCTCAGCCATCTACATAGAAGTTATTTAGTAAATGGTTTTTGAATGAATTAATAGGACTAATTATTCTTTAGGACAGGTGGGCTTGACTCCTCTTGGAATGTGTTGGGAGAATTTTGGCTCCTTAAAGAAGGAAGGGGATGAAGGTGTGAAGATGGGAAAAGGGAGGCAGAAAAGTCCAGAGGAGCTCCCTCATTTCCCACTTCCATCTCACACAACCATATCACCCATGTGGCTGTCTCTGGAGGGAGAGGAGAGCATTGTTTTCCTGTCTGGGATCTTGATTATCAGCCCTTTCCAGAGCTCTCACCCTTTAGAAGGGAGAAGGAAGTAAGAAAGAGCATCATCTCGATTTTATTTAGTGACTCAAGAGAAAGCTGATGGGAAGGGAAGGTGGATGAGTCTGGGTATGTTTCTGTCAGGGAGCAGATGTGGATTAGTTTGACCATGTTTCCCCTACACCTTCCCAGCCAAACACATAATTCATGTCATCGAATTTTCCACACCTACCTTATCTGTATCTTTGTCCCTTTTCTTTTCAGAAGGGTGGTGTGTCTTTGCTTTGGGGCTTAACATTACTTAGCTCTACAACAATCCTTGCTGATGATCCTGCTATATCACTTACCAAAATAATTTGCCTTGATATTCTGAGACTGGAATCTACTGCCTGAAGATGTGGGGAACACAGGTGATGGTGACCTGGATGGTACAAATAACCCCAGTTGGGTAGTTTTTCTGACTTACCACTAGTTGACTCCTTCCTCCACATCAGGAGATAGGAACACAGATCCAGAGACCCACATTTCCTATCTTGCTCTCTGTACTTCCAGGCTCTGCCTCTCCTTCTCTCTCCCCTCCCAACCATTTCCAGGGGCTCTGGCTTTGAGTAGAATATAGCAGCTGGGGTCCCAGAGCAGGAGAGGAGATTATTCCCTTCCCCTTCCCCAACTTATGCCTTTGCAGATGCTCTTTTTGAATGGTGGAGCCACTGCTGGGCAGTAAAAAGAGTGTTGCCAAAGGATTTGATGTTGATCAAGCAGAGCCCATGTGGAATGGGCTACCCTGGGGCAGGTCCTCATTGTTACCAGATAGGGTCGCCAGATAAAATACAGTATGTCCCATGCAATATTTGGTACATACTTATACTAAAATTTATTCATTGTTTATCTGAAATTCATATTTTACTGGAAATGCTGTACTTTTGTTTGGTAAATCTGTCAACACTACCCAGAATTAACTGACCCTAGGTCACCTTCCACTGTGACGGGGAGGGCCCTACAGAGATACCTTGATCTTGTCTTCTGCTTCTAGAAAGCTTACCATCCACCCCTTTCAAGAGAGATGATTAACAGATTCCAACCCCACCCCCCCTGGCCCCCCTGAAGATCTCCTGGCATTCTACCTGTTCTCATACAAACATAGAGTTGAGGGAATTTTACTCTGAGGTTTGAGGGTTGGCCCTACATCAGTCTTCCAGAGAATTCATAATTGTTTTTCTCAGAACTGGGACCTCCACTCCTGGGAACCCAGACACTAGAACCTCTCCACCTCCTCTCTCCAGGCATTCCTTTAATTATAGACAGAGGTTGAAATTTGGTGGGTTGGGAAATAGCCAACTTGGTTTTGTGGTGGTGGCTGTTCCATGTAGTGTGTGGTGAATATAGAGTGTATATTTAGGGAAGAAGTTGAGAGACAGTTTGTGTGGGGGTGTGACTCCCTCTCCAGACTAATCCAAATCCATATATACAAACACCTAGTTATGTAACACTTGAAGAGTTACCTGAGTGAAGCCACCCATCAGATTCCTGCAGCTTATGGCATACTCAGGTTCAGGCCTTGGAGGGCCGAGGCACCTCTGTCTGTGTTGATTGTTGACTGGGTTTGAATAGGAAGTTGGCTCTCAATAGGGTTAAGATTTTAGATGGCTAAATGTTTTGGGAAAGAACCCAAAATATTGTCATGGTTGGCAGGCCTCCTGGTCTCTAAGGATGCTCAGGGAATATCTGAACCAGGGTAACAAACTCAAATGCTTACAAGGGATAGGTAGGCAAATTAGTGAGAACAGCTGGGTATAATGATGACCTAATAATGGTAGCTGGTATGAGCACTTTGCTCTGTGCCAAGCTGTTCTGAATTCTTTAAATAAATTAATTTAATTTTTCCTCATAACAAGTATTTGGGGTTATTACTTTCTCCATTTTAAAGATAGAAAAAGAGGAAACAGACACCCAGAAAGGTTAAATACTTACCCCAGATCACATAGCAAAGTCTGTGAGTCCACAGTAGCAGACACGCTGACAGGTCACACTTTGCCTTGGTTTTGTTATAACCCAGAAGATCAACCATACTCAGACTTTAACCACTTTTATGAAGTTTATTGAGCTAAGCCCGCGGGCGTCTGCAGCACCTCTCATGCAGGAGAGAACTGCAGCCCCCAGGTTTTAAAATGGCTCCCTTTTATAGGGGGTTGCTGTCGCAGTTTGCAAGCAAGCAGGATGTACAGAAGCGGATTTTGGCAGTTAGCTATCGTTTGCCCTGATAGCCTGGGGCACAGCTGCAGGGTTGAGATGTCCTTGCAGGATTGTTCAAGGGAGGGGAGGTTGTGTGCTTGTCTGTCCTTGCAAGATTGTTCAAGGGAGGGGAGATTGTGTGCTTTTCAGATAGGACACTTAGGGGACAGTGGAAAATTTTCTTTTTTACGTTACTCTGGTTGCCATGAAGGCCTATGGGTAGGCTAATTTAGGGTTCAACAGTTTTGGGGAGAAAAGTCAAGAGTGGTGAGGACTATGGCATACTAGAGAACATGTCTCATCTAAAAGGGGCAGCTGCTCCTCAGCTCTAGCCAGTTGCTGCTGTCATGCAAGAATTTAGACTGTTTCTAGATCTTTTTTTTTTTTTTTGCTAAAGGGAAGGAGAAAAATCAAATTTTGAGGAAAATCTCCTGATTATTCAGTATTGGCAACAAAATCAAATTTTTTTGGTAAACACTTGTGTGACCCAACACTGAGTGGGCTAGATTTGGCCCACAGGTGACCAGCTCACAATCTCTGATTTAAACCACTCGGGGTAAATTATTGTTGTCCTAAATGTGCTTTTTGTTTTGTTTTTTTTAAAAAACACTGCCCTGTTTCCTTCAGGTACCTTTCCTATACTTCATTACTTTCTCAAGAAGACCTTATTCATAGCCAGTTTAAGTAATTCCTGCTTCACTCACAACCACCCTGCTCTGTACTCTTTCCTGACAGAGTGTCCCAAGGGTCCTGACATCCTGGTGGTCCTGCTTTCAGTGATGGGAGCCATTTTGCTCATTGGCCTTGCTACTCTGCTCATCTGGAAGCTTCTCATCACCATCCATGACCGGAAGGAGTTTGCTAAATTTGAGGAAGAACGAGCCAGAGCAAAATGGGACACAGTAAGAGGCTGGACACAGTGGGCTGGGAGTTTTCTTAAGCCATTAGTTCTAGAGCCTGATGTAGAAGCAGTAGATGTTCACAGTGACCAGGTTCGGCCAGCACTATGGTTTTCCAGTTAGCCTCTGTTCCGGAAATTGGGAGGTGGTCTGAATGTCCCCTTGCCCTTAAGGTTCCTGAAAACCACCTGATTCCCTCTTTACCATAGGGTGACTGTGGACCATGTCAGTGAGTACTGGCTGAGCACAAACTGCCCAGCTCTGCTCTGTACACTGTGAGGAAATGAAAAAGAAATGAGAGAAAGGACAAACTTGAGACTCCTACGTTGAACAGAACATATGCATTATATACTAATGAAGGCCAAAGCATTCAGCCACAAATTGAAAATAATGTAATAGCTAACATTTATTGAGAGTTTTCCATGTGTCAGGAACTGGTCCACATGCTTTTACTGTATTAATTTATTTCATCCCTATAAAAGCTCTAGTGGTGGGCACTGTTATTATTCTCATTTTACAGATAAGGAGACTGAGCACAAAGAGGTTAAGTAGCTTGCCCAGTTGTGGGAGGGAATTACATTAATAAAGGAATTACTTTGAAGGTCAGCCCCTTAGAAATAGTATCAGGATGGCATCCCCCTCATTCTTTTCTTCTTGTTCCTCAAATGATGAGATGATAGCTCACAAGTGCTGCACTACCATCTCCTGGTATTTCCAGTTTTACTAATTTAATCCCATCAAACAAAGCATTTCCTGAGAACCTCTGTATACCTAGTTTTACTCTATTCTCCTTTGCTTGTCTTCCACATTTTAATTATTTTTTTTCTGGACATTTCAAATGGTTATTTACTCCCTGAATCTGGAGTTAGGCTGAAAGTTTGTTCCTATTTGATGATTTGTACCCAAGGATCACAAGAAACTGGGAGTTTCTGTTAGGACAATGTAGAACACCCTGAATCTGTGAGGCATATGAGAATTCCTTGGATTTTTTGAAGCTACCATTAAAGGATGATCAGATCTTTTTCACCTTATCTTGGAAAATAATTGGAGAAACTTAGTGAAGGTCTTATTTTTTCCCTGATAACATGATGGTTTGTGGATAGTGCCTGAAGGAATGAAATGGAAAAAAAATTAAGAATTATTTGGGCAAAAGTTGTCTCCATCTTACCACCACTGGCAACGTTTCTCTTTCCTGTCCCACATCCCCTAGCACTATCATAAATAAAGTAAAAAGGGGAGAAGGGCAAAAGAGAGAGTATGAGAGAGGGGAGAATAGAAGAGGTTGGCTAAAAATTATTCCAGAATATTTTGGGATCATCAGAAAGTGATATGCTGAATTTAACCCCTGAGAACTAGAAGCAGGGTGGCATTCTACCTCATCTCTCCTCCTCTTATTTCATATCCACTCCAAATATATGAATAAAATGAGGCTTAAACTATTTCATTGATGGTATATCTCAAAGAAATGTGTCTTTGGCAAACTTCTCAAATGAAATTTTACTTTTCAGGGCAGCAAAGGTTTGAGGACTTCACTGTAAAATACTTTTCTGTTCTCTCTGCAGGCCAACAACCCACTGTATAAAGAGGCCACATCCACCTTCACCAATATCACCTACCGGGGTGCCTCATAACAAGCAGTCATCCTCAGAGCATTATCAGACTATTCCAGGATTGTGGGAATCTCTCCCATCATGTTTACAGAGGACAGTAACTGTGGGGTGGGATTTGGGGCTTAGAGTGGGGTAGGCTGGAGAATGTCAGTATGTAGAAGAAGTGTGGGTCTCTGTGGACATGTGTGTATGAGTGTGTTGTGTGTTGGGGGAATGTGTAATTTAAAACTTGTGATGCGTCCTAAGGGGAGCCCCTCAGTCTTTGTCCTCAGAATTCCTCCTGCAGGGATTCTTCCTGCTTAGCTTGAGGATGACCTGTGTGGCTGAGCAGGTGTTCTACATTACCTCAGTGAGAAGCCAGCTTTCCTTGTCAGGCCATTCTCCCAGAACAGAAGGGCAGAGCTGAAGCTTCTCATTCCAGAGGAAGGAATGCCAAGCCTTGGCTCTACCCTGAGGATGTATTTGTGTTTCTTGGAACTGACTCTCCACAGCTATGGTAGGGACTGCTGTGCTTTGCAGCCCAGTTGTGTCATCTGTATCCCATATCCCTTTCCTTCCCTCAGACTGAAGGAAGAGTAAGCAGAGAGCTGAACCATCATTGCTGCCTGTGCCTTTTGCCATTGCCTCAGTCCAGCATGGTTCTCACATGAGGGAAGTTCTTGGTACCTAATTCTTTGACCTGTTGGAACGAGGATGGCAGGGCCACCCAGGGGTCATACATGGTCTGGGGGGAATGTGCCAGTGTCCCAAATTTACAATCACTTTCAGGTTTGCCTCTTTGAGACCTCTACCTGGGGGCTTGTTTAAAAA
Organism: Tolypeutes matacus; assembly: GCA_026826555.1. Lineage (NCBI taxonomy): Eukaryota > Metazoa > Chordata > Mammalia > Cingulata > Chlamyphoridae > Tolypeutes > Tolypeutes matacus. The sequence goes on from JAKSZT010054478.1 coordinate 3,186,995, forward strand.
AAGTTTGTCACCCTTAGACTAACACCATCTCCTTACCTCCTACTTCCATACTCTCACTACTGTGAGAGTACTACATTTGCTGTGTACTGGGGATTTCTCTCATGACCAAAAGCTTTTCCTCCAAAGGAGAGTGCTAGGGTTAGAGCCAGACCCTGATCCTTTAGACCTTCTGCCCTTTGTCCACCACCACATACCTAACCCTATGCCTCTGTATACTACACCCATCCGTGGGGCTGATTGCATTTATCTACCTCTTGGGTGTCTTGTGAGGAATCAATCCTCTGTGGTTCTCTGAGCCTGTTGGGCAAAAGTGGAATGATGAGCCAGTTGTATCAGTATGTGTGTCCTCTTCTCCTATGGGCTGGAAAACCACATTTTAACTCAGTCTTTAATCTGAGAGGCCATAAGTGTCATTTTATTTTTCTTATTGGGGCACTTGAAACTATAATGAGGCTTGGTTAATCTAAATGAGCTTGTATATAAATGCACTTGCATTATATTTGTAATTTTATTTGATGAATAGAAAGGAGAGCATAAAAAAACACAGATTTGAGCTTGTTACAGATGCTCCCACTTGGCATCATTTATAGCAAGTTGCTGCCCAGCTGCTGGGTCTGTAAGGGCTCTCTCATCCTGGAATCCTGTGTGGATGGATGTATGGATGTACTGGACCTTTCCTGAGGAGGAAAGAAACGAGCTGTTCTAGCAGTAGAAGTTGCTCCATTGGTGTTTACATTCATCCAAAATGAAAAACCATCAGGAGGTGCTCTGCCCCCCATTCCCCAAGAAAAAGAGAAAGAGCTATAAACAGTGGTCTGAGACTCTGAAGATCTGAGTCTTGGTCTCAGTGTTGCAGCTAAGGAGCTTTTAGCGTTAATTAAGGCAAGTCATTTTCCTCTCCTTAGGGCTAGTTTGAAAACTGATGGGCTTGAAGGTCACTTTCAGTATCAGCATTCTAAGATGCTGGGATTTACTGTGGCATCACACATGCAGCATCAAGATTCTGTGGAAGGTTGATACTGTTTGTTTTCTAAGTTGGGAGACCTGGAAGACCTGGATTTCTCAAGAGCAGATGTCATTCCACATCACCTTTCTCAATGAAAAGTCTCATCCTTTCTCAAAACCCATCCTTTATCCTCTGTTAGCAGTTACATCTCCTGCTCCATTTAGCTCTTATTTATTAGTACCCTTTGCATATATTTGCACCCACAATTAAGGAAGAAGAATCCATAAGAAACAGCTGAATCTTGTATTCTGTATCCACATGTTAACACTGAGAATAAGACTTGAAATTAGGAATGGGGTAAATGACTGAACCTCTGCCTCACCCCTGGATCACCCTTTACTGAAGGGAATGGGAATGTGGTAGGGGGATAAATAGATCAGGGGTGAGGATGATTGCGAGTCCAAGTTTAGAACCTAACTATAAACTTTGGCTACTGATACAGGGAGTCCACTATTGTAGTAGTGGGACTTTTTCTATAAAAAATAAGTAAGAATCTTGTCTGAGCTTCTGGAATGAAACTCATAGGCCTTGAAGAACAGTACTGATTGTTAATATGTTGGGATAACCTCTAGCTGTGTCCACCAGATAGCAAATAGTAGGCAGCTTTGGTGTCATATAGGGTTAACATTTAAATAGCATTTTGGCATCAGTCACCTCAGTCCAAATGGGTTCTTTTTGCCCAGCTCTTTTGGAGGTTATTTTATGTCCAGTCTCAGGGTCAGTGGATAATAATGGACATCTTTGAACATTCCTGACTTCTGGATGACAAGTTGTCATGTAAGCAGTCACTTCTTCACTTCTCAGATATTCCTAGAACGCCCATGATTTCAAGATATTTCTCTTTGTTAAGTATTCCTGCTTGAAATGATTTAAGTGCCTTTCTGACTTCCTAGCCACTCCTCTGTCTGAGTTGTGCAACCGTGAATTAAAAGTGCTTCCCAAAAAGAATGGGCCTACGGCTGCCCAGCGCTTCCTGTGTTTTTATTTCTGTTTCCTTTGGGTGAAAAAAGTGTCATTGCCTCACAGAATGATTATTTTAGAACTAGCATGTTTCCAAATGTAACAGAGTTGTGACTACTTCGGGACCTGAAGCTAGTTTCAGAATCCAGAGCTTTTCTTTAATAACAACATTCTCAAAATGAGTAGATTATTACTGTTCTAAGAGTTAGGGATTTTTTTTTTTTTTTTTTTATTGGGCATTATCTAGGAACTTATGCCACATCAACAGAACAGAATGTTAGTTTAGCATAGGTTTTGTAAGCAGGAAGCATGAATTTGTAAAATAAAGGATCAATGGCTAATTGTATAGGAACATTTAAGTGTCCAACTTATTTTTTAAGGCTTTGGGTTTCAAAGTGTGGTCCCAGGAGTAGCAGCATCGGTATCACCTGGGAACTTGTTCGAAATGAAAATGCTCAGGCCCCACTCCAGACCTACTGAAGCAGAAAATCTGGGGATGGAACCCAATGTTTATTTTAATAAGCCCTCCTGGTGATTCTGATGCATGCTCAAGTTTAAGAACACTGATTTAAGGAGTCACATATGTATCCTAGCCTAGAAAGAAGTTTATAGTAAGTCATTTCAGTTACTATATGGTTAAGAACATATTTTGGCTGATAGATTCAGAAAACCAAATTGAACCACCCACATAAAACCCAAACCTACTTTTGATCCATTTTATAAGTTAAGATCACAGGCTTTTTGGGTTCACTCACAGCCACAAATTCTGAAAACCTAAAAGAATAGCTCAGAATCACTCACAGGATACCTGGCAGGCACCTAAGAAATGAATGTGTATCAAGCTGCAAGCAAGAAAATATTCTTGACAGAATTTATTCACAGGAGATGGGACTGAAATCTTAATAAGATTATTATCCTACAGGATGGTTAAGAAAGATTACATTTTGTAACTTCACTTTTTGCTATTTAAAATATGTTGAGTACTGACAGTGTGGGATTGAAGTACTTTATAGAACACATATGACATAAGCCTTGCCTTTGAGTTTTAAATTCCTTACATAATATACATTTTCTATACACAGTACAGAGCACATCATCGTAAAAAGAGTGCATGAACATAGACAATCCTTTTATAGTGAACTTTTGTGATTTATTTACATAATAGTAACTGGTGACTAAAAATGAAAATAAGATGAAAAGCTATATGTCACATCATGTTTGTAATCCTTTAATTTTTGGCCTCTGTAGTTTGAGGTCCATAGTAACAGAGCTATGGGACCAATCACAATTAGTTATCTTGGGAATTACAGTATATTCAATTAATCATACTGAGATTGGGAGCAACAACTTATGCTTTGCAAGTAAGCTATTTAATATTTGTTGAAAAAATAATTCAGTTTTGTAATACAATGTATTTTTGGAAATATAGTTTCCTAATTTGTTTTAGTTTGGCAAAAACACAAAAGGAGGCAATCTTAGATGCTTGCAGTTGGGGTTAACCATATCATTAAATGAATTTTTAGAAATCTTAATGTGTTTACCTAAGAACTGTTTCATAAGGAAGGAAAATTAAGATATCAGGAACACGATTGCCGCCTTTGCAGTTCCAATGTCAGCGATGTCACTCCAACCCCTTGCATAGAGGAAACATTTTTCATCAGCTGTGGATTATCTAACAATATAGCAAAGCATGTACACAAAATATAAATATTTAGAAAGCAATATTTAGGAAATTTCAGAGCCTTTACACAAAACCTCCATAGTAAATTATTCCTTAGCAGTGTCCCTGAAAAAAACTTTATAAAAAAAAGTTTCAATTGATTGTGTTTTACCTAACATATTAGTTGGGTTTTCCAAGTGACTCATACATAGCTAGCATGATTCTTTGGAGGGGTCAGAGCGATGGATGTGCAAATACTGCTTTGCTGATCAATGGAAATACTCCACTAAGAAAAAGTTAATGGTGGACTTCGCTTTTCCTAATCTTTCAGTCACCTATTGTAATAGAGATTGCTAGTTGTGCCCAGTATCTGTTTTCCCTTTTTCACATAGTATCAGAACTCTTAATTTTTTTTAGGCACTTGGCCACCCAGACGAAATACTGTGTTCCCTAGGCTCTCATATAGCTAAGTGTGCCATGCCCATCTCTTACACAATGAGATTTAAATGAAAGCTGTGTGCAACTTCCAGCTGTCATTTAAGGGTGAGAACATGCCTTTCTTTACTCCTTCCTCCTTGCCAAAGTGTGGAATGTGGAGGTAACAGCTGGAATTTAAGCAGTCATTGTGAATTAAGATGTGACCTATAGAATTTTATTAGCTATTGCTGCATAAGAAATTACCCCACAAGTTAGCAACTTAAAACAAGACAAACATTATCTTGCAGTTTTTCTGGTCAGGAATTCAGAAATGACTTAGCTGGGTAGCTTTGGTTTCTCTTGAGGTTGCAATCAAGCTGTTGGTCAGGGTTGCAGTTAATTGAAAGCTCAAAAGCTTCTTCCAAGATGGCTTACTCACATGATTGTTGACAGGAAACATCAGTTCTGCACAGGCTACAGGCAGTAGGCCTTAGTTCCTCATTTCTTGGATGACTGCTTGAGTGTCCTCATGACTTGTCAGCTAACTTCTCCTAGAGTGAGTGATCCAAGAGACAGAAAAGAAGGTGCAATAACTTATGACTTAGTTTTGTGTCTCACCATAACTTCTCCCATATTCAGTGCATTAGAGGTAGTTCACAAAATCCAGCCCACACTCAAGGGGAAGGGAATTTAGCACTATTTCTTAAAGGGAGGGGCACTAAGTAGCCAGAATAATGATCCTCATCCCCCCCAAATGTCTACCTTCTAATTCCCAGAACCTATGAATATGTTCCCACACAAAAGGGGGAAAAAATAAGACTATGCCAATGTAATAAATTTAAGGAACTTGAAATATATTATCCTGGGTTATCTGGGTGGGTCCAATGTAATCACAAAAGTCCATGTAAGAGGTGCACGAGGCCCGAGCGCGCGTGGGCACCGGCTAGAAATGGCGGCCGGGGCCCACAGGGGTGCCAGCCCGGGTCGGCGGCCGCTTTGCGAGCCCCGCGAGTCGGCCCTTTAAACTTCTAGGAATTTTAGATGTTGAAAACATTCCCTGTGCACGAGATTCAATACTGTATGGTTCATTAGGATCTGTTGTGGCTGGCCTTGGACATTTTTTTTTTTTAGATTTTATTTATTTATTCATTTATCCCCCCCTTGCTACTTGTGCTCGCTGGGTCAGCTAACCACGCCGTGCGGGCGGGCTTGCCTTCACCAGGACGCCCCGGGACGCCCCAGGTTCCATATGGTAAACGGGAGCCCTACTGATTGAGCCACAGCCGCTTCCCCTTGGACATTTTTTATTAACCAGTAAAATTAGAAGATCATGTGATGTTGGAGTAGGAGGATTTATTTTGGTGACTTTAGGATGCTGGTTCCATTGTAGATATAATTATGCAAAGTTAAGAATCAGAGAGTTGCCAGAGAAGGAATTAAAAATAAGATTTTATATGAAAGTACCCACCTTGATCCTGAAAGAAAGCAAAGTAACAGCATCAGCAGCACTTGAGCAGAGAAACCCAAAATACAGTTTACTGACATCTGTGTGAACAAAGCTGAGATCAAGTACATAAAACACTTATGTACAGTAAGAAACCTTTCATTCAAGTAATGTATGTGTAAGCTATACCTTTTTACACTTGTATAAAAACTTGCAAATAAACTCCAGGTCTGTATCTACTAAAAAAAAAAAAAAAAAAAAGTCCTTATAAGAGGGAGGCAAGAGGGTCAGAGTGAGAGCAGGAAATGTGATGATGGGAGGTTGGGGTGATGCAACCATGAGCCAAGGAGTGCAAAACTAGAAACTGGAAAGGCAAGGAAGGAATTCTCCCCTAGAGCCTCCAGAAGGAATGCAGCCTTTGATTTTAACACCATCAGACCCATTTTGTACTTCTGATCCCCGGAAATGTAAGATAATAAATTTGTGCTGTGTTAAGCCTAAATTTGTGGTAATTAGTTATAGCAGGAAAAGGAAGCTACTAAAGACATCAAAGAATTTGTGGACATATTTTTAAGCCACCACAATCCCCTGTGTGGCTAAAAATTATTTATAGTCCTTCCACCTGCAAAATGTGGGACTCATCTCCCCCAAGTCCCCAGAGTCTCATCTCATTATAGCATCTGCTCAAAGTCCAGAATCTTATCATCTAAATAGGTCCAGGGGTAGATGAGACTCCTTGGGTGCAACTCCTTATATACAGTACCACACAGTATACTATACAGAATACAGTACCTCTCAGTTTAGAGACCTGTGAACAAAAGAAACAAATTGTCCTCCCCCACCCAAAAATAGAATGTAAATTGCTGAGACAGATAGGATAACTTCTATAGACATTCCTGTCCCAAATGAGTTAAACAGAAAGCCTGAAAAAGTAACTGGTTCATAGCAATTGTGAAATCAAGTTTGATACAGGTTTGCAGTTCTATACTTAAGACCTTGGAAGAATTCTCCAAGGCTTTTAGGTCCTCCCTCTGGGTTCTTGGTCTCACCTAAAGAGTCACCCTTCCTTTTCATGACAGGTAACCATGTGTTTACAACTAAATAGTTTTCTCAGTATGCTTACAGCTTATGGAAGCTTGGGGGTCCAAAGGCCTCTTTGCTTTTTGTAATCTTTCAAGTCACACTGGTGGTATTTCTGACAATACAATTCTCCTAAAATTTTTATGGGTCTCCTGTGACTCATTGTGATTCAGTCCATGAGACAAAAGTCACACCCACAAATCTCTTTGAGGTAAGCCTCTCTACCTAGGGCTTCTGCTGAAGGTCATCAGCTTTAAGCTTCTGAAAATCCCTATTGTTTAATTGAAAGGATCTGTGAGGAACACCCTTAAAATCTTGAGGGTTTTTTGTCTGATTGAATGATACCATCTTTGAATCACCATCAGAATATAAGCTAGTGGAACAATAAAATAGAAGAAGCCTAGGTCCCTGCAAGTATGCATTATATATAATATCAGCACAGGAGTGAATATTTCTGAACCTCTTGAATGTGAAAGAGAAAACTTATCTTGCTTAAACTGTTATTTAGGGGTTTTTTGTTATTGGTAAAAGAATCTCATCCTAATTAATATGCCCTTGGAGCTGTTGGGGGTCTATGAAATTGCCTAATACAGAAACTAACTCACAAATAGATTTAATACTCTACAACCACAATTGTTCAAGATTTGTTGAGCGTCCATATGTTGATCAGCACACAAAATGAGCCCATCAAAAACTTTATGCATTAGAAATTGATGCTTTATGAATAGGTAGGTGGAAACTGGGCTAACTCCATAAACAGAGACCAGGGAGGGGTAGATTTGGGAAAAAAAAAGTCAGCACTCAGTGCTTATAGAATATCTAGGGAGACAAACCATACATATTTTTAAATTACTAAATAATGCCTACAAAGCAGGCTTTAAGATGCAAATGAGCACAGTATTGTCATTCTAAGAGTTAAATATTATATTTATTGAACACTACGTATACACTTGAATTCTCACAACTCTAGAAGAGTAAGTAAATTGAGCCTCAGAGAGCAAAAGTAATTTGCCCAACTTCATTCCGTAAATAGGGTTGGGATTTGCATTTGGATCTCTAGTCTAAAGTCCATGCAGTTCACTACTATTCTATATACTAGAGAGCTCAGGCTGGATTAAACTGTGAACAAATTTACCAATAAGTTTGAAAGAAAAGATAGTTTAAAGCCTGGGCGTTTTGGGATAAATATTTTTTAAACACTGTTTACTTGACAAAGCTTTACAACTAGCAATTAGCAAATCTTAAAAATGACTAAGTCGATTTATATAGTTTTAAGGACATGATAACTAGGAAAAGCCAGGAACAACCATAAAACCCCTAAAGAAATCGGTTTGCGTCTTTTCGCCCGCCAACATCATTTCATCTGTTGGATGCACACAAAAACGTTGATATTCAAAGAAAAATAATCTCTTCCTGAGGTAAGCGTTAGTACCCCGAAGAACTGCCTCAAAGAAATTTAAGCAAAGTAGTGAGATGAACGACCTTTGAGCTGCTGTCCTTGATTAAGTAGTAAAAACTAAGAGGGATGGAATCTTTTAGAGGAAAGGGAGAGCAGGAGGTATTCAAAGGTTGAATAGGAGAAAAAATTTAAATGGGGTCAGAGTACGGCAGGGCACCGCCCCAGAGAATGAAGCGAACTGCAGAAAGAGTAGGAAGAGTGAAGGATGGAAGGCTAAATCAAGAACGGGAATTCGGGAAGAAAAGCGCGCGGAGAGGAGCTCCACCAGTCGTGTGCAGGGCCTTGAGGTGCTCTGGGCCGGCGCCGTGAGGTCACAGACCCTTATGAGGTGGGGCAGAGAGGCGGACAGAAGGGGTGCGGCCTCAGCGCTTCTCAGTCAGCGCGGCGGCGGCGGCGAGCTCGGCCGCTCCCGGCGGCCCTGGAGCCCCACGGAGGTGGCAGGGGAGGCGGCGGCAGCTCGGCTCCTGCGCCGGCTCCGCTCGTGCTCCTCGCGGGGCTCAGCGTCGGGCTGGGTCAGGTGACCGCAGGGGCGGGGCCTCCTCGCGCGGGATTCTGGGAAGGTGGGGAGAGGACGCCTAGTGAGCTCTCCAGGCCTGAGGGGCCGGCGGGGGGCCTGTGAGCGCGAGGAGGATTGGAGGTCTCAGATCGAGCGGGAGCGAGCACAGGTCATAATGGAACCCTCAGGGGACAGAGGCGGGGAAGAGAGACCTTGCTAAGGTGTGAAGGAAGAGCCTGTGAGAGTGAGGAACGGAGAATGCAGCACTTGCGAAGGACAGAGGTAGAACAGTTACTGCAGTGGACGAAGGTTTCAGAAATGGACAGCGGGACAGTAAAGGGTGACTGGGATCAGAGCCGTAACTAGGACCAGAGCAGGTAGTCCCTCAAAAATGTTGATAGTTCTAGAAGGATGGAGGTTACGGTGGCTGGTAAACAGCTTGGACCTCTGTTAGAGCACTTATTTTCATCTTGCATGTAGTTTACTTGTTTCCTTGTCAACTTATTTTCTTCACAAAGGCAGGGCTTATCAGAATCCTCCATTTCATAGATTGTTGCTTGAGGTGGATGTTCCCTCAATAATTGTTAAACTGATAAGCTAATTGGGAGTGATAAACTCAATGTTTGAGCATTCATAAATGCTAACAGGTGCAATGGAGTTGTGTATTCAATTGCTGATAATGGCCATTTGCGGTCTACATTGCAAGGGAAGGGTGAATGGGGTGGCTTGTGAGCGAAATGCTAAAATAGGAAAGAGGAAAAATACCTTGTAAAGTGATGTCATACATAATAATTTTCAATGTTCAGAAAGAAGCAGCGAGTGACTGGAAAGTGGTTCTAATTCAACAATTAGGGAAGTACTATGTCTTTGTGAAAGCACAATGTAAAAAAAATGTAAAACACACAATACACTAAAATAATCAAGTATTATGATAGAGGTTTGGAATCAGATTCTCCTCTTCTGCCTCAGTTCTACTAGCTCTTGTTTTACTGTTTTACTAAGAGTGGGATTTAATAGAACTATACCTGGATTTGGAAATCAGAGACCTGTTTTGCTACTATTTTGTTGTGTGACATTGGAAAAACCACAATCTCTCTATAATTAAGGAATTAGACTACAAAGATTTCTAAGATCATTCTAGCTCTGTTACAGATTTTGTGATTCCATGTAACAATGAACAAGAAATCCAGCCCCCACCCCCTCCTCTGCTTTTAGCAGATAAATATTAAATTACAGTTTATACTCTGTCAAGGATTAGAAAACCCTTTGGTAACAATACAGTAGCTTGATCTATATAGGGGATGAATCAGTCATGATACTTTGATTTTTTTTTTTTTTTTTTTTGAGGTACTGGGGCTGAGAATTGAACCTGGGACCTCATATGTGGGAAGCCAGCGCTCAACCACTGAGCCACATCGGCTCCCCTGAGTTGATTTTTTCATTTGTTTGCTTTTTTTTTTTTTTTTTTTAAAAGGAGGCAGGGGGAACCAAACCTAGGATCTCCCATGTGGGAAGCAGGCACTCAACCATTTGAGCCATATCCACTCCCAATACATTGATTTTAAAAATACTTTTGACATAGCAAACAGTTTTGAATTTCCTCACTTCCTTTGGTAGTTTTTGATGAACTAGATGGTGATAACAAAGATGTAAGGGAAAATGAGAAAGAGTGTGTGTTTGAGAGTGGGTGGGACAAAGTGCAGGTATGGCTAGTGGTGGCTGTTTTCTCTTTTACTCCCCTAGTTCCAGAGAGGGTTAGATGTCCTTCTTGAGCCTCATGGCTGCGTCCAGACCTTTCTTCCTCCCATGCTCAAAATACTTAGTTTTGCCTCTCACATCATCAGAGTATATCATCCCCTACACTTCTTGTTGCAATCAAATTTCAGCTCCTGACTTTTCTGCCACTACTACTGTCATCATTCTTGTAATTTCAGTATCTACACAAATGATCTGTCCAATATCCCTTCCTGACCTCCCCTCCTCCAGTGATTTCAACTTTCCTCAGTCACTCCCTTCTTCATAGCTTTGGCCTTATTATACCAAAAACTGCAATTCCATTATCTCAATTTCAAATGTTCCACTCTCCAAACATCATATTCCTTATCCTTCAGGCTTATTTCAACTCTAGCAATCCTTTGAGCCCCGCCCCAGGATCTTCAGTCTAGTTTTTATTTTTATGTCTCTCATCTCCTCTTGTGCTTAATTTCCACCCACCTACCCAGTTTGTTTCATTAACAGTCATTAAAACCACTTTAATTTTATGGCTGAATCATAAATCTGGATTAAATACAGATCTCTGCCTACTGAGTGCCAGCATTTCTGTGTTGAACATAGCTGGAGAAAAATACACAATAATGCTGACTGGTCTCACTCTAGTTCAGGGCTTCTTAACCTTTTTTGTTCCACAGACTCCTTTGTCAGTCAGGTGAAAACCATGGACCCCTTACTAAGTCCACACCATACTGTGTATTATTTAATAACTATATCACACCCACATCAACACGTCCCCACAAGAATAATGTTTTTTTTTTTTTTTTTTTTACCGGGAGGTACCAGGGATCGAACCCCGGTCTCTCCATATGGTAGACGGACGCCGAACCTCTTGAGCCACATCCGTTTTCCAGAATAATGTTTTTTTGAATTTCAATTCAAGCTCATGGACCCCTGGTTAAGAACCCCTGCTCTAGTTTCATGATCACTTGCCTCAGGTGGCCCTTGTTGCTGCCCACCAATCATAACAGAGTTCCCTGGGCTATTAATTCTTCTACTCTCCTAGATGACTATTTTTATAGTACCATCTCTCCCCCCAAACTTCCTCTCCTCTCCTCTCCTCAGTCTCAGTCAATAACTTGATTTCTATTTCAACTAAGAAAACTAAAGCAGAGGTGAATTTCTACAAACTCCAACAACTACGTCTACTCATCTGCTGTGCCCAATTATTCTGCCGTGTCTTCTGTTACGGCTATGCTTTTGGCTAAGGCCAAATCCTCTCTTTGTGCTTTAAATCCCATTTCCCTTTTCCTACTTGAGAATATTGTTCCAGTAATTCTTCCCTCTTATATCATCATTTCCCCTCTTCTACTTGATCATTCCTGGCAGCATACAAACACGTCTTTATTTTTTCCATCTTAAACCCTCATGACCTCATTTCTCCTTGAACTACTACCTCATTTCTCTCTTTATCTTTATAGTCTCATTCCTTTTCAGCCTTTACTACCTCATTTCTCTCTCCTTAAAAAAGTCATCTCAACTCTCTGTCTCCAATTTCTCTCTCCTGTTCTCTATTGAATTCATTCCAAGGACATTGTTTCCTTACCATAACACCCACATGGTTCCTCTCTAGTGTACTCCATTTGCAAAAATCTAATGAGCCATCAGTGCTTGTCTTACTCAACCTTTTAGCAGCATTTTGTCACAACTTTGTTTGAAACACTATTTTCACTTATTTTCCAGGAACCCAATTCATCTGATTTTCCTCATACCTCTTTGATCACAGCAGCCAGAGTGATCTTTCAGAAAAGACATTAGATCATGTCATCCCTCTGCCCCAAACTCTCCAGTGGCTTCCATTCCCTTCAGGGTACAAGCCAAAGTTTTTTCCTATGACTTAGGGACCCTCCATGATCTGCCTCTCTCCCCTGATCTCTCTGATCTCTCTCCTCTTTGCTGTCTCTGATTCAACCTTATGGTCCTTCCCACTGTTTCTGGATCATTCAGGCTCCTTCTTATCTCAGGGGCTTTGCACTTGCTTTTCTCTCTGTCTGGAATGCTCTTCCCCAAGATATATATTGGATCCATACTTTAATTCCTTCAGATCTATACTCAAAAGTCTTCCTCTGGTAAAATCTCCCTTGGCCACCCTATCTGATTCCCTGCACCTACCCCCCCAACTTCATATTCCCCTCCCCTGCCTTACTATTTTTCACTTTAGTGCTTATCACAGATAACATACTACACATTTTACTTATTTATCTATTTTATTGTTTTTCTCACCCACTAGGATGTAAGGTCCATGAAGGCAGGACTGTTTTTCTGTTTTGTTCACTGCTGTATCCTGAGCCTATTAATAGAGCCAAGTGTACAGTTGGCTCCCAATACATATGTGATGAGTGAATTGTTGGGTGGAAGAATGGATAAATGATTTGAAAAGAGGGCTACAACTCCCTTCATTTTTCTTGGTGTGTCCCTGCTAATTCACAGTTACATTATAGGATTGAAAGAGTGAGAAACATTATGCAGAAGAGATTTACTATGCTATTTTTTTCCCTTAGCTTTGAGAGGATTATGTGGTATTTGATTCATCCAGCAGACTTTTGGTAATCAGATGACTAGATTATGAAACAGTTCTTCCTTTCAAGGTTTATTTAAATTATGTTTACTTTGCTTAATTACTTTGATGACTTAAGAACTCTTGGTGGGTATCTCAATAGAGAGGGAATCCTTCCCTCCCTTCCTTTTTTCTTTCCTTTATTATTTATATAGGCCTTGTGCTCTAAGTACTATGAGAAATGATTCAAAGAATGATAGGATACTAGAAATTTAGGCAATATTTGAATCAAGTGTTATACATGTGAATAATTAAAACACAAGGCAAACAATCAGTGTCAGTTGAATAGTGAAAATAAGAATAATGAGGACATTAAATGCTACTGCCAAGTAGTTTAGAGATAAAGATTGAACTGGCTACAGAAGATCTAGAAAGGATGACATAGAATGGGTTGTTGAGGAAATCAGTATAGCCTTCTAATGTCTTCTGAGATGGGTACTTTTTTTTTGGAGGTACCAGGGATAGAATCCAGGACCTTGTATATGGAAAGCAGGCACTCAACCACTTCAGCTACATCTGCTTCTGATGGGTATTCTTTTTTTTTTTTCATTTATCCCCCCCTTGCTGCTTGTGCTCGCTGGGTCAGCTAACCACGCCGTGCGGGCGGGCTTGCCTTCACCAGGAGGCCCCGGGAACCGAACCCAGGGCCTCCCATATGGTAAACGGGAGCCCTACTGATTGAGCCACAGCCGCTTCCCATGATGGGTATTCTTAATGTGGCTTCATTTTATTTTATTTTATTTTTATTTTTTTAATTTTTTCATTTAATTTTTAACATATTTTGAATTCCAGTAACGGACATGTGACATTCAACAGTAATTATTATAACATATTTCAGAACTAAATACAAATGATTTTAAAGTATCACCCTCCATAAGACAGAATATTCATATTTGCAGTTAAACTTCCCACTGTGAAAAAGACACTGATAAGTGCAACTAGCAATGTAATATGTAACCAGCAATGTAATAAACAGCTCATCAAATGTGGCTTAGCTATAATGAATAAAAAACATTGTGAGAGTTCTGAGGATATCTAAGTGTTACCACATTTGTATAATATGAAGAGCTGTGGTTTAAAACCTGGCCAAAACATATTTTGTTTGCAATAGTATTGTTATTTTGAGAGGCAATATTGTATAGTGCACAAGACCTGGGACTCTGGAGTTAAAATGCTTAAATTCAAATTCTAATTCCACCTTTTGGTGGCTGTGTGATCTTAAGCAAGATCTCTCTTAAGTCTTTATTTTCCTCATCTATAAAATGGGGATAATGATAATTCCTTAAAGGACACTTGTGAAGAAAAACATAAGTCCAAGTGTTTATCGTAATGTCTAGCATACAGTAAGCATTCAGTATCATTAGCTATTACTCCTGTTTTAACAGTTGTCCTTCTCAGGGTTTATTTGGATAAATAAATATAATTGGGCAGAGTGGATGTAGAACAGTGGTTGAGTGCCTGCTGTTCAATGTGAGGTCCTGGGTTCAATCACCAGTACCTCCTAAAAATAAATAAATACAATTGGACTTCTCTGCTTTTCATGTCATTTGAAATTGTATTTCTTTACTTTTCCCTATACTACAAAAGATAAAGTTACTGGACTAGATGTTCTATGATTTATCATGTAACTGTTTTCTCTATGCTCTCATCCATATATCTGTGTTGATGAATATCTATTAGATATTAATCCACAAGTGAGTATTCCATTGGAGAGATAACTTCTGGTAGGTAAATGTAATTAATTTAAGTGTCCTGTAACAAGTATATGATTTTTTTCTTTTTTTTTGAGCAGGAAATCCTTTTGTACTATTACTCATTCACACTTGTTCATCAAGGACTTTGAATCCTCAAAGGCAGAATTTACTTCTAAACCTAAAGATGGAAACTAAAGTACATTTATTCTGCCAGGTATTCTTTCTAAAAACAATTTTTAAAGAGTTCTTTTTTTTAAAAATTAGTTTACATAACCTCACATCCATAATCAGTGAACAAATTTATAGAGTAATAAAGTCATAAAGAACTTGCCTAATAACTGAGATGATTTTTGAGCTCTTTTGGTAGACTTCTCTTAACATTTTATTCCAGCAACCCAAGTAGTATCAAGAGGTCTTTTGTGGTATGTCATAAGAGTTTTTCTTGGGCTAGGAGGCTGGATAATTTTTCAAGAGACCAAAGGACTTAAACTTAAATGGGAGGGCGTAGATAATATTATTAATGTTGTCAGACTCTAAACAACAGGTATCAAGTTTCTCTAACTTTCTTATTTCTGATTGAGGGCATTTCTTATTCATTGGCCAATCGTGAGAGTTGTACTCTTTTAAATTTATACTTTTGATGAAATATAATTTTGTGAAAATATATTTGCTTAGGGAAGCGGCTGTGGCTCAATCAGTAGGGCTCCCGTTTACCATATGGGAGGCCACAGGTTCGGTTCCCGGGGCCTCCTGGTGAAGGCAAGCCCGCCCGCGCGGCGTGGTTAGCTGACCCAGCAAGCACAAGCAGCAAGGGGGGGATAAATGAATAAATAAATAAAATCTTTAAAAAAAAAAAAATATATATATATATATATATATTTGCTTTAAGCCCTGTACATGTAATTTATATATAATATAAATATTTTAACCTAATCTAATTTTTATACTTAATACTTTGTAAATTTTACCCTTATAAGTTGATTTTGAAGAAGAATTCTTAAAAATTGACAATATCAGAATGTCATACCAGTTTGTTTTCTTTAGACTAATATAATTTATACTTCAAAGATGTTGGGTTGCTGAGGAAACCATTATAGCTTTCTAATGTCTTCTGATTTTTTTTTTTTTTTTTTAGGAGGTACTAGGGATTGAACCTAGGACCTCATACATGGGAAGCAGGTGCTCAACCACTGAGCTACACTTGCTCCCCAGATGATTCACTTTTAACCAGAGGGTTTTCTTCCTCTTTTCTACTGTGTCAAAGTTTCTACTCACTCTTTGATTTTTTTTCCATTCACCAGGCCTTTGATATAGGCTTTTATGCCCCTCTTTCTTTTTAGACCATCCCCTCCTTTTTATTTCCTCAAGATAGAAAATCAGATTGCTTTTGTGAAACAAGTTGTTGAAGATGTGCCTCTGTTGTAAGATGAATACATGCAAATTCTAAAAAATCACTGCAATAGTTTTCTTAATTTCCATCTGATGTGGAAATAGAGGTTCTTTCTAAACTCCCTTGGTAATCTGCCTTACAATTTGCCTGTGCGATCTGTTCAGGTGCTAAAAACTAATGTACCTTTGATAAATAGATGCAGTCCAACTGTCTTAGGCAAACAGCTAAATCTCAAGAGGCATTTGATAAGAATATCTAAAACTTTCATTCCTCTTTTTCTAAACATGTTCATTGCTACTAGATTCTACCTACCTTTTAGTTATGATATAAACTTATTGCTTTGCAGAGCATATGGTAAACTTTTGCAGCTTGCTGCTGAAAAAGTAGATTCATAACTTAGATACATTATGAATGCTGTGCGCTTATAGCTTCGTAATGCACAAAGGACAGTGGTAGTATTTAGAATATATACTGAATCTGGAATAATAATACACTCATGAATAAAACGCTTTTCAACAAAATTCCCTTTGGTATCACTGTTTGAATATTGATCTAAAATGAGTTATTGACCTGCCCCAGAATGCTGTATTTAATGTATATGTGTAAAGAGAGAATGTATGATTGTGGCTCTTGATTTTTCCCCAGGCATCAAGAAATATTGACAGCAAAAAGTATGTCAATTTTTTTAAAACAGAAAAGAAAAATTCACCATTAATTTTACCTGAAATTCGGGGTTTGAGACCAGAACACAAAAAGATGTAAGTTAAAAACTCTGAACTTACTTTATTGAGAAAAATACTAAAATATTTACAGATGATATTATTTGATACTAGGATTTGCTTCAAAATAATAACAGATGGAACAGGAATAAGGATATAAATGAAACAGGATTGGTTGTGAGTTGATAATTATTGAAACTGTGTGGTAGGTACATAGTGTAGATCATTATATTATTCTGTATCCTTTTGTATATGTTTGAATTTTTCCATAATAAAAAGTTGAAAAGAAGAAGGAAAAGCAGAAAAAAAAAAAAAAAAAAGCAATTCAGGAGTCATTCAAATTTTTTTTTGCAATTTAGGTATGAAACGTCACTATTTATGTATGGAGAAGAAAAATCCTCTGACAAAATTGGGAAGAAGAAACATTTAGAAGTACAACTACACAGTAAAAGAACTGAGGTAAACATTTGGAAATATTTCTTTGACCTTTGAGTATTGCCCTTTGCCCTCAAACTTTCTCTTACATTTTAGTCCAAATATTGGAGTGTCACAATCTTAAATTTCTTCCTCCTTCTCCTCCTCCCCCTCTCTCCCTCCCATCTTACCCTCCCCCCTTTCCCTCTCTCTTCCCCTCCACCTCCCCCTTCCCCTTCCCCTTCTCCTCCTTGATAGAACAGGGAACTTCTCAGAGGAATATGAAATTTTTTCCTCTTCTTTCTATTAAACAGGTATTGTTATTATTATGCCCACTATTAATATTTCTCATATTTTAAAAATAACCCTAAAAGACTTTCAAATCACAAAGAAGATTAAATTATGTTCCATAGTTGTAGTGTTAGTTTTTTTTTTTTTTCCTAATTCCTTAAAAATCAATAACAAAAGTATAATGTACTACATTTCAATAATTATTTAATGATCAACTCCCATATGAGACTACTTTTTGGGGATATAGAAGTGAACAGTAAGTGGTTCCTTTCCTCAAGGAGTTTATCTTTTAATGAAGGAGATAGGCATGCACATAAATATGTATATGTCTTTCTGAAAGCAGAATATCCTATTTACTGATCACTGACAATAACATTTGTTTTAGAAGGAAATCCTTTTCATCTGTTTGATTTTAGCCTGTCTTGTTTCCTAAAAGTGCCTATGTTCACACTTATCCTCATTTTTGTTGCAATTGATTCACCATAGATTAATACTCACTATATGATATTTCATATAGCTTTGAATATCTCTCAGTCTCTCCTCTATTATCTATTCCCATTACCTGGATTTATATATCTCATCCTCTCTCTCTCTCTCAAGAACTATATTGCAATATCCTTGTAACTAATATTTTTGCTTGTGGGTTCTCCCTATATCAGTTGATCTCCCACATTACTGCCAAAGTTATTTTCCTGAAATTCAGATTTGATTACTTTTTTAATTGATCCTGACTGGTAATTTGGAACCAAGTAGTACTCTGTCACAAGCCTCCTGACTGCATCACTAGCACCAAGTCAAATAATTATCAAAAGAATCATCTCCCAGTTATGCTACATGAAATTATGTGGTTATTTTGACCCCTGAGTGTGGCTGTTATCAGCTGTAGTCTGACTAAAACTCACTGATGGAGTGAATCTTATATCAATACAAAGATCCATTCCCTTTCTTTAGCCCCCTCCCCTCCACCTACCTTCCAATTCCTATCCTTGACATTTGTTTTTTAACCCCTATGTATATCAAATCTTAATCATAAGATCTCCTCCTCAGTTTAATATTTATTTTATTATACCTTATTAGCATCTCATCCAGAGGTTTCTACTCCCAGCAGATAGGTGATGGTACTTACACAGTCATTTCCCTTCTTGTGACTTGTGAATAATCACCTAGTTATTGAACCTTCTTTCTAGTTGATAATTGTATAAGACCACTGATAATAATCAGTGCTTTCTATTCATGGTACAGTGCCTGTTTTTGAAATTAACTCTCATATTTATGTTGTCTTTAAATAATGAATCTGATATAGCCATGAGTTTCTTGCATTCTGGATAAAAATCCAAATACAGGAACTTGAAACCTTGTTTTATTATTGTTTTTTTAAAACAGATTAAAAAAAAAAAAAAAACCTGCCCCTGTGATGGCTCCCTTGTCTGTCTGCTGATTGTCTGCTTGTCTTCTTTAGGAGGCACTGGGAATTGAACCCTGGACCTCCCATGTGGGAGGCGGGCACCCAATTGCTTTAGTTACATCCATTCCCCTACTTTTTTTAATAGAGAAATTTACTTTTCCTTATATATGAGTGAAGTTACAGTCAGTTTGAAATGTAGCCTCCTATATCCATAATTAGAATGTATAATTTTAGGAATAACTTCTATATCCCACAGACAATCTATATTTAAAATATGTTTTTGAGATATAAAATACATAAAATGCATAAACCTTAGATATACAGCTCAGTGAATTTTTATATGTGATGTAAACACTATCTAAATCAGTAACTGAAGCATTTCCAGTGCCCCAGATGGCTTCCTCAAATCCCCATCCAGTTAATACTCCCCTAATACTATTCTGACTTCTATCACTATAGATTAGTTGTGCTTATATTTGAGAAGTAAGTATTCTTTGGTGTTTGTCTTCTTCTGTTCAAAATTATGTCTGTGAGATTAATTTGTACTGTTATATTAGGAGTAGTTTTTGAAAAAGTGCTGTTTAATATTTCCTTTACAAATAAGCTATGATTCATCCATTCTACAACTGATGGACTTTTGAGTTGTTTCCACTTTTGGGCTATTATGAATAAAACATATGTGAACATCTTCATGAATGTCCTTTGCAGAATATTTACTCATTTCTTAGAATATAGCTAAAAGTAGAATTTCTGGATTTTAGGGTACGGGTATATTTAGCTTTAGTAGATACTAACAAATTCCCAAAGTGGTTGTAACAATTTATATACCCACAAGCAATATATAACAATTCTATTTACTCCATGTTTTTTGCCCACAATTGATATAGTCAGTCTTTTAAAATTTCAGCCATTCTGGTGGACATCAGTGTTTTCATTATCATTTACTTCTAAGTATTTCATTTTTTAAATGATTTCTTCTTTGACCCTAATTAATTTGTACATAACTTAAAAAATGTCCAGATTCAAAGTTGTTGTTTGTTAAGCTATTTTAAAATTTTGATTTCTAATTTAATTGCATTGTGGTAAGAGAATGTAGTAGACATGATACCTATTTGATTTTTTGAAATTTATTGAGACTTTCTTTCTGGTTAATGATGTCATCAATTTGTATATATGTTCCATGTTTCTGTATGTGCTCTAATTCTGTATATGTTCTCTAATTCCTGGATTTAGGTTTTATTTATGTCAATTAGATTGAGTTTGTAATTGTATTGCTCAAAGCTTCTGTATCTTTACATATATATTTATATAATAGAACAGATCATCTATTCTATTAATTACTGAGAGAAGTAGATAAAGTATCCCATTCTGATGGTGGGTATATCAATTTTTAAAAATTTAATTATTTTTGCTTTATATATTTTAAAGTGATGTTATTAGATATATATAAGTTTAGAATGGTATATTATTCAGGCTTAGTAACTCAGTCTGCTGCGAAACACTATGCCCAAATCTTAGTGGCCTTAACACAATGAAGGTTTATTTCTCATGTCACAGTCCAAAATAGGTCAGCAGGGAGGTATGGAGGTAAGTCTAGGGCTCTGTCCCATGTAGTCATTTAGGTACCGAAGCACATTCCATGTTTGTGGCTCTGCTATATCCAACATATAGCTACAGAGTTGTTCTAGCATCATCCTGCTAGGTGAAAGAGAGTAAGAGAGAGCATAGAGAGAGAAGGCTAATCCTTATTTTTCCAGGTTGGAAGTGACTCTTCATATCTGATCACATTTCACTGGTGAGAACGCTATGGGGCCTCACCTAGATGTAAGATGTAAGAGGATTGTAAATGTAGTTTAGTACCTTACCTAGGAAGAGAAAAAGAGTTGGGTGAGCATCTATCCATTCTCTGCCACCGTCTTCCTTCTGGTCATCAAATATCTGATTCATTATTTTTTTTACACAAATGAAACACTCAGCTCATGGGTGATAGCGCAGGGTCTCATCCAGTCTCTGCATCCAGCTCAGAGTCAAGGTTCTCTAGGTGATGCACGGCTCCTTCTATCATTTTGGATGTCGCCCTTGTGATCTGGCATACTATGAACTAAAAAGATAATTTATTTCTCCTTTGCCCCCAATTATGACATGGTGGGATAGGGACAGGGTATCTGTACTACATTCTTATTTGGAAAGGGAGAATATGTTCAGTAGTCACTGGTCTATAGAAATTCTGAAATCCAATTTGGTAGACCTTTTGAGATCCCCATACACTGGGGAAGCGAGAAGTTCCTTGATTAGACACTGGTTCATTACTTTAAAGGGAACTCCCTTGTCCATTTTTTTCTGTAATCCCTGGCCTTGCACTCAGAGAGGTTCTACTTTGTCTTTTATAAGGAATTGGGTTTCATCGATTCTCTACTGGTTTACTATTCTCTATTTTATCTTAACTCTGATCTTTATAATTCCCTTCCTTCTGCCAGCTTTAGATGTAGTTTGCTCTTCTTCTAATTCTTTAGGTGGTACTATTAGGTTATTGATTTGAAATCTTTCTTCATTTTTTTTTTTTTTTTAAAGATTTTATTTATTTATTCATTTATCCCCCCCCCTGCTGCTTATGCTCGCCGGGTCAGCCAACCACGCCGTGCAGGCGGGCCTTGCCTTCACCAGGAGGCCCCGGGAACCGAACCCGGGGCCTCCCATATGGTAAACGGGAGCCCTACTGATTGAGCCACAGCCGCTTCCCTCTTCATTTTTAATATAAGCATTTAAAGCTAGAATTTTCCCTTGTATGACTTCTTTCACTGCATCCTACAAGTTTTGGTATGTTATGCTTTTGTTTTCATTCATCTTTTTTAAAAAAATTATTTTTTTAAAGATACTTAGATTACATAAATGTTACATAAAAAATATAGGGGATTCCCACATGCCCCGCTCCCCACATCTCCTATACTTTCCCACATTAACAACATCCCTCATTAGTGTGGTACATTCATTGTAATTGATGAACACATTTTGGAGCATTGCCACTAAGCATGGATTACAGTTTACATTGTACTTTACTCTCTCTCCCACCCAATTCTGTAGGCTATGGCAAGATATATAATGGTCTGTATCTGTCATAGCAGTGTCATCCAGGACAATTCTCAAGTCCTGAAAATGCCCCTGTATTACACCTGCTTTTCCCTCTCCCTACCCTCAGAACCTCCAGTGGCCACTGCCTCCACATCAATGATAAAATTTCTTCCATTGCTAGAATTGCAATAAGTCTATAGTAGAATATCAGTAAGTCTACTTTAGTCCATAGTACGGTCCCCAATCCTGAGGATTCTGGATGGTGATGTCCACTCCACCTCTGATTGAGAGGGGACTTCGATCCCATAGGGCCAATGGATGGGACTCTCTTACTTGCATTTGTAGACTCTCTCGGTACCTTGGTATGGTGGTTATCCATCATCATCTCCTTGTTAGTTGTCCTGGGTGAGACCAATCATCTTTAAGTATTTTCTAATTCTCTTTGTGATTTCTTCTTTGACCCATTCCATTTGGACTTCCATTCCATTGTGTACAGTTCAGTGATTTTTTTGTATATTCAGTTATGCAGCCATCACTACAGTCAATTTTAGAATATTTTCATTACCTAAAAAGAAACCTCATATTCATTAGCAGCCACTCCCTATCCCCTTAACCCTTCCCCCAACCCTAGGCAACCACTAACCTACTTTATCTCTCTAGATTTACCCATTTTGGACATTTTATATAAATGGAATTGTACAATATGTGGTCTTTCATGACTGGCTTATTTCATTTAGCATGATGTCTTCAGGGTTAATACATGTTGTAGTATGTATCAGTACTTCATTCCTTTTAATTGCCAAATGAAATCCATGTATGGATATACCACATTTTATTTATCCATTCATCAGTGAAAGACATTTAGGTTGTTTCCACTCCTGGGATATTAAGAATAATGCTGCTATGAACATTTGTATACAAGTTTTTATATGGATATATGTTTTCATTTCTCTTGGGTATACCTAGGAGTGGTATATCTGGGTTTTATGGCAATGCTACGTTTAACCTTTTGAGAAAATGCCGGACTGTTTTCCAAAGCGGTTGCACCATTTTACATTCCCATTAGCAGTATATGAGGGTTCCAATTTCTCTGCATCCTTCTCAAGACTTGTTATGGTCTATCTTTTTATTATAACCATCTTAGTGGGTGTGAAGTGGTATCTCATTGTGGTTTTGACTTGCAGTTCCCTGGTAATGAGGATCTTTTCTTATGCTTATTGTTCACTTGCATATCTTCTTTAGAGAAATGCCTGTTCAGATCCTTTGCCCATTTTTGAATTGGATTCTTTGTCATTTTATTATTGAGTTGTAAGAATTTTTCATATATTTTCTATATATTGTAGGTCCCTTATCAAATATATGATTTGAAAATATTCTACCAATCACTCGGTTGTCTTTTCACTTTTTTTTTTTTCACCGGGAGGTACCGGGGATTGAACCCCGGTCTCTCCATATGGTAGACGGACGCCGAACCTCTTGAGCCACATCCGTTTCCCTCTTTTCACTTTTTTGATGGCATACTTTGGAGCACAAAAGTTTTTAATTTCGATGAAGTCCAAATTATCTAATCTTTTCTTTTGACTGTGCCTTTGATATTATATTTAAGAGTCCATTGCCAAATTTAAGGTCATGAAGATTTACACCTCAGTTTGCTTTTAAGAATTTTATAATGTTATCTTGTACATTTTGGCCTTTTGTCCATTTTAAGTTAATTTTTGTATATGATGTGAGGGTAAGGGTCAACTTTATTATTTTGTATGTGGATATCCAGTTGTCTCAGCACCATTTAATTCCCATTAATTTGCTTTGGCACCTAGTCAAAAATCAATTGACCATAAATGTGGGGGTTTATATTTGGATTCTCAATTCTATTCCATTGACCTATATGTCTGTCTTTATGTCAGTTCCACACTGTCTTTTTTTTTTTTTTCCCTAAAGATTTTATTTATTTATTCATTCATCCCCCCCTTGCTGCCCGCGCTCGCCGGATCAGCCAACCACGCCGCGCGGGCGGGCCCGCCCCCACCAGGAGGCCCCGGGAACCGAACCCGGGGCCTCCCACATGGCAAACGGGAGCCCCACCGATTGAGCCACAGCCGCTTCCCTCCACACTGTCTTGATTTCTGTTACTTTCAAGTAAGTTTCTGACTTGTGAAGTGTGAGACCTTCAAATTCATACTTCTTTTTCAAGATTGCTTTGGACATTTGAGATCCCTTGAATTGCCATATGAATTTTAGAATCAACTTGGCAATTTCTGCAAAAAGCACACGAAACACCACTGGGATTTTGATAGGGATTGCATTGAAACTGTAGCTCATTTTGGGTAGTATTGGTATCTTTTTTTTTTTTTTTTTCATTTTGTTTTGTACATTTAATAATTGAAAATATAAACAATTAAAAACTAAAAGGTAAACACAGATGAACAAATATATACATTTCTCAATTAAATGTAATGGATACGTATAAATTTTTTTTTAATCAAACAATATGTTACACAATATATTTGGTTCATAGTAACGCATTCATACAGTATTTGTCCTTTTGTGTCTAGCTTGCTTCGCTCAACATAATGTCCTCCAGGTTCATCCATGTTGTCATATGCTTTACGACCTCATTTCTTCTTAAGCTGCATAATATTCCATCGTGTGAATAGACCACAGTTTGTTTATCCATTCGTCTGTTGATGGACACCTGGGTTGTTTCACTTTTTGGCAATGGTGAATAATGTTGCTGTGAACATCGGTGTGCAGATGTCTGTTCGTGTGGCAAGTCTATATTCAACTTCTTTAGGAACTGCCAAATAGTTCTCCACAGTGGCTGTACCATTCTGCATTCTCACCAATGGGGAATAAGTGTTCCTACCTCTCCACATCCTCACCAACACTTGAAGTTCTCTTTTTTTTTTTTTTAAGATTTTATTTATTTATTCATTTATCCCCCCCTTGCTGCTCGTGCCCGCCGGGTCAGCCAACCACGCCGTGCGGGCGGGCCCGCCCCCACCAGGAG
This sequence comes from Tolypeutes matacus, assembly GCA_026826555.1. NCBI lineage: Eukaryota > Metazoa > Chordata > Mammalia > Cingulata > Chlamyphoridae > Tolypeutes > Tolypeutes matacus. The sequence goes on from JAKSZT010054478.1 coordinate 3,211,833, forward strand.
GCCCCGGGAACCGAACCCGGGGCCTCCCATATGGTAAACGGGAGCCCCACTGATTGAGCCACAGCCGCCTCCCTCTGTCTTTTTAATAGTGGCCATTTTGATAGGTGTGAAATGATATCTCATTGTAGTTTTGATTTGTATTTCCCTAATCTTGAGTAATGTTGAGCATTTCTTCATGTGTTTTTTTGCCATTTGTATTTCTTCTTTGAAGAAATGTCTATTCAAGTCTTATGCCCATTTTTTGATTGGGTCGTTTGTCTTTTTATTGTTGAGTTGTAACATCTCTTTATATATCCTGGATATTAAACCCTTATCAGATATGTGATTTCCAAATATTTTTTCCCATTGAGTTGGCTGTCTTTTCACCTTTTGACAAAGTTCTTTGAGGTGCAAAAGTGTTTAATTTTGAAAAGGTCCCATTTACCTATTTTTTTCTTGTTATTCATGCTTTGGGTGTAAGATCCAAGAAACTACAACCTACCACAAAATCTTGAAGATGTTTCCCTCCATTTTCTTCTAGTAGTTATATGGTCCTGGCTTTTATATGAGGTCTTTGATCCATTTTGAGTTGATTCTTGTATAGGGGGTGAGATTGGGGTCCTCTTTTATTCTTTTGGTTATAGATATCCAGTTATCCCAACACCATTTGTTGAAGAGACTGTTTTTTCCCATTAGCGTGGACTTGGTAAGTTTGTCAAAAAGTAGTTGACTGTATAGGTGAGGGTACATTTCTGGGTTCTCAATTCTATTCCACTGATCGATGTGTCTATCTTTATGCCAGCACCATGCTGTTTTTTTTTTTTAAAGATTTATTTTTTATTTATTTATTTATTTTACCGGGAGGTCCCAGGGATCGAACCCAGGTCCCTCCATATGGCAGACGGACGCCCAACCATTTGAGCCACATCCGCCCCCCGACCATGCTGTTTTGACCACTGTAGCTTTGTAATATGTTTCAAGGTCAGGCAGTGAAATTCCTCCCATGTTGTTCTTCTTTTTCAGAATGCTTTTGGCTATTCAGGTGCACTTACTCTTCCAGATGAATTTGGTAATTACCTTCTCTAATTCTGTAAAGTAAGCTGTTGGGATTTTGGTTGGTATTGCATTTAATCTATAAATCATTTTGGGCAAGATTGACATCTTCACGATATTTATTCTTCCAATCCATGAACACGGAATGTCGTTCCATTTGTTTAGGTCTTTTAAAATTTCTTTTAGCATTGTTTTGTAGTTTTCTGCATATAGGTCCTGTACTTCTTGGTTAAATGAACTCCTAGGTATTTGAGCCTTTTTGTTGCTATTGAAAATGGAATTTTCCTCCTGATTTCCTCCTCAGATTGTTCAGTACTAGTGTACAAAAACATTACTGATTTTTGCCTGTTGATCTTGTATCCTGCCACTTTGCTGAACTCATTTATTAGTTCAAGTAGCTTTATTGTGGATACTTCAGGATTTTCTAAGTACAAGATCATGTCATCTGTAAACAGTGAGAGTTTTACTCCTCTTTTCCTATTTGGATACCTTTAATTTTTTTTTTTTCCTTGTCTTATTGCACTAGAACTTCTAGTACAATGTTGAATAATAGTGGTGACAGTGGACATCCTTGTCTTGTTTCTGATCTTGGAGGGAAAGCTTTCAACCTTTTCCCATTGAGTATGATGATGCCTTTTATCATATTGAGGAATTTTCCTTCTATTCCTATCTTTTGAAGTGTTTTTATCAAAAAAGGATGCTGGATTTTGTCAAATGCCTTTTCTGCATCTATTGAGATGTTCATGTGTTTTTTTTCCTTCAATTTGTTAATGTGGTGTATTACATTGATTGATTTTCTTATGTTGAACCAGCCTTACATACCACGAATAAATCCCACTTGGTGGTGATGTATAAGTCTTTTTTTTTTTTTTTTTTTTTAAGATTTTATTTATTTATTCATTTATCCCCCCCTTGCTGCTTGTGCTCGCTGGGTCAGCTAACCACGCCACCCGGGCGGACTTGCCTTCACCAGGAGGCCCCGGGAACTGAACCCGGGGCCTCCCATATGGTAAACGGGAGCCCTACTGATTGAGCCACAGCCGCTTCCCTGTATAAGTCTTTTGATATGTTGTTGGATTCGATTTGCAAGTATTTTGTTGAGAATTTTTGCATCTATGTTCATTAGAGAGATTGGTCTATAATTTTCTTTTCTTGTGGAGTCTTTATCTGGCTTTGTTATTAGGGTGATGTTGGCTTCTTAAAATGTGTTGGGTAATTTTCCCTCCTCTTCAGTTTCTTGGAAGAGTTTAAACAGGATTTGTGTTAATTCTTTTTGAAATGCTTGGTAGAATTCACCTGTGAATCCATCTGGTCCTGGAGTTTTCTTTGCTGGGAAATTTTTGATGACGGATTCAATTCTCCTTAAATGTGATTGGTTTGTTGAGTTCTTGTATTTCTCGTAGCATCAGTGTAGGTTGGTTGTGCGTTTCTAGAAATTTTTCCATTTCATCTAGGTTGTCTAGTTTGTGGCATATAGTTTCTCATAATATCCTCTTATGATTCTTTTTATTTCTGTGGGTTCATTTGTAACTTCCCCCCTTTCATTTCTGATTGTATTTATTTGCATCTTCTCTCTTTTTTTCTTTGTTAGTCTAGCGAGGGGTTTGTCAATTTTATTGATCTTCTCAAAGAACCAGCTTTTGGTTCTGTTGATTTTCTCTCTTGTTTTTCTGTTCTCATTTTCATTTATTTCTCCTCTAATCTTTATTATTTCTTTCTTTCTGCTTGCTTTGGGATTGGTTTGCTGTTCTTTTTCTAGTTTCTCAAGTTGTTCAGTTAAATCTTTGAGTTTAGCTCTTTCTTGATTTTTAATATAGGCATTTAGGGCTACTAATTTCCCTCTCAAGACTGCCTTTGCTGTATCCCATAAGTTTTTTTTTTGTTACTGGGAGGTCCCAGGGATCAATCCCAGGTCCCTCCATTTGACCCACATCTGCCCCCTTCCATAAGTTTTGATACATTGTGTTCTCATTTTTATTTGTCTTAATATGTTTACTGATTTCACTTGCAATTTCTTCTTTGACCCACTGATTATTTAGGAGTGTGTTGTTCAGTCTCCACCCATTTGCAGATTTACTTTTTTCCTGTCTATTATTGATTTCTAGTTTCATTCCATTATGATCTGAGAAGGTGCTTTGTATAATTTCAATCTTTTTATATTTATTGAGAGCTGAATTGTGACGTAACATGTGGTCTATCCTGGAGAAAGATCCATGGGCACTTGAGAAGAATGTATAACCCTCTGAGTTTGGATGCAGTGTTCTGTATATGTCTGTTAGGTCTAACTTGTTTATCATATTGTTCAAGTTCTCTGTTTTCTTGTTGATTGATCTTCTGACTAGTTGTTCTATCTAATGATGTGAGTGGGGTGTTGAAGTCTCCAACGATTATTGTAGAAATGTCTATTTCTCCCTTCAGTTTTGCCAGAGTTTGTCTCATATATTTTGGGGCACCCTGGTTAGGTGCATAGATATTTATGACTGTTATATCTTCCTGGTGGATCATCACTTTTATTAATATATAATGGCCTTCTGTATCTCTTATACGTTTTTGCATTTAAAATCTGTTTTGTCTGATATTAGTATAGCTCCGCCTGTTCTTTTCTGGTTACTATTAGCATGGAGTATCTTTTTCTAACCTTTCACTTTAATCCGGTTTGTATCCCTGGGTCTAAGGTGAGTTTCTTGTAAGCAGCATATGGATGGCTCATGTTTTTTTATCCACTCTATCAGCCTGGATCTTTTGATTGGGGAGTTTAATCCATTAACATTCAATGATATTCCTGTAAATGCACTATTTACTTCCTCCATTTTTTTCTTTGGTTTTCATATGTCTTCTTGTTTTTATCTCTCTTTTTACTCATTTGGTTATCCTTTCTGGTATTCTTTCTCTTATACTCTCCTCCAAGCCTCTCTTTCCTGTCTTTTTCTTCCAGGTTCTAAGGCTTCCTTTAATATTTCCTGCAAAGGTGGATTCTTTTTTTACAAATTCTCCTAGTTTCTGTTTGTTTGTGAATATTTTATACTCACCTTCATATTTGAAGGACAGTTTTGCTGGATAAAGAATTCTCGGCTGGCAGTTTTTCTCTTTCAGTTTCCTAACTGTATCATACCACTGTCTTCTCGCCTCCATGGTTTCTGAAGAGAAATCTTCACTAAGTCTTACTGGATGTCCTTTGTACATGATTGTTTGCTTCTCTTGCTGCTCTGAGAATTTTCTCTTTCTCTTTGACTTTTGACATTCTGAATAGTATGTGTCTTGGCATAGGTCTATTTGGATTTATTCTGATTGGGGTTTGGTGTACTTCTTGGACATGTAAGTTCATTTCTTTCGTGAGAGTTGGGAAATTTTCATCTATTATTTCCTCAAATACTCTTTCTGCCCCTTTTTCCTTCTTTTCCCCTTCAGGAACTCCCATGACATGTATGTTGTTACTTTTTGTGTTGTCATTCAACTCTCTGAGCCCCTGCTTAATTTTTTCCATTCTTTTCTCTCTCTGTTCTTTTCTCTCTTCAATTTTAGCTGCTCTGTCTTCAGTATCACTTATTATTTCTTCTATCATTTTGAGTCTGCTGTTGTATGCCTCAAATGTATTTTTGACTTTACCTATTGTGTCTTTCATTCCCATGAACTCTGTTACTTTTCTGTTCAGGATTTCAAATTCTTCTTTGTGTTTGCTCAGTGTCTTCTTGATGTCATTTATCTCTTTAACTATATTGTCTTTCATCTCATTAATTTGATTTTGGAAATTTGTGCTCATCTTGCTGATTAGTTCTCTCAAATTCTGCATCTCTTCTGGGACTTTGACATATGCCTTTTCTTGGGCCATGTCTTCTATTTTCTTAGTATGGCTCGTAATTTTTTTGCTGGTGATTAGGCATCTGGTTAGGACGTAGTTTACTCAGATGCTCAATCTCTTTCTCTTTTATAGGGATTTAGTGGCAGGAGGCTGTGAGTTACCACAGCTCTTTGATTTTTGGCTCAACCTGGATTGTTAGGATTATCCTGCTGGCTGCTCATAACTGGGCACTGGACCCAGTACTTGGTTGTAGAGTCACTTCCTAGGGCCATGGGCAGGGAGACTATAGAGGCCACGAAAAACCTCTTCTACTTATTTTTAATTTTCTTATGTGCACCTCCTTGGTCTGCCAGGAGATGGCGGTCTTTGGCAGCTCTCAATTCAATGCCTGGTCGGAGTGTATTTGTTGTGACACAGACCAGATCAATGTGATAGAGCTTCCTGTCTGGGGGCTAAGAGCCTTGTAATTCGAACTTTCTGAGACAGTTCTCCAGTCTTCTCTGGCAGCCCCCACCCTTTTCCTAGCTAGGAAATATTTCCACTCCATTCTGAGTCCTCAACAATCGGTCCCTGTTAGTAGAGGAGGAGATTGGGGGGTTTGTATATCTTTAGCCCCTTGCAGGCTCCAAGACAAACAATGGCGCAGCCCCACCCGGCCTGGAAGAGCTCTCGGGACATGGCAGACCAAACCTGTGAGTCAAAAGCCTAGTCAGCCCCAGGCTCTCTCTCCCCTCTCCTGTGGAGTCCTCAACAATTAGTCTTGGCTAGAAGAGAGGGAGATTGTGAGGGTCGAATTTCTCCAGTTCTTTGTAGGCTCCCAGGGCAAACCATCGTGTGAAAGGGTCCGTGGGTCTCCGAAGCCCAAATTTGCGGGTCAGAACCTGAGTCAGCCTTAGGCTGTGTTCCTCTCTCTCCCCTCTCCTCGAGTGGTAGATCCCTGGAGCCCCTTTGTCTGTAGTCGCAGGCCCAGAGGCCTGAGAATTCTAAAGAGTGTGGGGGAGGGTGCCAGCAGCAGCAGTCGCTGCTGGTTCCAACTCACGGTTTTGTTGTCACAATTTCCCTCTTTTGTCCCTCTCTCCTCTGGGTGGTGTGCAGTCTTCACCTGCTGTCCTAAACCCTAGAAGATCTTTTTTTTTTTTTTTTTTTTTTTTTTTTTTTTTTTTTT
>JAKSZT010054478.1:3217928-3308962 GCA_026826555.1 Tolypeutes matacus
TTTTTTTTTTTTTTTTTTTTTTTTTTTTTTTTCTGTTGATAAATAGATGCATTTAATGATACATTACTCTTCACAGAGAAGGCTAAAGGCCTTTAAACTATTATCCAGCAATATACAATCATGCAACACAGACCAATTAGCCAGGTCTAAAATAACCTGGTTTCAAACCACAACTACACTGTAAATACTGCAGCCCTTTTTCTACCCTTCTTCCCTCCAAAATGACTCCATATCTCACATGAAAACAGCCACTGTGGTGGAACCAGAAACCTAGCTGTGTGTGTGGCCAAGAGTAAAAACCAAAGGGAAAATAATTCAATGGTTAGTTGGTGAAAGCAGAAAGTCAGGTACCCTTCACTGTGCTGCTTTGCTCTTCTTGCTCTTGCTTTTTTTGTCCCTCTTCTTCAGCCCATCCATGTTGGCTCTCAATAGGCTTGAATAAGCCATCTGAAACTTATTAACTTCTTTGGAGCTCACCACAGTCCTGATCTTCTTTTTCCCATCAGTAGCTCTTAACAGGCACTTGTTGTCAGAGGGCTCAAAGCCCTCCATGGTACCTTTCCTTGGAATGGGTTTAGTTCGACCATCATACTTCTTCAGGGTGATGAACACGCTGCCCGACAACCGGCACTTCTGGAAAAGCCTGGTCAGCTCCGTCAGGAACTGCTCGCTCTCCAGCAGCACCATCCCGGCGCTGCTGGCTCTGCTCCGTCAGCATAAACCCCAAGCAGTTGGGACTGGAAGTTTTCTCCTAGAAGATCTTTTTCGGGACTGTTTCAGCCTGTCATGTAGCTATTTTTCTGGAGAAGATGTTCCCATGTTTTACTAGTCCGCCATCTTCCCAGAAGTCCTCCGTATTGCTATCTTAATAATATTGAGTCTTCTGATCCATGAACATGGGATGTCTTCTTTAGATCTTTATTTAGATTGTCTTTAATTTCTTTCAACAATGATTTTTAGTTTTTAGGGTATAAGTTTTGTACTGTTTAAATTAAATTTATTTTTAAGTATTTTTATTCCTTTTGATTTTGATTGTAGATGGAATTGTTTTCCTAATTAAATTTTTATTGTTCATTGATAGTCTATAGAAATACAATTTATTTCTGTATGCTGTGAATTTCTCATATTTCTATATTGATTTCTAATTTCATTCCATTGTAATTGGAGAACATACCTTTTATGATTTTAGTTCTTTTCATTTATTGAGGGCTATTTTATGGCTTAACCTCTGATCTATGCTGGAGAATGTTTCATGTCCACTTGAAAAGAATGCGTATTTTAGAGTATTCTACAGATGTCTGTTAGGTCTGATTGTTTTATAGTGTTATTCAATACTTTCCCTGTTGATCTTTTGTCCTTTTTCTTTAATCACAATTCATTTGGGTATGTGTTTCTATGTTTATAGTTATTTTCTCTTATATTTTATGTTCTTCTTATTGATAGGTCTACTGTGACTCTAATTTTGTTCCTTTGTGGATAGTGTCTTTTTTTCCCTCAATTTGCCTTTTTAAAAAAAGATTTATTTATTTATTTCCCCCCCCCCCCATTGTTTGTGCTTGTTGTCTGCTTTCTGTGTCTGTTCATTGTGTGCTCATCTTTTTTTTAGAAGGCCTTGGGAACCAAACCCGGGACCTCCCATGTGGGAAGGAGGCACCCAATCACTTGAACCCCCTCCTCTCCCTGCTTGTTGTATCTCATTGTGTTTCCTCATTGTGTCTCTTGGTTGTATCATCTTGTTGCATCAGCTTGCCAGGCCAGCCTGTTGCATCAGCTCACTATCTTGCTCGTCCTTCTTCAGGAGACACCGGGAACTAAACCTGGGACCTCCCATGTGGTAGGTGGGTGTCCGACTGCTTGAGCCACATCCGCTTCCCTCCATTTGCTTTTTTAAAAAAAACAATTAAAAAAAAAGATTTATTTACTTTATACCCCCCCCCAGATGGTTCTCTTGTCTGTTTGCTCGCCTTCTCCAGGAGGCACTGGGAATCAAACCACATGAGAGGTGAGTATCCAATGGCTTGAGTCACATCCACTCCCTGCGGGCTGCGGCATCTGCTGACTTGTGGTATCTGCTCATTGCTGCAGGGGCAGCGTCTAGCTCATTGCGGTGGGGGCCATGTCTAATCGTTTTATTTAGGAGGCACCGGGACCTGAACCATGTCGTAGGCGGGCATCCAACTGGTTGAGCCACATTAGCTACCCTCCATTTGTCTTTAATATCTACTTTTGGCTTCAACATTATGTAATTTCACTGTAGCAGAGTCCTAAGGGTGTTGTAACAAATTACCACAAACTTTATGGCTTAAAACAATAGAAATTAATTTCTCATAGTTCTAGTGGCAAGAAGTATTAAATCAAGGTGATGGCAGGGCCGTGCTCCCTCTGAAGGCCTCAGGGGAGAATCCTTCCTTGCTTGTTTCAGCTTCTGGTGGCTCCAGGTGTTTCTTGACTTGTGGCAGCATGTCACTGCCTCCATCTTCACATGGCCCTCTCCCCTGTGCCTGTGTGTCAAATCTCCTTCTATTTTTCCCTTAAAAAGGCAGGTTATAAGTTTTACATTTTTAAAATTAAATTTATTTTTAAGTATTTTCATTCCTTTTGATTTTAAATGGAATTGTTTTCTTAATTATATTTTCATTGTTCATTGCTAGTTTACTGGATTTAGGGCCCACACTAAATACAGTATGATCCTTACTGGGATCCTTAATTTGATGACATTTGCAAAGACTCTTCTTTTCAAATAAGATCACATTCACAAGTTCCAGAGGTTAGGACATGTACATATCTTTATTGGGGCCACCATTTAACCTACTACTTTCACTATGACATACCTAGATAGATATTTCTTTTTATTTCTCTGTCTTAGTATTTGTTGTGCTTCTTGAATATGAAAATGCATACCCTTCATCAATTCTGGAAAATTCTAATCCATTATCTTTTTGAATATTTCCTCTGCCCCTATCTCTTTATTTTGTCTTTCTGAATCTTCTGTTAGTCATATATTAGACCTTATCATTCTTTTTTCTATGTTCTTTAATATTACTTAATATTTTTTCATCTATTTTCTGTATTTTGTTCTGAATAATTTCTCTCCATTTATTTATTACTTCACTTATTCTTTCTCCAGCTGAATCTAATCTGTTGTTTAGCCTGTCCATTGAGATTTTAATTTCAGCAATTATATTTTTTACTTATATAAGTTTTTATTTGGTTCTTAAAATCTGTCTTATAGCATGTTCTTTGCTCATGTTCCATAGTTGTTTCAAGATCTATATCTGATAAATCAAATATATGAAATTCTGAGGAATCAAATCATTGTTTTTGTTTTTCCTCTGATTCTCACTTTTGAAAATTTTGGCTCTACAAGGAACTTTAGTAACAATTTCCGACCTTGTGTGGCCCAACAATATTGTCTCCAAACCCTGCATATTCTTTAAAACTCAAGGCTCTACATTCAAGGTAAAATTGAAGACATTTACATTAAAGGGTCCTAATTTTTTTTTTTTTTAATTTTAAAGAAGATTTAGATACATAAATGTTGCATAAAAAATACAAGGGATTCCCATATGTCCCACTCCCTTCCCTTTCCATACTTTCACACATCAACTACATCCCTCATTAGTGTGATACATTTGTTACAATTGATGAACACACACTGAAGAATTGCTACTGTATTAGTCAGCCAAAGCGGCGCTGATACAAAGTACCATAAATCTGTTGGCTTTTATAAAGGGTATTTATTTGGAGTAGAAGCTTATAGTCACAAGGCCATAAAGAGTAAGTTACTTCCCTCACCAAAGTCTGTTGCCACATAATTGGAGCAAGATGGCTTCTGCTCTCTGTGAGGGTTCAGCCTTCCTCTTCCTCTTAAGGCTCCATGGTCCCAGCTTCTTCCAGTCTCAGCTGTAGGCTGCCATAAGGCATGTCTCTCTTCCCAGGCTGGTTTCTTTCCAGGCTTTCTCAGCCGTTCAGGTGCAAACTGTCAGGTGAATGGCTTGGCTCTCTCCCTGGAGCTCCAGCATCAAAACTCAGCTGTCTCCTCTGCTGTGTCATTTTCTCTGTGAGTGTCTGCCCAGCAAAGGGGTGGGGACTCAACATTCCAATGATGTGGCTGAATCAAAGCCCTAATATTAATTTGCTCAAGTAAAAGTGAAACCTCTGAATTTAATACAATCAAAGGGTATCAGGAACCCAGAGGAACAGACCAGTTTACAAACATAATCAGTATTTCTTTTTGGAATTCATCAATAATATCAAACTGCCACAGCTACTAACTATGGATTACAGTTTAGATTATAGTTTACACTCTGTCCTGCACAATTTTGTAGGTTATGACAAAATATATAAAGGCCTGTGTTTGTCACTGCAGTGCCATGCAGGACAACACCAATGTCCCGAAAATGCCCCCATATTATACCTATTCTTCCCTCTCTCTCCCCTCAGAGCCTCTGGTGGCCACTGCCTTTATATCAACAATAAGAGTTCTTCCATTGCTAGAATAATAATAAGTCTACTTTAGTCTGTTGTTCATTCCGCAATCTTGAGGATTTGGGGATGGTGATGCCTACTGTGCCTCTAATTGGGAGGGAGCTTAGATCCCATGGGGCAGATGGATGGAACTGTCTTGCTTGCAGTTGCAGACACTCTCTGTTCCTTGGTATGGGCATTGTCCATCATCATTTTCTTGTTAGTTGTCCTGGGTGAGTCCAATAAACTGGAGAGTAGGTGTTTCAACTCTGCTGAGATTCAGGGCTCAACTGGCATATGGATGGATCAAAGATTTAAGCCTCTGAGACTTATATTTATTAAGTACAGTGCTAATTTTAGGTTTAAATAAAAGGGGCAGAAGAGCCAGGTGTAAACAACCTATAAATAAGACTAACTCAGTTACACTGGGGAGCATAAATTCCAGAGTAAAGCCCACTGACAGGGTGCCGAATTCCTGAGCTGTCTGCCATACTTATAGTTTCTGGATGTCTCTAGAGCCCTCAGAAGCACTGCTATTTGAGGTACTGTTTACTGTGGCAGCCAATGAAATCCTGCTGAGACATGCATAAGTGTAACCTCTGGAATGACCTCCTGACTCACTTTGAAGTCTCTTAGTCATAAAAACTCACTTGTATTTACCATTGGTCAAGGTCTTTTTCCAGATGCATTGCTAGTTGGCACTTGGTAATAATCCCTTGGTGTCAGGGAGGCTCATCCCTGGGAGTCATGTCCCCATAACAGGGGGAAGGTAGTATGTTTATATGCTGTGTTTGGCTTAGAGAGAGGAAGGGTCCTCATTTTTTAAACGTAGTACTTTTCTATCTCCTTAACTGATTGATTAATTAATTAATCAATTTGTTTCTTGAGGTACCAGGGCTAGGGATTGAACCTGGGACCTTGTATGTGGGAAGCTGGTGCTCAACCACTGAGCCACATCAGCTCCCCTGAGTTGGGTTTTTCATTTGTTTGCTTGTTGTTCATTTCTTTGTTTTTTTTAGGAGGCACTGGGAACCTAAACTGGGAACTCCCATGGGGGAAGCAGGTACTCAACTGCTTGAGCCACATCCTTCCTCTGCTTGCTTTATTTTGAATCATGTTTATTCATGCAGTGTTAAATGGATAATTTAGTCAATCATAAGGATAATGTAAAGCAAATTTACCTGTATCATTTGAATAATTGTATTGGTTCTCCACATTATTTTGCACATATTGTAAAAACCTGTATATGCATCCTAGAGTCTGGTGGTTGAGTCATCTTGTTCTGACTAAATCATGGGTTTGTCTTGCTTTATAAAGTCCATTAGTATAATCAACGAAGTATTAATTAGGAGATGATTAGTTGCATACTTAGAATATTATATGATTTATTTAAAATTTAAAATTTTGATATATATATAATGTAATTTAATGACAAAAAGCAGTTTTACAACAGAAGCATAGCAAAGTGACGAGCACAGGCATAATTAATTATCCTTTCAGACATTCATTGTCTAAGAATGGTAGATTACCAATGTGATCTCAAGCACTAAATAAATAAACTGTTGCATTTGGCTCTAGATTGCTTCTTCCTCTGTGAAGCTATCAAAGGAGAAGATAAGTAGGAAAGAAAATTTTTTATGCAAATTGCCGGATCAAAACAGAGTTCACAAGACTTCAACACCTGTTTGTACATCTTCCTCATTTAATCGGTATTTAAATCATTGTATTCTAGTCCTTGAATGTTGGGCTCAGACTAAGGTTTTTCTTTCCAGATAATTTATCCGTTTCACATAAATAATACCAAATAGTTTGTGCAAACTGAGAGCTTATACTTCTCAGGAAGGGTAGTGCAAAGTTAAAAGCACTGTATGTTGATTGGATGTCCTATATTTGAGTCCTCATTGACCTCACACAGCTGAAGGCTCTTGAACAATATACTTTACAACTCTGGCACTCAGTTTCCACATCTATACAACAAAAGCTTTTACTAGATGGATTCTTAAGAGTTCTTCCAACAATAAAATTCTACATGTATGGTATCAGATGAATCATCTTTTAAAGGCTTTTTAATTGACTGGTGATGGAATCTGTGATTCTTTGGCTGTTTAAAGATGTTCTTATTTGCCTTATTAAAATAACTCTCTTTAAAATTGCTGTTACTTAAATTAAAAGTAGGAAAGCTTGGACCACAGCCAAAGAATAGAGTGGGACATGGGCACCATTTACTGATTAGGGTAAGTTCTGCTCCATGGAAAAATATCATCTAAAAGAAACAAAGTGGAAATGCTGGGGTGAAGAACATGGAACTTGCTATTACTTGGACAGTTCTTCAAGAAAGGATCTTTTGAAGAATCTCAGGCTATTAAGAGCTTGATTTACTAATATTTTTAAATGGGATTTTGTGTATTTCCTTTGTTGCTTTCTGATGAAACTTAATTTTTTGACAGGAAAAAGGAAATGCTTTCTAACCTTTACCTGACGTTATATGATGAAGTACCCCAAGGACACTTATACTCACAAGAATTAAATGGTAATAAGTGGTTCTAGAATTTCTTGAATAGATATCCTGATTGTGTGCTTTTTAGGAATTTTTTTAAGCATTCAGCATCTCTTTTTCTACTCCTAGTGCCTTATGGTATCATTTCATATTACATAATACGGCAAATGCTGCAGGCTGTGAGGAAACATAAGGTGATAGTTTAATCCATAAATATCTTTTGTTGTACTGCTAAGATAGGCAAATATATTTTATTTATACTTGTTCCAGTTCAAATAACTTTTTGAAAAAAGTTGAAGTATTAAATATGATGAATAAATTAGTAAGTACTGGAGTCACTGATTTCACTGGAATTCAGTACTTGGTACCTGAATATTTAGACTCATACTACCCTTCACTCCTTCTTAACACTGACTTCCACCATATATTGGGCCTCTCCTTCATATTATGGAGTAATTTGGCATCTGGCTTATTTTTCCTCTCGGTCTTAACTCTGGTCATCGTATTAGGCACCTTGGTGTCCAAGTAATGACTCATATAATGAGTATGCTTCATACTTTTCAAAACCAATTACTTTACCCCTATATTTTTATGTGACATTTGTGTAATCTAAGTATCTTCAAAAAAAAACAAAAACAAAAACAAAAAAAATCTATGTTAAAACATACACACACAACCAATTATTTTACCTCTTTTTCTCTGATCAAATCTTTTTTTTCCCCCATCAATTCTTATGACCACACATTGAACATTGTCATCATGGTGAAATCTCAGACTTTAATATCTTGTTTGCTGCCCACAACCTTATACTTAATCATCTTTTTTTTTTTTTTTTTTTTTAGTTAGACCAGTAGTTTATTGAGAAATGGGAGAAAAGAAAAGAATTACGCACCTAAACTTGTAGATGCGGGCTCCTTTAGTCAGAGAGCCCATCTCCTTTTATTTACAGTTTTATTTCCTTGACCTCCACATTTGGTGCCACAATGAGTATATGATTTCCAGTGTCAGTTGTCCTTAGCACCAGTTGGCAGTACTTTAAGTTTTGGTCAGATCCTTCTGTTTCCTTTGGTGCCTATTCCAAACCCCCACTACTCTCCTCAAATTCCTAACTACTTATTGCCTAGTGTTTCAACTTTCAGGAGATGACTTTGTTTTTTTATAGAGAGTTAATAAAGGTTCTCAGGTATAATCTTCCTGAACTCCTTGCTATTCCTGCTTATACAATTAACATCCACATTCTTCCCTCGTGTCTCATTGTAAAAGGTTCCCTTTCACCAGACTAATCCCTTTACTTGTTATTTGGATCTATTCTTCTGCTTCCTTGGGGACTATCTTTTGTCAATTTTATACATTATCTTTATCAGGGGAGCTTCTTGAAAGAGTTTGCTTTTATAAATTACTCCATTTAATTACTTCCCATTTCATTTTTCCATTTGTTGAAATCTGGCAACCCCTCCAACACTATATTGTAACTGTATAAAACTTCTATTATTAAAGTCACTATTATCTATTTTTTAGTCTTTTTCAGGTATTTAACACTATCTATTGCCCCTTTTTTTTCTTTCTTTTTTAAAAAGTGTAGTATCCACTGAACTCAGTTCAACTCAGTTCAACACATAGATTTTGAGAATCTATTCTGAATTAGGCACTGGAAATAGAAAGCTTGCCCCCAGGAGCTAAGAGTTTAGTGAGGGATTTTGACACGTAAGCAATCACAATACCAGAAACTTTGCCTGAGTCACATACCAAGTGTTAAGGGAGCACATAGGAAGAAATGAGTATTCTCAGGGAGAGTTGTGGAAGTGTTTGCCTATGTGAACATCACATGACTTTTTTTGAGAGTTTCTGGGGTTTCTTAGGAAACTGTGATAGACTTAGAGGTCACTGGCTCCAGATATACCTAAATAAATCATGAGAAAAGTTTTAAAGTAGAACTGGAAAATGAAGATTTGCTTTCCTTTCTTCATTATTATTATTGTTTTTTTTTCTTGAGAAAGGGGGGGATGATATAATTATTCTTCTGAATTAATTAACTAAATGTTTTATTATATGTGTATAGCACTTCATAAAGCCTGTAAAATTTTTAGTAAAATTCGAAGTGGTAAAATTTATGTGAACGATCTGCCAGTGACCCTCCGTACCTTGAAGATTTGTATAAGTGATTCAGAAATGCGACAGGCACTAAAGACTATTGATATTGATGGTAAGTTCTGTATTTTCATTATTAGTCTAGAGATCTACAAACATGAATATGAGTTTTATGTTGGTCAGATTGACTATAAATAATAGGAAAGCTAAGCTTAAATCTGTTATAAAAACATCATTTTTGATTGTAATATTTTTGCAGCAATGGCAAAGAGATATATCAACAGCAGAGAGCTATATGAGTGTATGGGAATTTTCCTTTGGAGTTCTAAAAGAATGAAATGAAAATGTCTTAAAATTAACTGAGGTGATGACAGCACAACTCTGATGAAAATGAGAGCCACTGAGTGTACACTTTGAATGGATTGTACAAAGCATAGACTGTATAACACAGTAGGGAGATGGACTGTAGTTAACAGAACAAATATGAGAACATTCTCTCTTGAACTGTAACAAATATATAATACTAATACAGGGTGTTAGTAACTGGGTAGGTTGGGGGAAAAATACACCAAATGTAAGATATTGGCTATATTTAGTAGTAATATTTTGAAGATGCTCCTTCATAGTGTGTAACAAATGTTTTGTGACAATGCAAGGTTGGTAGTGGGGTGATGTATGGGAGCTTTGTATGATGATATACATGTTTATTTTGAAAGTTCACAACTTTTACTATGTACTTATTATTGTATGTACATGTATGAATGACATATTTTAATTTAAAAATTTTAATGAAAAAAACATCATTTTCAGGTTACATTTACAATAATGACAAAAATTGGGCCTCACGTGCATGAAATTGGGTTGATTATTGGATTGGATTATGGCTTACTTTTATTTAGTTATTTAATGGTTTTTTTTTTCTTTTTTTCTGCTTAATATTGTTTTAATAATGGAATAAATACTTTAAACTAGGACCTTGACAATAACTTACATCTAACCATGAAGTTCCCCCAAACCCATTTTGCTGCCTTCCCCAAATTGATGTAAACATTATTCTGAATCTTGTGCCCATCATTCTCTTGCTTTCCTTTTAATATAGTTTTATTGTCTAGATATGTATTTTTGCCAACTATTTTTAAAATTTTAGTTGTTTTTAACTTTATTGAAAAGTTTATCATGATTATAAGCTTTTGGGACTTTTTCACTTAATATTACACAGCTGAGATTTATGCATGTTGTTCCATGCTGTGGCAGTTTGAGAGATTATGTTTGTAAACTGGTCTCTTCCTCTGTGCATGATACCCTTTGATTGTATTAGATTCAGCTGAGATGCCTTTGATTAAATTTTGTTATGATTAAGGCTTTGATTCAAGCACATATTAGGGCAACTCAGTTTGAGTCCATGTCCTCTTTGTGGGCTATATAAATGGACACTTAATCAAGGAGACACACAGAAGTAGATATGGGAGAAAAGAGAGAGAGCTCCATAGACACAGCAGAGGCCCCAGGAAGAGAGATGAGCCATTCGCCTCATAGTTTACAGCTGACCTTGTGAAGAGACCAGAGCAGCTGAGCCCAGAAAGAAACAAACCCCAGGAAGAGAGACAAGCCGTATGCCAGCCTACACTTGAGATTGGAAGAAGCTGGACCCACGGAGCCTTAAGAGGAAAGAGGAAGGCTGAACCCTCGCAGACATAGCCTACCATCTTGCTTCAACATATGGCAACAGATTTTGGTGAGGAAGTACCTCTTATGGTATCTTTTTTTTTTTTTTAAGATTTTATT
Organism: Tolypeutes matacus; assembly: GCA_026826555.1. NCBI lineage: Eukaryota > Metazoa > Chordata > Mammalia > Cingulata > Chlamyphoridae > Tolypeutes > Tolypeutes matacus. The sequence continues at coordinate 3,228,766 of JAKSZT010054478.1, forward strand.
TATTTATTCATTTATCCCCCCCTTGCTGCTTGTGCTCGCTGGGTCAGCTAACCACGCCGTGCGGGCGGGCCTGCCTTCACCAGGAGGCCCCGGGAACCGAACCCGGGGCCTCCCATATGGTAAACGGGAGCGCTACTGATTGAGCCACAGCCGCTTCCCTCTTATGGTATCTTGAGTTGGACTCTTTAGGGCCTTGTAACTGTAAGCTTCTATCCCAAATAAATACCCTTTATAAAAGCCAACAGATTTCTGGTACTTTGCATCAGCACCCCTTTGGCTGACTAATACACATGCTGTTTGCTTAATTGTTTGTATAGTATTATCTTGTATAAATAATCACAATTTATCCATCCACTCTCATTGCTGGGAACTTCAATAGTTTTTTTTTTTTTTTTTTTTTTTTTTTAATTTTAAGCAGTTTTATTGAGATATATTCACATACTGTATCATCAATCCAAAGTGTATAATCAGTGGCTTTTAGTATAATCGCCGTGTTGTGCATTCATTACCACAGAAGATTTTAGGACAGTTTCATTACTGCAAAGAGAAAAACCCCACACCCCTTAGCAGTCACCTCAATCCCTCTATCCTTTCCCAGCCCTACATAACCACTAATCTAATTTCATCTTTATAAACTTATTTGTATTTACATTTTATATAAATGAAGTCATACAATATATAGTACTTTGCATCTGGTTTCTTTCAGTTAGCATAATTTTTTTGGTCTGATATTAACATCTTGTAGTATTAACATATACTAATTCAGTTTCCAAAAAATGGTCATATATATTAAATTTTACCCATATTCATATTTTACATTCGGTATTACTATACTATACATTCCCATGTTACATTTTTTAGCCGACTCAATTAAAAAAATAGTTTTAACTATTGTGTAAGTGTTTGCCATGAATATCTTGTACATGTTCCCTGAAATACTTGTACTAGAATTTCTCTTGTACTTACAAATGGAGTTGTTGAACTACAGATATATGACTTAATGGCATACTGTTTTCCAAAGAAATTGCACCATTTTGCACCTTTACCAGCAATATGCCAAAATAAGGTATCCTGTGGATCCACTTTATTGCTAATGTATTTTTTCAGACTTTTAATTTCTGCTGATTCTCTGAGTGTTAAATAGGTATTATGGGATAGGAAAAAATTTAAATAAGGCAAAAAATGTTTGACTATCAAAGAAGAGATTGACATATATGACTATATTAAAATTAAGAACTTTTGTTTATCAAAAGACAGCTTAAAGTGAAAAAACTTGGAGAGAATTGTTATAAACTTGGATATTGTAATTCACACAACTGGTGAAGGATTAGTTTTGACTGTTTAAATAACTCATACAAATAAAAAACAAAATAGAAAAAAGTAAGAGACACGAACAAGTATTTCACAGAAAAGAAAACACATATGGCTAATAATTATATAAAACATATTCAATAACATTCATGATCAAGGAAATGCAAATCAAGATCCTAATAATCACATTTTCAACACCCAGGAATATAATTATTCTCCTGCATATTTGATGCAATGTCGGATACTTTTGCAATGTCTAATCCTTTAACCAAAGATGTGGATAATAAAGAACACATTACATTTATAGGCTATCCCAAGCTTATTAAGGAGGAAAGACAAATTTAGCATAAAAACAACATATATAATTGGAAGGAGTGGTCAAAAACTACATAAAACAAATATAGTACACTCAAGTGCAAGGTAGTACTCTAAGGTTGAAAATATCAAGCTATTCTAATATAAGATGTGGATTTATTATTGTACAAAAGTCATACATAGAAAATCCTAAAAGTCAAAATTGACCACAAACAGAATTAGTAGTTTAGTAGTAACTGACAAGCTGCAATAATAATCATATACATCCAAGTCACCTCAACATTTTTTGAGCATTTATCATATGGCAGCTTTCTGAAGGTATAAAAATAAATAAATAGGGACTTAACTTTTAAGAAGTTCCAGGTATTGCCCTATTTTTCTGATGTGTTTAGTTATCTATGTGTTAATATATTCTTGACATATAATTTTTTGCAGGTTTATATTAAAAATTTTTTTTCTAAAGTAGAGGTAACTTCATTATTTAAAAGCACAGAAAAATATAAAGGAGAAAGTAAAAATCACCTGTAATCCTTTTACCCAGAACTAACTATTGGCATTTTGGTATATTTCTTTCTAGGCTTTTTATAAGCAGGTTAATAAATGTATGTGTGAACACATGCATGTGTCTGCATACATATGAATACATAATTTAAAAACATATATGGACTCATATGCACACAGTTTTATTACCTTTTCTATTAACATTGTACTGTAGTCAACTTTCCATATAAATAAATATAGATCCACACTGCCTTTTAAAATGGCTGTGAGTTATTCTATGGAACAGATTTTTAAAAAATATCTCTTTGATGCACATATAAGTTATTTCTAGTTTTTTGCTCTTATAAACATGCTTTCCTCTATCTCTTATCAGACAAAGATACAAAATTAAAATTGAAATTACAATGTCAAAGAATGTGAACATTTTAAGGCTGTTTATAATGTTATTAGAATCTCTGAATAATAAAACTTTAGAATTTTAGAAATTCAGGACTTTAGAGATGAGGTAGTGGTCTACCTTCATTCTTTTGCGTATGGCTACCCAATTCTCTCAGCACCATTTGTTGGAGGAGACTCTTCTTTCCCCACCCTTGGCAAAAATCGGTTGGTATAGGTGTGAAGGTTTAGTTTTGAACTCTCAATTAGATTCCAATAGTCTATATGTCTGTCCTTGTGCCAGTACCACACTGTTTGAATTACTGTAGCCTTGTAACAGGTTTTGTAATTGGAAGGTGTGAGTCTTCCAACTTTGTTATTTTTTCAAGATGATTTTGGCTATTTGGGTTGCTTACCCTTACCCATTCCTTTTTGCCTGAAAAATGAGACATGATTTTTTTGGGTAAGAATTGGTGTCCTAATTTGCCACAGGACTGCCAATGCAAAGTACTAGAAATGGGTTGGCTTTTATAATGGGAATTTTATTTAGGGTAAAAGCTTATAGTTCTGAAGCCATGAAATGTCTAAGTCAAGGCATCAGCAGAGATGCTTTCTCACCAAAGTCAGCTACTGGTGATCCTGGGGTTCTGCCACATGGTGAAGCTGGCAGTCGATCTCTGGCAAGGTCCCTGCCTTCCCCACCAGAATCTACCATCTCCTGGAGCTCAGCTATGGCCTACCAGGCATAGGGCTTGTGTCTTTCCCAGCCTTCTCTCTCCGTCTCCGCTACTCCACTTTCTTCCTGAGTTCAGCTGTGAGCTATCAGGTATATGGCTCGCCTCTTCAGCCTTGAATTGCTCAGTGGACCCAGCCTCTTGGGGGCTTCATGCTTAAACTTTGGCTGTTAGTGATCCCGGAGTCCCCTCTCATGTAGCAGGATAAAAAAATGGCAGCTTCCTTTTTTTGGGTCTCTCTCTGTCTCCGTTTATATAAGACCCAGCAAGAGGGTGGAAACTCAACTGGTATCATGTCTCGCTGATGTAGTCCAATAAAAAACAATCTAATCAAGTAATCTAAAGTGAGTCTAATGCAATCAAAGGGTACCACACCCACAAAAATGGATTAGTTTAAGAATATAATCTTTTGGGATTCAAAAAAGAACTTCAAACTTTCACAATTGGTTTAATAATATTTTTCTAAATGAAATACATTTCTGTTGGTTGCAATAAGATTAGTTTTCTATAATATTTTGTCCATTTCATTTCATGCATTGTGTGAGTGTCTGTGTATGCGTGTGTGAAAGAGAGACAGGTATAGAGATAGCTATAGAAATATGGAATGGTCGGAGGCAAGGTTCAGAACTACCGGTATAGGGGATTTTTCTAGAACATGATGAGATCAGTCCTGTCCTTTCAAAGTAAAACCATTATGCTTAAGCACTATGAAGGTAAAATTGTCATGTTGCATGTTTTTTTTCCACCTAATTACAAATATAGGGGTCGGATGTGGCTCAACTGGTTGGGCGTCCGTCTCCCATATGGAGGGACCTGGGTTCGATCCCCGGGACCTCCCGGTTAAAAAAAAAAAAAAAAAAAAAAAATTTACAAATATAAACATTAGAGCCTTGAGCAAAGAGCACTGCTGTGTCTACAATCCTAATCTATATCATTCTTTTTGCTGCGATATGATTTACTACATAATTAGAGCATGCAAATATTTTTCTGGTAAGTTTTATTTTTATATTCTATATTTAATGTAATTTTGACAGCACCGTGTTGAATATGGCATTCTGATGTCATCAATTAATTCTATTCACATTTTTAGTTTGGATTTTTATCTTATATTGTTAGTGCGTTTGCTGATAATACATTTGCTAATGGAGTTTTTTTCCCTTCTTTTTCTGAATCGTTCTTATAGTTAATGGACTGCTGAATTTTTCAGATTTCCTTAAGGCTGGAAATGATGTTTCTCATTTGTTCTCTCAGGATCCAGGTAAAAAGAATATTCTTTAAAAGTATAGAAGATAATTATTGTCATATGGATATACAATTCTTTTTTCTTTTCAGAATCTTTTAACTCCTTTTATTCCCAGTATTCTAGGTTGAGAAAAATTAGATATGAGTTGTTGCATAAAAGTCATTAAAAAATCTGGATACTGACACACCATCCTAACTTTCTATATCTCCAATTTCCACTTTTAATTGCATACAAATGTGGATTAATTCTCTTAAAATACTGTTTTTGTCATGTAACTTTCCTGCTCAAGAATTTCAATGCTGTTCCTATTATAAAATTAATCTAGTCCAAACTTTTAAGTTTTATTTTCTCATCTCTTCAGAATTTTGCTCACTGCTCCCTCCTTTTCCACAGAGTCTTTTCTGAGCAAGAATCCCATGCTCCAGTTAATCATAAATCTCCATACATGCCAATTTCTCCCTAAAAATTTAAGATACTAATGGGTCTCCTAATAACTTTTAGTTAACATTACATATAAATTGAATAGAAAGTGGTTTCGAAGACTGTTCATATTAATAATAAAATAGTGCTTCCACAATTTTGAGATGTCCATGATTTGAATTTAGCAGTTCCTTGGTTTCTCCATTAGGCAAGATCAAGTCCCTATGATCAGTCCTTGGGATTATATATTTTTATAGTCAAACTGTGTCTTCTTAGAATTAAAGATGTGTAAATGTGATAGTCATCATATCCCTGGATAAGCTAGTAAGAGACAAATAAACCTCTTCAATATTTATTCATTCATTCGGGTACGGATATGGCTCAACTGGTTGGGCGTCCGTCTCCCATATGGAGGGACCTGGGTTCGATCCCTGGGACCTCCCGGTAAAATTAAAAAAAAAAAAAAAAAAAAAAAAAATTTATTCATTCATGTAATAAATATTATTAAATGTCTATCGTATATAGCAATGAACAATATAGATATGATGCTTGGCATGCTTTTCCTTTTTGGTTCCTTAGTTCCTACTTGACATTTTGGCTAACTCCTGTGATTTCTGTTTTCTCCTAGTTTTCATATGCCTACTTGGTTTTTGATTAACAACTTTTTTTTTTTTTTGGACAGTAGATTTACATGAGTATTTGGACTCCTAAGTACTGCCTACTTGCTGAACCACAGCCAAGAATAGCAATTTTCTACCATGTTCCTTGGGTTTTCAATTCCTGATTTCCTATTTTAACCTTATTTTCTGTATATTGCCATAGAGTTGTGGGACTAATCATCAAGAACTTCCAGAGTTTTTGTCCTTTTAAAATAACACATAATAATTGAACATAGTATTTTTAAAAAGTATTTGAGCAATATTTAAGTATATAAAGATGTGAAAAGCCCTCTTTAATCCCTCATATATTGTTACAGTTTAGGATTGACCTTAGAGTCTTTTTTATGCAATCAAGAATCTAGGGAAGCGGCTGTGGCTCAATCGGTGGGGCTCCCGTTTGCCATGTGGGAGGCCCTGGGTTCGGTTCCCGGGGCCTCCTGGTGGGGGCAGGCCCGCCCGCACGGCGTGGTTGGCTGACCCAGCGAGCACAGGCAGCAAGGGGGGGGAATAAATGAATAAATAAATAAAATCTTTAAAAAAAAAAAAAAAAAAAAAAAGAATCTATATTTATATATGTGTTTGTATATCTGTACATACATAAATATAGCATACACATATATACATACATATATATTTTATCAAGGCAAAATGAGTTATCAGTTATTAGGCAGAAGAGAACCAGGAGGAGCTAGAAGTAAAAAGACCAATATCCAGTTAAGAATCAAGAGGATCCCAGAAAATAAAAGGGAAAATATAAATATTTATCTTATACTTCAAGTGAAAGGGATTTCATATATACAGTACTCTTCAGCATGATTGATTTTATTGAACAATATGTAAGTTTTAAACAATATGTCTTGGAAAGCTTTCTGTGTCAGTAGATATAGGTCAGCCTTTTCCTTTTTAATAGCTACACAGTATCTGAAAATGTAGTTATACTATAATTTGATTTTTTAAAATAATGGCCATTCTATGAGGTGTGAGATGGTATCTCATTACATTTCCCGATAAGCGATATTTGATTCTTTTAGTTACTATTGTAAATGGAATTTTTTCCCCTGACTTCTCCTCAGATTGCTCATTACTAGTGTATAAAAACACTACTGATTTTTGCATACTTATCTTGTATCTGGCCACTCTGCTGAACTCGTTTATTAGCTCTAGTAGCTTTGTTATAGATTTTTCAGGATTTTCTAGGTATAGGACCATATCATCTGCAAATTGTAAAATTTTACTTCCTTTCTTTCCAATTTGGTTGCATCTTTATTTCTTTTTCTTGCCTGTTACTCTAGGTAGAACTTCTAGCACTGTATTGAACAACGGTGGTGACAGTGGGCATCCTTGTCTTGTTCCCAATCTCATTTGGAAAACTTTCAGTCTTTCACCATTGAGTACAATGTTACCTGTGAGTTTTTCATATATTCCCTTTATCATTTTGAGAAAGTTACCTTCGATTCCTATCTTTTAGAATGTTTTTACCAAGAAAAGATGCTGTATTTTGTCAAATAACTTTTTTGAGCTGATCGAGATGGTCATGTAATTTTTCTTCAATTTATTAACGTGTTATATTATTATACTGATTGATTTTCTTGTGTTGAACCACTCTTGCATGCCTGGGTGATCAGGTACCACTTGATCATGATGAATAATTCTTTTAATGTGTTGTTGGATTCTATTAGTAAGTATTTTGTTGAGGGAAATGTGTCTATAATTTTCTTTTTTCATACTATCTTTATCTGGCTTTGGTATTAGGATGATGTTGACTTCATGAATGAGTTTGGTAGCATTCCCTCCTGTTCAATTCTTTGGAAGAGTTTGAGTAAGTTTAGTATTAAATCTTCTTTGAATGCTTGTTAGAATTTACCTTTGAAGCAATCTGGTCCAGGGCTTTTAATTTTAGGGAGGTTTTTTTTTTTTTTTTTTTTATTTTTTTTATTATGGGTAAAAATCAAAATTCTCACAATACATACAAACATTTGCAAAATGATATATAAATATATATGCATATATGTGTATTTGCTTACAAAAATGTTATTTTTATATATATATATATATACACATATATTTTAAGAGGTGCTTAGATTACCTTTAGGGAGGTTTTTGATGACAATTTCAATCTCTTATGATTGGTTTGTTGAGGTCTTCTATTTTTTCTAGGGTTAGTGTAGGTTGTTTGTGTGTTTCTAGGAATTTTCCTGTTTCATCTACATTGTTTGGCTTGTTGGTATACTGTTGTTAACACTATCCTTTTCTGATCTCTTTTATTTCTGTGGTATAAATAGTAATGTCCCCTGTATTGGTCAGCCAAAGGGGTGCTGATGCAAAATACCAGAAATCTGTTGGCTTTTATAAAGGGTATTTATTTGGGGTAGAAGCTTACAGTTACAGGCCATAAAGCATAAGTTACTTCTCTCCCCAAAGTCTATTGCCACGTGTTGGGGCAAGATGTTTGCTGACATCTGCCAGGAGTTCAGGCTTCTTGGGTTCCTCTCTTCCCGGGGCTCTGTTTCTCTCTGGGCTCAGCTGCTATACTCTCTCCAATATTTATTTTTGGAATTCATAAGTAATGACAAACTGCTATATCCCCCTTCTCATTTCAGTTTTTATTTGCATCTTCTCTCTTTTTTTCTTAGTCAGTCTAGCTAAGGACTTGTCAATTTTGTTGATCTTCTCAAAGAGCCAACTTTTGGTATTGTTGATTCTCTTTATTGTATTTTGTTCTCAATTTCATTTATTTCTGCTGTGATCTATTTTATTTCTTTCCTTTGGCTTGCTTTCAGTATAGATCACTGTTCTTTTTCCAGTTCCTCCAGTTGTGTAGTTAGGTCATTGATTTTAGCTCTTCTTTTTAAATGAAGGCATTGAGGGCTATAAATCCCTCTGAGCATGGTTGTCACTGCATCCCATAGGTTTTTTTTTTTTTTTAAAGAAAATTTAATGGAATATTTAATTAACAATCTAATCAATCAATTAATTTCAGGTTTATAAGTGTTTAAATTTAATTCTTTTAAAAATGTATTTATTATTATTATTTTTCAAAAAGATACTTAGATTACATAAATGTTACATAAAAAATATAGGGGATTCCTATATGCCCCACTCCCTACACTTCCTACATTTTCCCATATTAACAACATCTTTCATTAGTGTGGTATATTCGTTAAAATTGATGAACACATTTTGGAGCATTGCCACTAAGCATAGATTATAGTTTACATTGTAGTTTACACTTTCTTTCACACAATTTTATAGGTTACGGCAAGATATATAATGGCCTGTATCTGTAATTGCAATGTCATTCAGGACAATTCCCAAGTCCTGAAAATGCCCACATATTACACCTGTATCTAAATCTTTTTTTATTCCTGTTTTTAAATAAAATTTTATTGAAGTATATCATTCATACATGAACATATATTAACAGTAAGTGTACAGTAAAAGTTGTGACCTTAGAAAACAAACATCCGTATCATCATAAAGGCCTCCCATACATCACTCCACCACCTACACTTTAGATTGTTTTGACCCATTTGTTACAAACTATGAAACAGCATCATCAAAATGTTACTGGTAACTATAGCCCATATCTTAGATTTGGTGTATATTTCCCCCAACCCACCCAGTTATGAACACTCCTTATTAGTATTATGTATTTGTTATAGTTCATGAGAGAGAATATTCTCATATTTCTCCTGTTATACACAGTCTATCTTCCACCACTGGATTCCCTGTGTTATATAGCCCCATGTTTTTTATAATCCATTCAAAGTACACACGCAGTGGCTCTCATTTTCATCACATAGTTGTGCTGTTTTCACCTTAGTCAATTTTAGAACATTTTCATTACTCCAAAAGGAAAAATCCCATATACTCTTTTACCCCCCATAGTTGTCTCTTAGAATTAATATATCTTCTTTGCCATTGCTGCAAAAATATTACAATAGTATGTTAACTATCATCCATAAGTTACATTAGTTGTAATTTTCCCATATATCACCACATTCCTAACACTTTGTAAAAAAGAACATTCTTATATTTATACTATTAACTACAATCTTCATCCACAACTGAAATCACTAAGTTATACATACCCAAGATTATTCTCTAGTTTCTTTTCAATTGACATTTATGTCCACAGACTACCCCTTTCAGCCACAATCTCAATTATAAATCAGCTGTGTTAATTATAATGTATTACCATCAACTCTATTCATTATCACCCTTTTACAATAAGCCTTATTAAAAGTTCTACATACATTGAGCATCAGCTTCCATTCTCAACCTACATTCTATTTCTTAGTAATGTATACTCTAAAGTTTACCTCCATGAGAACTCATTGTATTTAGTTCATATTAGTGAGATTTTACAATATTTGTATATTTTTTTTTTTTAAAGATTTTATTTATTTATTCATTTATCCCCCCCTTGCTGCTTGTGCTCGCTGGGTCAGCCAACCACGCCGTGCGGGCGGGCCCGCCCTCACCAGGAGGCCCCGGGAACCGAACCCGGGGCCTCCCATATGGTAAACGGGAGCTCTACTGATTGAGCCACAGCCGCTTCCCAATATTTGTATTTTTGTGTCTGTCTTATTTCACTCAACATGATATCTCAAGGTTCATCCATATTGTCATATACATCCTGATTTCATTTTTCTTACAGCTGAATAGTATTCCATGTATATATGCCATACTTTGTTTAGCCATTTGTCCGTTGATGGACACTTGGGCTGGGTCCATATTTTAGCATTTTTGAATAATGCTGCTATGAACATCAGTGTGCAAATGTCAGTTCACATCCTTACTGGATATATTCCTAGTAACAGGAGTGCTAGTGTTATAACCCAGGAGATCGACCACACTCAGACTTTAACCACTTTTATGAAGCTTATTGAGCTAAGCCCCTGGGTGTCTGCAGCACCTCTCATGCAGGAGAGAACTGTAGCCCCGAGGTTCTAAAATGGCTCCCTTTTATAGGGGGTTGCAGATGCAGTTTGCAAGCAAGCAGGATAAACAGAAGCAGATTCTGGCAGTTAGCTAGCATTTGCACAGAATGCCCTGATAGCCTGGGGCACAGCTGCAGGGTTGAGATGTCCTTGCAGGATTGTTCAAAGGAGGGGAGGTTGTGTGCTTTTCAGATAAGACACTTAGGAGACAGTGGAAAACTTTTCTTTTCTATGTTACTCTGGTTGCCAGGTAGGCTAATTTAGGGTTCAACACTAGATCATATGTTAGTTCTATTTTCAGCTTTTTGAGATACTGCTATAACGTCTTCCACAGAGGCTGCACCATTCTACATTCCCACCAACAGTGAAGGAATGTTCATATTTCTTCACGTCCTCTCCAGCACTTGTACTTTTCTGTTTTTTTTTTTTTGTGTGTGTGTGTGTGTGTGATGTCCATTCTATATGTTGTGAAATAGTATATTGTAGTTTTGTTCTGCATTTCCCTAATAACTACTGATGTTGAACATTTTTTCATGTGCTTTTTGGCCATTTGTATTTCCTCTTTGAAGAAATGTCTGTTCAGGTCTCTTGCCCATTTTTAAATTGGGTTGCTTGTCTTTTTATCATTGAGTTGTGTGATCTCTTTATATAGTATGGATATCAAACTCTTGTCAGATATGTGGTATCCAAATATTTTCTCCCATTGAGTACACTGCCTTTTCACCTTCTTGACAAAGTCTTTTGAAGCACAAAAGTGTTTAAGTTTGAAGAGGGCTCATTTATCCATTTTTTTCTTTTATTGCTCATGCATGCTTTGAGTATAAGGTTTAAGAAACTACCACAAGATCTTGAAGATGTTTCCCTGCATTTTCTTCTAGAAGTTTTATGGCTGTAGCTTTTATATTTAGGTCCTTGATTAATTTTGAATTAATTTTTGTATAAGGTGTGAGATAGTGGTCCTCTTTCTTTCTTTTGGATATGGATCACCAGTTCTCCCAGCACCATTTGTTGAATAGACTGTTCTGGCCCAGTTGGGAGGGCTTGACAGCCTTGTCAAAAAACACTTGACTGTAGATGTGAGGGTTTATTTCTGAGTTCTCAATTTGGTTCCATTGATCAATATATCTATCTTTATGCCAGTACCATGCTCTTTTTTTTTTTTTTTTTAGTTTTATTTTTTATTGTGGGTAAAAATCAAAATTTTCACAATACATACCAATATTTGTAAAATAATATATAAATATATATGCATATATGTGCATTTGCTTACAAAACTGTTATTTTTATATAGTACCATGCTCTTTTTACCACTGTAGCTAGGTAATATGCTTTAAAGTCAGTAAGTGAGAGTCCTCAACCTTTGTTCTTCTTTTTAAAGACATTTTTGGCTATTCAGGCCTCTTATCCTTACAAATAAATTTGATAATTGGCTTTTCCATTTCTGAAAATAAGCCTGTTGGAAGTTTATTGGGATTGAGTTGAATCTATAATTCACTTTACGTAGAATTGACAATTTAACTATATTTAGTCTTCAAATCCATGAACACGGAATGTCCTCCCATTTATTTAGGTCTTCTTCAGTTTCTTTTAGCAATGTTTTATAGTTTCTGAGTACAGGTCCTTTATGTCCTTTGGTTGTTTATTCCTAAATATTTGATTCTTTTAATCACTATTATAACTGAAAATTTTTTCCTAACTACCTCCTCAGATTGCTAATCAGTAGTGTATAGAAATGCTACTGATTTTTTTGTATTAATCTTGTATCCTGCCACTTTGCTGAACTTGTCTATTAGTTCTAGTAGGTTTTTGGGATTTTCTAGATATAAAATCATATCTTCAGTGAATAGCGACAGTTTTACATCTTCATTTGCTGTTTGGGTACCTATTTGCCTATTTGCTAGAACTTCTTGCACAATATTGAATAAAAATGGTGACAGTGAGCATCCTTGTCATAGTCCCAATCTCATCAGGAAAGCTTTCAGTCTTTCACTTTGAGTACAATGCTAGATGTAGGTTTTTCATATATGCACTTTACCATGTTGAGAAACCTTCCACTAATCCTATCTTTTGGAGTTTTTTTTTTTTTTTTTAATCAAGAAAAGATGCTGTGTTTTGTTAAATGCCTTTTCTGTGTCAATCAAGAGGATCACGTGATTTTTCTTCTTCAATTTATTAATGTGGTTTATTACACTAATTGATTTTCTTATGTTGAACCACACTTGCATACATGGCATAAAACCCACTTGATCATGGTGTATAATTCTTTTATTGTGTTTTTGAATTCAGTTCACAAGTATTTTGTTGAGGAGTTTTGCATCTATATTCATTAGAGGAATTGGTCTGTAATTTTCTTTTTTTGTAGTGTCTTTATCTGGCTTTTGTAGTAGGGGATGTTGGCTTCATAGAATCAGTTTGGTAGCATTCTTTCCTCAAGGAAGAGCTTGAGCAAGATTGGTATTAGATCGTCTTTGAATGATTGCTAGAATTCATCTGTGAAGTCATCTGTGAAGTCATCTGGTCTTGGGCTTTCCATCATTGGTTGTTTTTTTTTTTTAATATATTAAAAAAAAATTTTTTTTTATGACTCTTTCAATCTCTTTTATTGTGATTGGTTTGTTGAGGTCTTCTTTTTCTTCTAGGGTCAGTGTAGGTTGTTCATGTACTTCTAGGAATTTGTCCATTTTGTCTGTGTTTCTATTTGTGGGCATATAGTTGTTCATAGTATGCTTTTATGATCTCTCTTATTTCTGTGGGGTCAGTAGTAATGTCCCTCTCTCATTTCTGATTTTATTTATTTGAATCTTCTTTCTTTTTAAATTTGTCATTGTACCTAGGAGTTTGTCAATTTTGTTGATCTTCTTGAAGAACCAACTTTTGGTTTTGATGATTCACTCTATTATTTTTCTGTTCTCAATTTCATTTATTTCTGCTCTGATCTTTATTATTTCTTTCCTTTGGGTTGGTCTGGGATTTGCTTTCTGTTCTTTTTCTGGTTTCTCCTGGTGTGCAGTTAGGTCTTTAATTTTAGCTCATTCTTCCTCTTTAATGTTAGCATTGAAGGCTGTAAATTTCCCTCTCAACACTGCCTTTGCTGTCTCTCTTAGGTGCCCCCCCAAATGGCCCCCTCGCCTGTCTGCTCATTGTCTGCTTGTTGTCTCTGCTCGTTGTCTCTGCTTGTTGTCTCTGCTCGTTGTCTGCTTGTCTTCTTTAGGAGGCACTGGAACCGAACCTGGGAGGTGGGTGCCCAACCGCATGAGCCACATCTGCTCCCTGCTCATTGTGTCTGCTCATTGCGTCAGCTCGTTGTATCTGCTCATCTTCTTTCTTTACTTTTTTTTAAAGATTTATTTTATTTATTTATCCCCCCCCTTGTTGTTTGTGCTCACTGTCTGCTTTCTGTGTCTTTTCATTTTATGCTCGTCTTCTTCTTAGGAGGCACCGCGATCTGAACCTGGGACCTCTCATGTGGAAGGGAGGTGCCCAATCACTTGAGCCACCTCTGCTCCATGCTTGTTGTGCCTCTCATTGTTTTTCCTTATTGTGTCTCTTGGTTGAGTCATCTTGTTGCATCATCTTTTTGCATCAGCTTGCCATGCCAATCCATTATTTCAGCTCTCTGTCTTGGTCATCAGGCATCAGGAACTGAACCCAGGGCCTCCCATGTGGTAGGAGGGTGCCCAACTGCTTGAGCCATATCTGCTTCCCTCCATTTGTTTTTTTAAAAATAATTTTTAAAAATATTTATTTATTTACTTTATCTATCCCCTCCCCTCCCCCAGATGGTTCTCTTGTCTCCTTGCTCATTGTTTGCTCACCTTCTCCAGGAGGCACTGGGAACTGAACCCAGGACCTCTGGCATGAGAGGAACACAACGTGAGAGGGACACAAACCCTTAGGTTTTGATATGTTGTGTTCTTGTTTTCATTTGTCCCAAGATATTTATTGATTTCTCCTGCAATTTATTTTTGACCCACTGATTATTTAACAGTGAGTTGTTTAATCTCTATATATTTGTGAATTTTCCCCTTTTCCATCCATTATTGATTTCCATCTTCATTCCATTATGATTGGAAGAAGTGTTTTGTATAATTTCATTCTTTTTACATTTATTGAGACCTGTCTTATAACCCAACATATAGTCTATCCTGGAGAAGGATCCATGAGCATTTGAAAAGAATATATATTCTAAAAAAAAAATAAAAAAAATAAATAAATAAAAAAAAAGAATATATATTCTGTTCTTTTAGGGTATAATGCTCTATAAATATCTGTTAGGTCTAGTTCATTTATCATATTATTCAAGCTCTCTGTTTCCTTATTTATCCTCTGTTCAGATGTTCTATCCAATACTGAGAGTAGTATATTGAAGCCTCCAACTATTATTGTAGAGATGTCTATTTCTTCCTTCAGTTTTGCCTCATGTGTGCCTCATGTTTCTTGGGGCAACCAGATTAGTTGCATAAATATTTATTATAATTATTTCTTCTTGGTGAACAGGCCCTTTTTAATATATAATGACCTTCTTCATCTTTTATAATAATTTTGCATTTAAAATCTATTTTGTCCAATATTAGTATTACTACTCCAGATCTTTTTTGGTTACTATGTGCGTGGAATATCTTTTCCAACATTGCACTTTCAACCTGATTTTATCTTTACATCTGAGGTGAGTTTCTTGTAGACAGTGTATAGATGGCTCATATTTTTTATCCATTCAGTCAATCTATATCTTTTGATTGGGGAATTCAATCCATTAACCTTCAATGTTATTATTGTAAAGGCATTGCTTACTTAGTCCATTTTAACTTTTTACTTTTCATTGTAATTTCTTACTATTTTCTGTATTTTTAACCTTTAAATTACTAATAATCTTGATTTCTACACCCTTCTCCAAGTCACCCACCCTTGTTTTTTCCTTTCAGGTTGTAGCATTCCCTTTAGAATCTCTTGTAATTCTGGTCTTTTGGTAACATACTCTCAGTTTTTGTTTGTCTGTGAAGACTTTAAACTCACCCTCATTTTTGAAGGACAGTTTTGCTGGATACAGAATTTTTAAAAAATATATTTTTATTAGAGAAGTTGGGGACTTACAAAACATTGGTGCACATGTGTGGAATTCCCATACAACACCCCTTCCCCAACACGCTACATCGTGGTGGAACTTTTGTTATAGATTATGAGATAATATCGTCAGACTATTACCACTATATCTATAGCATGTATTTGGTGTATTGTTTTCATACCCCCCTATTATTAACACAGTACATCTTTGGCATTGATGCAAAAATATTACAGTATTGCTATTAACCATAGTCCATAGGTTACGTTAATTGTATTTTTCCCATGCTTCTCCACATTCTTACCACTGTGCAATAGTTATGTACATTAGTTCTAGTTCATAGAAGTACATTCTTGTATTTGTACTATTATTCACAATCCTCATCCACCTCTGGGTTCACTATATTATTCAGTCCCTAGAGTATTCTCTATCTTTCTTTCAACTGACATTTGCATTCCTAGACTACCCTTTTCAGCTACAATCCCATTTTTAAACCCACCTGCATTAGTTCTACTCACTACAATGTTACCATCAACTCTATCCATTTTCCACATTTTTGTAGTCAAGTTAATTAAAACTTCTTCATATGTTAAGCATCAGTACCCCTTCTCAGCCCTCCTCTTATCTCCTAATAACCTATACTCTAGGTTTTAATTTCATTTATGCATTCTTCGTATTTAGTTAATATTAGTGAGACCATGCAATATTTGTCTTTTTGAGTCTGGCTTATTTCACTTAGCATAATGTCTTCAATTTCATTCTTCTTACAGCAGCATAATATTCTATCATATGTATATTCCATGGATACAGAATTCTTGCCTGGCAGTTTTTCTCTTTTTTGGTATTCCCAATTCACTAATTATGTCCTCCAGTAATTCAAATCTGCTGTATTTTTAATCTCATCTATCGTGTCATTCCTATAAGCTTTGTTACTTTTTTTTTTTTTTTTTTTTGAGGTACCAGGACTGCGGATTGTACCCGGAACCTTGCATACAGGAGGCCGGCACTCAACCACTGAGCCACACTGGCTCCCCTGAGTTGGCTTCCTCATCTGTTTGCTCATTGATTTGCTCTTTGTTGGCTCATTGTTGGCTCTTTGTTTGCTCATTTGTTCACTCATTATTTGCTCGTTGTTTTGCTCCTTGTTTTGTTCATTGTTTTACTTGTTGTTTACTTGTTATTTGTTGGTTTGTTTTCTTTAGGAGGCACTGGGAACTGAACCCGGGACCTCCCATGTGGTGGGTGCTCAACCGCTTGAGCCATATCCACTCTCCTCTGTTACTTTTTTTGCAGGCTTTCAAATTGTTCTTTATGCTCACCCAGTGTCTTAATATCCTTTTTCTATGTAGTCATATTTTCCTTCAACTCCTTGAATTGATTTAGGATATTTGTGTGATTATCATTGATAAGTTGTCTTATCAAAATTTTTTGTTTGTTCCTTTGGCTTGGCCATATCATCTTGTTTCTTAGTCTTTCAGTTTTTTGCTCATGTCTAGGCATCTGAATATGTTGGGGAATTTATCCTGATGGCCAATTTTTCTCTTTTGCCTACTGGTTTTATTTCATGACTCTTCTTTGATTTTTGGCTCAACCTATTCTAAGTTTTAAAAATTTCCCAAGTAACAAAACAGGAAAGCAAGGCCAGGGACTCACTAATGGGGCACAGATCTGCTCCAAGGGGTCTGGCATGATAGACTCCAAAAAGCATTATTTTTTTTCTCTTTGCAGTTTTCCAGCCAACAGATGGCACTCATCAGTGACTGTTTCCACAGAGGTGACTCTTTCAACCTCCACTTGCTCTGATTCTGGTCTGGCCAGAGCCAATATTCAAAGAGGGCTCTGCTGGCCAAATTCACTGTAGAGAAACCACTCTGTGTCCTCCACTGCACCCTCTCTCTTCCCAGAGAAGAAGACGTCTGTTCCCCTCTCAGTTGGCTGCAGTGAGCCATGGATTTTATCCAGGCTCTTTGCCTTTAGGGTGCGGAATGGGTGCTCTTCCTGGCTGTGGGAGTTAGTAACTCACGGTTCTCATTTTGTCTTCTCTCTGTCCTTCCCCTCCTGGGGAGCGTGCAGCACTCTCCTGGTCTGCAGAGCCCCAAAGCAGTTCCCTTGGACAGCTTTTTATCCTTTCTCTATTGTTTTTTTGAGAGAGTTGAGCCTTGCCTCTTTATTCTCATACCATCTTCCCAGAATTCCTTCTTGATCCCATAGGTTTTCATATGTTGTGTTCTTGTTTTCATTCATCTTGAGATTTTTACTGATTTTTCTTGCAATTTCTTCTTTGGCCCACTGTTTACTTAAGACTGTTGTTTAATCTCCATATATTTGTGAATTTTCCCTTTTTCTGCCTGTTGTTGATGTCCAGCTTCATACCATTATGTTCACAGAAAGTGCTGTGTATAATTTCAATATTTTAAAATTTATTGACATCTGTTTTCTGATCCAACATGTCCTTCAAAAAGAATTGGGGAATTTTCTATCATTATTTCCTCAAATATTCGTTCTGCCCCTTTTCCTTTTTCTTCTCCTTCTGGGAAACCCATGACACATATGTTTGCACATTACTTGCTTTCATTTAGTTCCCTGAGACCCTGTCAATTTTTTTTCCATTCTTTTCTTTATCTGTTCTTTTGTGTGTTTGCTTACAGAGTCCTTGTCTTCAAGCTCACTGATCGTTTCTTCTGCCTCTTCAAATCTGCTGTTATTTGCCTCCAGTGTATTTTAATTTCGTTTATTGTCCCTTTCATTCCCGTAAGATGTTATTTTTCTATGTTTGATTTCAAAATCTTCTTTGTGCACAGTGTCTTCTTAATAGCCTTAATCTTTTTAGTTATCTCATTGACTTTATTAAGGAGAGTTGTTTGAGGATCTGTGATTAGTTGTCTTGGCTCCTTTATGTCATCTGGAGGTTTACTTTGTTCCTTTGAGTGGGCCATGTTTTCTTGTTTTTTTGGTATGGCTTTTAATTTTTGCTTGTGTCTGGGCATCTATTTTCTTTATACATTTATTCAGGACTCAGTTTCTGTCTTTAGTCTGGGGCTTTCTATTTTATTGTCTTTGTGTTTCAGTCCCTCTTTGATACTTGATTCAACTTATTTTGGAACTTTATGATGGCTCATGTTTTCCAATATGAATTTTTCAGTTCTTTTTCATCTGTTTCTTGCCCTTTCTGCCTTGCTGGGGGCAGAGGAAGAGCCAAGGGTGTGGCTGGTACTGTAAGCCATGGAGGCTGAAGCTGTCTGCATTGCCCCTGCACCAATGAAGCTCCTCCACCTTTCTCCCCTGCCAGGGGTGGGGACAGAGCTACAGCAGTGTACAGCAATTCAAGCCACGCAGGCCAAGTTTGTCTGTAGTTGCCTGGAAAGACTGATGAAGCTCTTCCACCCCTCCCTGTGGCAGGGATGAAGCCACAGGTTTGGGTAGTAAACTAAGTTGTGTGAGCAGAAACTGATTGCAGTTGCCCAGATAGACTGCCGAAGCATCCCCCCACCCCTTGCTAGGGGTGGGGACAGAGCCACAGGTGTGTGCAACAATCTAGTTCATGTGGGCTGAAAGCTGCTGCAGTTGCCCAGAGAAGCTGGTGCTGGTCCCCCAGCTTCCTCCCTGTGGGGGTGGGGCCTGAGCCCAGGCTAGGGCAGCATTCTCACCTAGTGGAAAGAAACTGGTCCCTAGGTCCCTAACGTCATTATGATTTTCCAATCAGCCCCACTTCCTCTCCTGTTGGGGTGGAGTCAAAAGGGAGGCTACTGGCCTCTTTCTACCTTAGACAAGTTCAAACTTTAGCTGTACTTAGGATTGGACTTTAGCCATCCAAATTTACTAATCAGTAGCTAAAGTCAGTGCCTGACTGTCTCTTCCTCCCTTGTTTTTGGGAAATGGAACTTCCAAATGCAGCCAGGGAATAGCTCCCGTGGTGTTCTGCCCTAGCAGTGGGGGAGGGCACCAGACTCTGCAGCGTGGAGTGCTCTACTCATGAGTCTTCACTGCAGATGGGCTGTCTACTCCTTCCATTCTTCCAAGGATGTTGCAGGATGCTCTTCTGTTCTCCTGAGCCCCCCAAACAGGTGATTTAGATGGCTTCTGGCTGATTACTAACTGCACTGTAGGATGAGGTGATGATTGGAACTCCCTACTCTGCTGCCATCTTGCCCCTCGTTCTGATTTACTTTTTGTCCAATTCATTTTTTTTAAAGATTTATTTTATTTACTTTATTTTTCTTTATTTATTCTCCCTTCCCCAGATGGTTCTCTTGTCTGTCTGCTCATTGTTTGCTTGCCTTCTCCAGGAGGCACTGGGAATTGAACCTGGGACCTCTCACATGAGAGGCATCTGCTCCCCGCAGGCTGTGGTGTCTGCTTGTTGTGGTGGGAGGTGGTGTCTAGCTCGTCTTTTTTAGGAGGCACCAGAACCTGAACCTAGGACCTCCTATGTGGTAGGCAGGTGCCCAACTGGTTGAGCCACATCTGGTTCCCTCTAATTAATTTAAAAAAAAAATTTATTTATTTCTCCCCCTCCTCTTGTTATTTGCACTTGCTGTCTGCTCAACTGTGTGTTTTCTGTGTCTGCTCATCTTTTTAGGAGGCACCAGAACCTGAACCTAGGACCTCCTATGTGGTAGGCAGGTGCCCAACTGGTTGAGCCACATCTGGTTCCCTCTAATTAATTAAAAAAAAAAAATTATTTATTTCTCCCCCCGTCTTGTTATTTGCACTTGCTGTCTGCTCAACTGTGTGTTTTCTGTGTCTGCTCATCTTTTTAGGAGGCACCAGGAACCGAACCTCCTATGTGAGGGAGGTGCCTAATCGCTTGAGCTACCTCCGCTCCCTGTTTGTTGTGTCTCTCATTGTGTTCCCTCACTGTGTCTCTTGGTTGCATCATCTCACTGTCTCACTGTGTCATCTTGTATCAGCTCACTATGCCAGCCCATCATGTCAGCAGACTGTCTTGCTCATCTTCTTTATGAGGCACCAGGACCTGAAACCGGGACCTCCCATGTGGTAGGCAGGTACCCTACCAATTGCTTGAGCCACATCTACATCCCTCCAATTCATTCATTCATTCATTCATCCCCTGTTCCTGTTGTTTTGTGCTCACTGTCTGTTCTCCCTGTGTTCTTCTGTGTCTGCTTGTCTTCTCTTTAGGTGGCACCGGGAACCGATCCTGGGGCCTTCTGGAGTGGAGAGAAGCTGCTCAATCTTTTGCACCACCTCGGCTCACTGATCTGCTCCATCTCTCATTGTCTCTCTTCTTTGTCTTTTTGTTGCGTCATCTTGCTGTGCCAGCTTTCTGCATGGGCCAGCACTCTACGCAGGCCAGCACTCCGTATGGGCCAGATGTCTGCTTGGGCCAGCTTGCTTTTTCACCAGGAGGCCCTGGGAATTGAACCCTGGACCTCCTATATGGTAGATGGGAGCCCAGTTACTTGAGCCACATCCACTCCCACCTCCAATTCATTTTTGATGCTAAATACTGTCAGCATATGATGTTTCTATGGGGAAACAAAAGACCTTATAATAGGGGTTAAACCACTGCCAAACTCTTTGTAGTTTAATAAAACATCTGAAGACAAATTTCATGTTTCCATGACTCTACTTTTATGCTGTCTTTTATAAATTTCATTTTTTTGTTAAAGATTTATTTTATTTATTTATTCCCCCCCACTTGTTGTTTGCACTCACTGTCTGCTCTCTGTGTCCATTCGCTGTGTGCTCTCTGTGTCTGCTCATTTTCTCTTTAGGAGGCACCAAGAACCGAACCTGGGACCTCCCATGTGGGAGAGAAGTGCTCAATAGCTTGAACCACCTCCGCTCCCTGTTTGTTGTGTCTCTCATTCTGTTTCCTCTTTGTGTCTCCTTGTTGTGTCATCTTCTTGCATCAACTCACTGTGCCAGCCCTTCGTGCCAGCTCGCTGTCTTGCTTGTCTTCTCCAGGAGGCACCAGGAACTGAACCTGGGACCTTCCATGTGGGTAGGCGGGAGCTCAATTGCTTGAGCCATATCCGCTTCCCTAAATTTCATTTTTAATCAGTAACTCCTCAGAATTTTGAATTGAACTGCCTTTTAATGGAATACCACTTTTTTTTCTGGTAAGAAATTGTTTTAGTTAAAATTTTAACTAAGAGTTTAGTATGATATAATGATTAAGAGCAAGGTTTCTAGAGTAAGACTACTAGAAAAGAATTCTGGCTTTTCCACTTTGAAGCTGTGTGAGCAAAGGGGACTTTCTAGGCCTTAATTTCCTTATCTAATAATTGAATCAGATAACCCCATAATTTTTTTTTTTTTTTAGAACAGTCCTGCACATAGTCAATGCTCAATAAATATTATTAATAATATTATATTAACAATAGTAACAACAAATATTAGATTTAACACTAGAAATGTGGCCAGAATTTGGGCAAATGCCTACTTGCAGGTAACTTTTCAGAAAGCCATATGCCTATATAAGGTTATATTCCTCTAGTATATTTTCCTCGAAAAACTGTTGATTCTCATGGAACAATAATTTCTTTGTTTATTGTTTTTGCAGCATTCCAGGATGCCTTGAAGATTTTTTCTAGGATAAAAGGTGGTCGAGTTGCAACTGATGAAGTAATTTCTGTTTTGGAGAGCATGGATATCTTTGTAATCCCTGATACTTTTCAGGAGGTGATAAACTATACCTATATTGACAGTGAGTAATTTGAATTGATATGTACTTATACATATATATCATTCTTGGATATAATTTCATGATTCATACTTGGCTTCTTCTCCCTCTTGAGTCTTACCTTTTGCCATTGGCACTGCTTACTGCTATATTTAGTAAGATTTAGTCTAGAAAAATGAAATGAGAAATTTCTAAAATTGTTATGTTTGGGGTAATTTTGTTAAAATTCTAAGAAAAAATTGAATTTAAAAAATTTTTATGCTTTATCTCTCTTTTCCAATAGAAAAGAGATTTGCTTGCTTTTGTGGTGAGGTAGTTTCTTGTAATGTCAAAGGCATTGGCTACACAAGTTCAGAAGCCTAAATTTCATGATTTCTCAATTCTATTATGTACTTGATTATAAAATCTTCCTATGCTATTCTATTACTCTTTGTAAAATGTAGATTGCTTTAAACATTGTAAATATATTTAGCAAGTGTTTTGTGGGTATTACATATTTACATGTGACCAGGGCATGTCTTATAATAATTGATTAGTGTTTAATGGATTGATTAAGTCATTTAATGAGTAAGATAGTCATTTAATATCTGCTGTGCCTGGAACTATGCTAGTGATACAAAATTAATAAAGCCCACTACTTGTGGAAAGAGTCAAGTTATGTGGTAGGTATAATCATAGAGGTATTCATAGGCTACTAATGCATGCTCAAGGCACAAGGGAGAGATTTTCAGAGGAGGTGATGTTTGAGCTAAATCTAGAAGGGCAGTAGGGACTAACTGGTTTAAGGTGATAGTGAAGCGTGAGAAAGATATTTTAGACTAAGGGAATAGTTAGTGTAAATGTAGCAGGAAAATAACTAGACATGGTATCTTTTCCAGTGAGATTCCTCTAGTTTTTGTCATTTGTTAGTAGTGGCTTTGTGGTAGGTCTTTGCTTGCTGAAATGTGGTCTGGAGTTAAAACTGTGCTTCATGGAGTTCTAGGTAGTCATTTATGGTGGGTTCTGGGTAGATATGAGTAAAGGGATGTATTAGGGCATGACGATGTTTGTAAAATGGGGTTTTAAAGATTAATCTTAAGCCATACTATTAAATAGCCCTTAGGGAAAGCCCAACCATGACCAACAGAAATTATATATAAAACCATTGTCCGCACTTTGCTTTTTGGGCTCATGGAAATCTAGTGTGGGTTTCTAGTTCTTTCACTTTATTAGAGGAGATAGATTGAACAAATGAGATCAATTTAATAGGAGTGTTGTAGAGATTAAATATAAGCACCTCTCACAATATTTGGCACACAGAGAAAGTTCAGAAAATGTGAAGCAGAAACCTAGGAATCAATCTTGACAACAATGTTTCCCTATCTTCATGTAATCATGAAGTCTTACTTTAAAACTCCTGGGTATCTCTTAAAATCTCTCTATTTCTATATCCACCATTACTACCTTAGTCCAAGTTACCATAATCTTTCCTTAGGACCACTGCAGTTCATGATAATCAGTCTACCCATATCCACTCTCATTCCCCTTTTCACTACAGCCAGATTGATATTTTTAAAACATAGATCTGATCATGTTATCCTTGCATAAAACCTAATTACTGACCTCTCCGACTGGTAAAATTCTCCTGTTATACATTCTTACAGCACTAATCACCGTTGCAATTTTGCATTTCTGGTCATTTGATTAAGATGTCTCTCAAATAAGACTAAGTACAAGAGAACAGATCTTATGTTTGCTCAATACTGTAACCTTAGTACCTAGGAAGTACTATGGCACATATTAACTGTTCAATAAATATTTGTTGAATAAACTAATAATTCTCACCCCTTATCATGTTCCTGCCTTCTCCAATTAGGGAGAGCAAGGTGTTCTTATTTTTGTCATATTAATAAGCTGACTCCAATTTGAGACAAAATTCCATATAAAGGAGGTCCTTGACTTTTGAGTAGGAAAAGCACCTTAATTGTTAGGTTTGATTATAGGAGTCAAAGCCTACTGGGAAAAGCCTAGATCAAACAAAAAGTTAAGGTAAAGTACAATACATAAGAAAATAATAGAAGTTTGGAATGCAGTAGTGGCTCACTGGTAGATGGAGAAGAAAATTGAGGGAACTCAAATGTGGGTAGGGTGCTAGCAATTGGCAGAGAGTGACCATAGAACTTTAAGACAATAGTATGTGGTTGCTTGTGCTGTTAAGAACTTCTTTGCTCCCACTAACTGCAAAGTATCAGTAAATATTGGAATATACAACAGCCTTGTGTTAATTTTGTTGGTGTGTGTATGTGGGTTTAAAGGAGAAAAACCTACAGGTTCTGGGTTGAGTCTGCTTGAGGTGGAGACAAGACCTCTAGAATATGGTCATGTGAAATCAAGAGTTCAATGGGAATAAGAAATAAAATAAAAACCAAGTACGAGAGTGTAAATCACCAGGAATCATCACCTTTTGGGGAGGGCATTGATTTACCTTAGTATATAGTCTGGAGTCTGAGCCATTTTACTTAAATATTAAAGGAAAGGATGACCCCAGAATGTCAAAAGATTTGAGTCACCCAGTGTGAGACATGGATTTTTCTGTAGAGGAACTTTGAAAAAATAATATAACTATCTTTCCAATAGATGCTACAAAATTGCAGATATGTTATTTTATCTTGTTTTTGTGTTTGGTATGGTTGTTGGAGTAAGTAGGTAAGTAACCATCAATGAGTTCTGCCAAAAGCAAATCAACTGGGGTACATATGATAAACAAAAACAGGAAAAGGAATACCTTTAGATGTGCTGGTTACTTCCAAGTTCGGGATAAAATGGTTCATCTTTGAGTGTCCATAATGAAGAGGAAAGAATTATGCCACTGGAATTTGAAGGAAAGTCTAACTAGGGTTTGCTTCATTAAGATATGGCAAGAGGAACATGATGGAGCAAGTTTGGGAGTGTCAGGTGTTATGGGTTTCTGAAATAGGGTATTGGTGCAGCAGGTTTGTTTTTTTTCTCATGGAGTTTAGAGATCTGGAATTTGAACTGTGTGAAAAGTAGTGACTGATAATTTTTTGCTGGATGAGGTTGTTGATGATGTGGGTGTTGGGGATTGAATCATGTCCCCCACAAAAGGCATGTTCAGGTCCCAACCCCTGGTCCTGTGTGTGTATGTGAACCCATTTGTAAACAGGACCTTTGAAAATGTTATTTAAAGTGTGCCCAAACTGAATGAGGGTAGGCCTTAATCCAATATGGCTGAAGTGCTTATAAGCAAAGGAAATTGGACACAGGAAGAGAAGACATGGGGAGAAGTCAGAAGCTGGAAGCCGATGGAACCAGAACAGAAAGGAGAAGATGCTGCTTTGTGTACGGCTACGTGATTGAAAAGCCAAGGAACCCCAAAGATTGCCGGCCAGTCAGAAAGATACTGACTCCAGGAGGAAGCATGCCTTCTAGCCTCTGAAACTGTGAGCCAATAAATTCCTGTTGTTAAGCCAACTCATTGTATGATATTGAGATAGGGAAAGGTAGGAGAAGGGGGATAAATCAGCAAAAGAGGAGGACCAATAGAAAATTACCAACGGATAATACCTAACTGGCAGTGAAAAATCACCTGCCCAACCCCTAGGGCCCACGGCCTAGTACCTGAAGATACCAGATGACAAAAGACCCATTCATCACCTGCCCACGACATGCTTCACCAACTCTTTACTTGGACAGTTCCCACTCTGGAAGGAATATGGAGCCAATAAGAAAGTTATCATCTGCAATCCCTCTTTTGCATAAGGCAGACCAATGAGAATGTTGGGACTTTTAAGTCATCATTTACATGGAGGAGGAAGTGGAGGAGCCCAGCCTTAATAAAACAGTACCTCAGCCCCAGCAGGAGCAACTTGTGCAACTTGTTTACAAGCATGTCTGCACTCCTCTCTTGAGTGTGTACTTTTACTTTAAATTAAATTCTGCTGCTAAATGACTAGTCGTTGAATTCTTTCAAACGACTGACACCAATATTTGTTTTAGCAGCTAGGAAAATAAAACAGTAGAGCTATCTGAAGATTATAAAAATATAGTGTTAACAGTCATAGTATCTTCCAAGTAATGTTGCCTTGAATATTACCTTGATGATTAGGAACATTGTTTTTATCATATTAGGTAGTTGTAATTCCAGGTTGAATTCCCTCCAGAAGTGTATATATGAGTGGGAGGCTATTTTGAGCTCCCCTTATGAAATAAATGGTATACCCATGGTACCCATGTTATTCTAATAACAATCATGTTGGTTGCCTCAATCTCAACTAGGAATCATTCATTAAGGTTTAGGTAAGTCAGATAGGGGCCAAAATAGTAATTTCAGATTCTAGAGTTGCTCTCTGGCCACCAGGGACTATTTAAATAGGTAATATTTGTTTGAGAGGTTCATAATAGGGATCTATTAATTTATAGAAGCAAGGAATAAATTTTGAGCAAGAGCTAGTGAATCTGTGAAAATGGTTGTTTTATTCTCATTAGTTAATGATGGACCTCTGTTCAGAGGAGGGAGTTTTTTAAGTGAAGAGCAGATAAAAAGACTGTGGCCTTTTTCATTGAATTCCCAGAATGTATGTAAGATCCAACAGAATGCTTTTCAGTATCAAATTCAAGTGCTGGACGGTTGAAGCCTTGAGTAATCTTAATATTTAAGATGTCATCTAAGAACTTGTATTATGGAATGAGTGTACAGTGAGTGCTAGGAAATCACTGGGGAGATTAAGGAAGTATTAGAACCGTAATCAAGAACAGAATGAAGATCAATACCAAGGGAAAAAGAAACCAAAATGTAGGAAGCAGTTCCTAATCAGAAGACAACTTACCACCCATTTGGTCTTGCACTTCTTTGTTTGGGTCAAATACTATTGATGCTTATTTGCAGTAGTTATATTCTAATATCCTGTAAAGTTGCTGTGAACACTGAATCAACAAATACTGAATCATTGCCCATAGAGGAAATACAAGTTTAGGCTCTTGGCGTGATCAACACATAACCTTGTTTTATGTGTGTTTCTGTTTAAAGATATCTTATTTCTTCTGCTTCCTTCTTAAATTTGCATACAATGGTTCCCTAAGAAGTCCTTTGTTTCGTTAGCCTTTTAGAGGTTGCCCCCATTTAACCTCATCTGGAATGGTATCATTGCCTTCGGAACATTTTAGAGCAACATTTAAACAAAGGCTCTAAACATAAATTTAAGCAAATTTAATCTTAAATCAATTTGGGGACAGATAATTGAGCTCATTAAATAAGATGTTGATTCATTGACATTGAGCTTATGGCCAACAGCATTATAATTCATGCCTGAACAAAGCTTATCTAACAAATGCATTTTCTCCTTAAGGTACATCACAGCCATCTTGCACTTAGGAACCTGAGACCGCATTTCTGCACTACATTTGGGAACCATTTTAAACGGTGAAATCATAAAAAAAAAAAAAAAAAAAAAAAAAAGGCACAAAAATGTGAAAATGGCACTAAATAAACCACGAGAAGTTGCTTGTTTGCAGGTTGAAAGTTGAAAAAAGAAGGCAGAGTATTACCTTATTCAACTTCATCTGGGAACATGGGCATTAGGGAATTCAAATTTTTTGCTGCTTTATGCATGACCGTGAATAACTGAAAAAACACTGCAAATATTGATTTTGGGGTTACAAATAAATATTAACAAGTAAGCTATGTAAATATGGAATCCATGAGTATCAATTTTACATGCTTGTTTTGCAATAATTTAAAGGCCTGGCATCTGACATAGCTTATCAATTTTCAAAAAATCAGAGTGAATCAAACTTACCTAACACCAAAACTATATAATATATAATTTAATTCTTCCTTGACTCCGAATGCACTATAAAAACTTGTATCTTTCTCTCAGGGTCTTCCCTTATGCATATTATGAGCACTTGATTTCTTATGAATAGATTGAAGAGTAACCTGAGTATTATAGATAAGTCAATTCCCAGTCTTTTTCATCTTGAATGTCAAGCAAAACCAAACACATGGAGGCAAGAGCTACTGGGAAAAGCAGTTTCTGCCTCTATGCACCATTGGAATGATATTACTCAACGGTGCTGCATTTGGACCCATCCTCAGTCGTGCATGATCTGAGATGAAGAATGATCTTGGACTGAGGCAGGGGCAGAAATGGTAGGAAGTTATAATTATGAGAGTTCTGGACACATAAAAGGTACTAAGTAATGGTTATCTGTCATTCACAGTGTAGATATTATGCTATTCTTTACAGTTATCAGTAGATAACTACAGTTATCAGTAGTTTATTTTGTTCATTAAATTTTTTTAAGTGGTTCAGAAGTAGATACTTTGCTTGGCATTGGAGAAACGAAAGACGCATTCTTTGCTCTTGGGGAGCTTGCCATCTAGTGAGGAAGACAAAAGAGTAAATAACTTAAATACTGTTTGAGAAGTGTCCTACCTGTAGTAAACTCTTAGTAAATGTTAATCTGATTATCTAGCTTGGGAGCTTAAAATGTGACTAATGTCTTTTGACAGAAAACATTTATTAAGGAAAGAATATGGTTTTAGGTTTGTGTTTCTGTGTATACAGTTATTAATAAATTCACAATTCCATATATTATTCAAAATATGTAATAGCTGGACCTGTGTCCCCACTTCCACACATTTCTGTGTTGTTTTCATATTAGTACAGGATGACAGGTATATCTGTGTTCAAAGTAAATACAGTATTCGAACTTATTCTTTCTAATACAGGTAACGACACAGTAGACATTGGGGATGTTATATTTGTTTTGAATGAACTACAGCAACAGTATGAGGATGTTTGTAAGTAAGCTCTTGTTGCTTTAGCACGTTTTATTTATAAATAGTCTTTAAATTAAATACTAACTTAGTTTTTGTCTTCTGGGTTTTGAAAGCCTTCTCTGTATCCTTTACCCTAACTCTTAAATCAGGGGTATAAAATTTATTATAATATCCTAAACATACCTAATTAATATTGATTATATAAAATGACTATTATCATAATTTTTCTACTTTATGTTTCTCTTAATATATTGCAGCATGATGTCAATTTTAAAACAAAATAGTTATACTGAAAAAGGATAGTATCTAATTTGCAATTTGTGGGTCTTTCTGATATCCTGACATCAATCTTTTAAAAAATGTTAGTGTTTTCTTAGCTATCATTCATTATTTAGTTTAGTTTTTCTTCATTAAATACATTGTTTTCATTTGTTCTTGTGGCACATCATGCTAATCTTTATTGCTCTTCTGATTTGTCCAAATATAATTTGGTCAAAATTATCTATGCATACAATTAAAAAATGTTTATTACAGAAGTTTTAGATTTACAGAAAAATCACACCAAAAATACAGAGTTCCCATTTACCCCCTTCTCACATACATTTAGTGCATTAATGTGGTACTTTTGTTACAACTGATGAAACAATATTATTATAATTATACTATTATCTGCAGTCCATAGTTTGCATTAGGAGTCACTGTGTTGTATAGTCCTATGTTGTTATTGTTTCTTTAAAAATTTTATTCTAATAACATATATGCCACCTAAAATTTCCCCTTTCAGCAACATTCAAATATATAAATCAGTGGTGTTAATTACATTCACAATGTTCTGCTACCATCACCACCATCAATTACCAAAACCTTACCATCACCCCAAACAGAAACTCTGTACCACTTAAGCATTAACTCCCCATTCCCTATTTCCACCCCAGTCCCTTGTAACCTGTATTCTAGTTTCTGACTCTGTTAATTATTTATTCTAATTATTTCCTAGTAGTGAGATCATATAATATTTGTCCTTTTGTATCTGGCTTATTTCATTCAACCTGATGTCTTCAACGTTTATCCATGTTGTTGCATGTATCAAACTTCATTCATTTTTACGACTGAATAATATTCCATTTTGTTTATTCATTCATCTGTTGACAGACACTTGGGTTGCTTCTATTTTTTGGCAGTTGTGAATAATTACACATACAATTTTAAGAATTATGTAGTTCAATGAAGCTTGTTAGTAAAAAGCAGCACCTTGCCTGACTTTCCACCTAGCTCCTTCCCAAGGGAAGCATTTAAAATATTTTAGCTTATTCCTTAGTATCTGTCTTCAGGAATCTTAAATAACATGTTTATATTCCTACTTTTTGATTTTTAAATTTTGGGTAGATATAGTAAACTTTCTACTGTGAAAAACAAGGATTTAACTCTGTTTCATCTTCCCTATGCCTACGATACCACCATACCCTCTTACTCTTCCTATATCTACCCATCTCCCAATATAGTTATATATATTTATATATATTTATATTATTTATATTAATATAGCTATGTAAACAGTCACAGCTGAGCTATACAGTATCTTATGGTTACCTTCTTTTTTTCTGTGCAACTTTTCCCCTTTTTGAGTTAATAATTGTCTTGTTTATTTGTTTGGCTTGTAAAAAGTATATTTGTTATTGCTCCAACTCCAAACTCTGCCAACTGTCTAAATATATTCTCCATAAGTTTGGATGCACCATATACATTGTTATCAGTTTTGTCTTCTTGAAGAAAACTCCCTTAGAGTCTTCTAATATTCTTGAGGATGGATTTGCTGCCCTCTATATCTTATGTGCAGCTGTCATCCTGGGATCTCCCTTTATCAGTATTCTGGAGACTCCTTTCACTTCTCTCCTCCTGTATCAGAGTTCCAGTTTCAGTTATGCCATGTCTTTCTATTTCATTTTTTTCCTTCCTTGCTTTGGTGGAGTATATTATTGAGGAGCTTACTGAGCAAAATTATATGGGAAACAATTTTTGAAACCTTCAGTGTCTTTTAAATGTCTTTATTCTCTCCTTATTCTTTTTTTTTTTTTTTTTCAAAGATTTTATTTATTTATTCATTTATCCCCCCCTTGCTGCTTGTGCTCGCTGGGTCAGCTAACCACGCCGTGCGGGCGGGCTTGCCTTCACCAGGAGGCCCCGGGAACCGAACCCGGGGCCTCCCATATGGTAAACGGGAGCCCTACTGATTGAGCCACAGCTGCTTCCCTCTCTCCTTATTTTTGATTGACAGTTTGACTAGGTGTAGAATTCTATATTGAAAATAATTTTCCCTCAGCATTTTGAAGTTTCTAGCTTTCAGTGTTGTTGAAAAACTCGTCTGATTTCTGACCCTTGTTTGTACCTTATTTTTCTTTTGGAAGCATATAGGATGTTTTCTTTGCATCCATTGTTCTTAAATTTTATTCTGATGTACCTTGATATAAGTTTCTTTGCAACCTTTCTTCTGGGTACAGTGTCTTTTGGTTCTGGGGAATGTGAACAATTTTATGGATGATTTCATTTTCTCTAGTTTCTCTGCTCTCTCTAGAACTCATATTGTTTATATATGTGATGTCCTAGACTGGTTCTTCATTTTTACTTTTTACCTTTATTTTTTGATAACTTTTTTCCTACTATTTTCTATTTCTTGCCTTTTGTTGTGAGAGATTTCCTTAATTTTATATTCCTAATCCTTCTATTTCGTATTTTTTTCATTTGTGCTTTTTTAATTTCCAAGAACTCTTTGTTTTCTGAAGATTGTTTATTTATAACATCCTCTTCTTGTTTCATGGACACTCCTTTTCTTGTTTCATGGATATAATATCTTCTAGTGCACTAAGGATATTGATAATGCTTTAAAATTTTTCGTTCATACTGTTTCCTCCGAGTTGCTCATCTCTGATTTAGTCTCTACCTTTCATTTTAAAGGCATTCCTGAGATGACTGGTTATCTTTTGTTGTCTGCTCATATTTCAGAATGGTGAATTAAAAAGCTGTTTGGAAGCTCTGAGAGCAGTGGCTCTCAACTGGAGGTGATTATGGCTCCTAAAACTCATAAGGCTCAAACACTTATGATAAGACAAAATGCATAAGTTTGTATGTTATCCACAAGATTGCTCCCTACAACTCTAACTTGTAATTTAAAAAATTATTTTATTGATAAATGAACTACCTGATTCACTTGAAATATGCTATACCCAATCTTAAAGTTAACCTTTAATGTCATCCATAGAAGCACTGTAACACCAAACCAAGAGAAACTCAAGTCATATTATGGAAAATCAGAGGATCCATGCTTTCTATACCTTTGTTCTTGAGCAAATATTAGTAAATGACTACTTGGAAGGGTATAGAACAGTATAGAACAGTGTTACTAAAAGTAAAATTGATGGACTTGTGGCATTAGGGTCACCTGTGTTGCATATTAACAATGCAGATTTCAGATCTTAACCCCACATCTACTGTATCATAATAACCAGGGGTGGAGGAGAATCAGGACACTGCATTGTTAACAATTTTTTTGGATCTGTGTTTTGAAAATATATTATCCCAGCATATAGCTTGTCTTTTCATTCTATTAACAGTATCTTTAACAGAAAAGCTTTCAATTTCAATGAAGTTCAGTTTATCACATTTTTCTTTTTTTGTTTGTGCCTTAGGTGTTATGTTTAGGAATGTTGTTTATCCAAAGGTCACGAAGATTTTTCCCTGTTTTCTTCTAAAAGTTTTATAGTTTTACATTTTACATTTAGCTCTATGTTCCATTTTGAGTTGTTTTTAGATAAAGTGTGAGGTTTGTATCAAGTTTCTCTCTCTCTCTCTCTCTCTCTCTCCTTTCTTTCCTGAATATCCAATTCTTTCAGTGCTACATGTTGAAAAGACTATCTTTCCTCAATTCAGCTGCCTTTGTTTCTTTATTTAAAAAAATCAATTGACAATATATGGGTATATCTATTTCTACACCGTCTATTCTGTTCCATTGATTTATATGTCTGTCCTTTTGCCAGTACCACACTGTCATGATTACTATCGCTCCATATTAAGTCTTAAAACAGTATAGTGATTCCTCCAAATTTATTCTTTTTCAAGATTGTTTTTGGCCAATTTAGTTCCTTCATCTTTCCATGTGAATTTTAGAATCAATTTGTCTATGTTTACAAAAAATCCTACTGAGATTTTAATTATAATTGTGTTAAATCTAAAAATCATTTTGGAGAGAATTGACATCTTTATTATGCTAAGTCTTCCAACCCATAAACAATCCATGTCTCCTTATTTATTTTTGTTATCTTTGATTTCTTTCACCAGTGTTTTGTCGTTTTCAGCATATGGGTACTCTACATGTTTTATTAGATTTATACCTAAGTATTTCATTTTATTTGAAATATATGGTAATTTATTAAAATTTCAGTTTCCAATTTTGCACTGCTAGTACATAAAAACTTGATTGATTTTCATGTATTGATCTTGCATCCTGTGACCTTACTAAACTCACATATTAGTTCTAGGAATTTCTTTGGTGATTTTTGGGGATTTTTCATGTAGAAAGTGATGTCATCTGCTAGTAAGGACAGTTTTCTTTCTTTCCAATCTGTATGTTTTTTGTTTGTTTTTCTTGCCTTATTTCACTAGCTAGAAGTTATAGTATGATGGTGATTAGAAGTGGTGAAATTGGACATTTTTGTCTTATTCTTTTTTTATATATATTTTTTATTGAAGTATATCATTCACACATGAACATATGTAAACAATAAGTGTATAGTAAAAGTTGTGAACTTACAAAATCAACATGCATAACATCAACAGGGGTCCCATACATAACTCCTCCACCAACATTTTGTCTTGTTGTGAAACATTTGTTACAAGCTATGCAAGAGCATCGTCAAAGTATTACTACTAACTATAGTTCATATCTTACATTTTGTGTATTTTTCCTCCCAACCCACCCTATTATTTTTAAAAATATATTTTTATTACAGAGGTTGTGAAATTACAAAGTAATTATGCACATGTGTAGAATTCCCATACAACACCCCTTCACCAACACTCCATACTGTGGTGGAAGATTGTGAGATATCATCAGACTATTACCACCAACCATGGTCCATAGCGTACATTTGGCACACTTTTTCCATACCCCCCATTATCAACAAAGTACATCTTTGGCATTGTTGCACGAATATTACAGTATTGCTGTAACCACAGTCCATAGGTCACACCAATTATATTTTTCCCATGCTTCTCCACATTCCCAGCCCCCTGCAATAGTGACATACATCTGCTCTAACTCACAGAAGGACACTCTTGTATCTATACCATCAACCACAATTCTCATCCACCTCTGAGTTTACTGCGTTATTCAGTCCCTAGATTATTTAGCTTTCTTTCAATAGACATTTACATCTCTAGACTACCCTCTTTAGCACAATCCCATTTATAGACCAGCTGCTACTCACTATAATGTGTTAACATTAACTCTACCCATTTCCACACTTCTTCAGTCAAGTTTATTAAAACTTCTACATACATTAAGCATCAGTAGACTTTCTCAGCCCCTCTCTTATCTCCTAATAACCTATACTCTAGGTTTTAACTCCATGCATTTATTCTTTGTATTTAGTTCATATTAATGAGAACATGTACTATTTATTCTTTTGTGTGTGGCTTATTTCACTTAGAATAATGTCTTCAAGATTCATTCATGTTATCATATATATCCCAATTTCATTTCTTCTTACTGTAGCATAGTATTCCATCATATGTATATATAACATTTTGTTTTTCCATTCATTGGTTGATGGACACTTGGGTTGTTTCCATCTTTTGGCAACTGTGAATAATGCTATGAACATCAGTGTGCTAATGCCCGTTTGCGTCACAGGTTTCAGTTCTTGTGGATATATTCCTAGTAGAGGAATTGCTGGATCATTTAGCAGTTCTATTTTTAGCTTCCTGAGGAACTGCCAAACTGTCTTCCACAGAGGCTGCACCATTTTACAATCCCACCAACAGTGAAGGAGTGTTCCTGTTTTTCCACATTCTCTTCAGCACTGTTTTTTTTTTTTTTAAATAATGGCCACCATGTGGTGTGAGATGATATCTTATTGTCATTTTGATTGGCATTTCTCTAATAGCTAATGATATGGAACATTTTTTTCATGTGCTTTTTGGCCATTTATATTTCCTCTTTGGAGAAATGTCTATTTAAATCTTTTGCCCATTTTTAAATTAGATTTCTTGCTCTTTTATTGTTGAGTTGCATGATCTCTTTATATAGAATGGAAATCAAACCTTTACTAGATATGTGGCTTCCAAATATTTTCTCCCATTGAGTGCACTGCCTTTTCACCTTCTTGACGAAGTCCTTTGAATCACAAAATTGTTTAGGTTTGAGGAGGTCCCAATTATCCATGTTTTCTTTCATTGCTTGTGCTTTTGGTATAAGGTTTAAGAATGCACCATCTATCACCAGGTCTTGAAGATGTTTTCCTACATTTTCTTCTAGGAGCTTTATGGTTCTTGCTTTTATATTTAGGTCTTTGATCTTCCTTGTCTTATTCTTAATCTTAGGGGCAAAGCATTTAGTGTTTCACCATTAAGTATGATACCTGTAAGTTTTTGTGTAGAATCTCTTTATGAGTTTTATTCAATTGAATAACATTGAGATTTTATGCAATTCCTAGGGTTCTTAGCATTTTTTATCATGAATGGGTGTAACATTTTGTCAAATACTTTTTTTGCATCAATTGATATGAACATGTGGATTTTCCTTTTTAAACTGTTAATTAATCTGGTAGATTGCATTGGATAACTTAATACTGAAATAGCTTTGAATCCCTAGGATAATTGCTACTTAGTCATGATGTATGATTCTATTTATGTGTCATTGATTTCAATTTGCTATTATTTTCATTGAAGATATTTACATTTATGTTCATGAGGAATATTGGTCCTTTGGATATCATTTCCCTTTCTGTCTGAAAAACTTCCTTTAGCAATTTGTTTAGAGTAGATATAGAACAGTTGAAATATGTTATTTTTTCTTCATCTGAGAATGTCTTTTTTCCATTTCATCCCTGAAGGATATTTTCACTGGATATAGGATTCTGGGCTGATAGTTCTTTAATTACTTAAAGAATATTGTTCTTTTCCCTTCTGGATTCCATAGTTTCTGCTGGAAATCCTAATTTATTCAAGTAATTTTTCTCCATTAAATTGTGTTATTTTTCTCTTGGTTGCTTTCAAGATATTTTCTTTGTCTTTAATTTTTGGCACTTTGATTAGGATATGTCTGGGAGTGGATTTATTTGAGTTTTTCCTGTTGGGGTTCACTGAGCTTCTTGAATCTGTAGGTTTATATCTTTTGGAAAATTTAGAAAGTTTTCTGCCATTATGCCTTCATGTATTTATTCTGCATCACACTCTTTCTCTTCTCATTCTGGGTCTCCAGTGATACAAATTGTAGACCTTAGTATTGTCCCATGGATCCCTGAGACTCTGTTTACTTATTTTCCTTTGTTAAGATTGGATAATTTCTATTGCTCTATCTTCAAGTTCAGGGACTCTTCCTCTAATATATCCATTCTCCTATTGAGCCTATCCAGTGAGTTTTTATTTTGGTTATTGTATTTTTCAGTTTTAAAATTTCCATTTGATTCTTTTCTATATCTTCTATTTTCTTCCTCTGAGACTTTTCCCCCCTCTCTTGTTGGAGCATTTTATAATATTTTCTTGGAAACTTTGTCAAAAAATTCAAACATCTTTGTCATTTTGGTCTTTACATTCACTGATTCCTTTTCCCATGCATATTGAGATTTTCTTGTTTCTTTGTATGCTAAGTAATTTTGATGGTCATCATTGCTGAGTAGTTTTCTCTTCTCTGGCACTCTACTCCTCACATTCTAGCCTCCTTGACCTACCTGACCTCTGTTTCCTCAACTCATTCAGACCAATGAGCTTTGTTCAGTCTTTCCAGAATGTAAAGTTGTTGCAGTTGTAGAACTCATCTTTTTTGTTTCCTTTCTGTACATTATTACTGTCATGTCCTGCTTACTGTCCATTGTCTAAGAACTGTTATTTTCCATATATTTTTTCAAAATTTTTAAGTTAATGCTGGAGGGTAAATCTGGTTCTTATACTTCATCTTGGCCCAAAGCAGAAGTGTCAAAATTATATTTATAGCTCTTCATTAGTCTATTTCTCTTTGGTAGATAACACCTAGAGTTCTATTCCACTATCTTGAAAGATTTTCAGGTTTTTGAAATATAAATATTATCCTTCAAGTGTTCATTCTCACTCAACTAAGTTAAGAAACATTCCATTTTCTATAAGGGAAATGTCTTCATAATCAAGATTGTATTATTTTGAAGTCTCTTGTTTTCTTTGAGTTTATAGGAACTTGACAACCTCATAGAGTTGTTTAGAGGATCAAGTATTATAATATTTAAAATATTTTGAAATGTGTTTTTCAAGTGTAAGGTACTATTCTGAGACATCACATGAATTTTGTAAATGAAGCCACCATTGGGATATTTTATTCATATTTTCCTAAAGGTATTTTATATGTTTGAAGTTATTTTTTCTCCCCACAAGTATTGAGCATCTTTAGGAGAATAATTATTTGGACCCCACCTTTGTTAGTAAATATTTTCTCCTTCTGCAACTTCCTCATAGTTTTGTACCCTTTTAACTAAGATTTTTTTTTATCTGTATTGTCTTATTAGATCACTATCTTTCTAAATTGGGATGGAGTAGGAAATGAGAACCATATGCTTTAGTAGGAAATGAGAACCATGTGCTTCAGGAGTATATCACTTTCGTTTCAGTGTAACTTTGAATAGCTAAGGACTAGTCTTTGGATGGAACTATTTCAATAATATTAAACCAGCAGATTATATTTATCTTATTACCAATATTTTGGTCATCATCTTTTTTACTATTTTCAATTTACTAATTTTGTTTTATGTGTTTGAGCAATGGGTAATTTCTTGAATAGCTTTTATGATGACAATGTTTTTTTGCAAAATAATACAAATTGTACAGATAAATGAAATAAACGAATATATTTCTGTTACTTAGCAATTATGGAAGTGTCAGCCTTGGATGAAACTACTCCGAACAGAAAGTTATCAAAGTCTCCAGGATGCTATCTACAATTAAAGAAGAAAAGCAGTTCATCTTCCAGACCATCTGAACCATCAATATACCAAATATCAAATAGAAAAAGCCTTCCATATCATGGTAAAAGTACTGAGGAGAATGATGACCTTGAATTTAAAACTTCAAAAAATACTTGGCAAATAAAAAAATATCTGGATAGGATTGATAGCATTGATATGGGATCCCAGGAACCATATTCAAAGGATGGTATAAACTTTCAAAAGCATTTGGACAAGGCTGAAATTCATGACTCAAAGTCTAAACCACAAAGCCTGAAGAGTATTCCAAGCCTCAAAAAGTCTCTGGATAAAAGTGATATTTCTAGTATCCGAAAATTTCAGAATCAAATTATGAAAAGGCATTCCAGCCTTCTTAAGCAGATTTCATCTAAGGAAAAACCCACAATTAATCTTCTGGGTCAGTATCATATATGTAAGTCAGAATCTAAGTCCTTGAATTCTTGAGTAATTTATAGAAATGAGCAGAATGAATCAATTAATAGATAGTTGTAAGCATTTCACTAGCAAATAGTCTAGGTAACCACTATTTCTGGTAATAGACCAATGGATACAATACTGTGGCTTTGATGGTAGTCTTGGGGGAGCCTAACTTTGTCTGAGAAAATTATTTGGTGATTAATTAGAGTCACTGAAATTCCCAGAAAGCAAATCTCTTTTCCTTTGGAAATCTATTTATTTTGTAATATATTTAACCATGGATGTAGGAAGACTATGTGGAATTTTTGCTCTGAGTTCTGTAATTTAAATACATGATATCTATAGTACTTTAATTATTATCATTTATAGATATGGCTATGTCAAGAAAAAATAATCAATACTACATATCCCAGGCTCTTAAGGCTTTGTTGTCATCCCAAAGATGAGCAATCGTCTCCCAGCCAATACATGTTCTCTCCTTTCTGTGCTACTTGCATCATACAAGTGCTGTGTATGGAATCTAATTAAATACTCTTTCTTGTAGTCCTCTACTGACCTTTTTTTAAATTGCATTTAGTGTTGAATATGATTAAAATGAGAGATTAGTGAAAAAATTAGAGATTCTTATACTAATGTGTCATTCAAATAACTCAGTTGAAGGAGTGTGGTCTATTAGGGAGACAGAGGAATGTTCATTCTGATTCCTTTATTGATGTACTGTTACTCTGTGCCTCATTTCTATTTCTGAGGGTTTGTTTAGTTCAGTAAAAATTAAAGCCTTGGGTTAAAGGAATAAAGGAATAGGAGACATTTAGGCAGTGGATAGAAGAGGCTTTTGGAGGAGAGTGATATCTACCATCCTGGTGTCACTAAAATCAGATAATGTCACCTACCACTGCCATACTTAATGATATAGAGATAGAGAAGTATGAAATATTTCATCTGGTATAACTTCCCCAAAAGAAATTGATGGTAATAGGGCATCTTTGAAATGTGTAGGATATTTTTACAGATATAAAAATTTAACATTTTAACTTTTCATCTTGAAATGCATTTATATTTATAAAAGAGTTGCAAAAATTATTTAAAAATTCCCATATACCTTTCCTCTAGATTACCAATTTTAAGATCTTATGTTACCACAGTACAAAGGTCAAAGCCAGGAAATTAACATTGATACAACACTACTTATTAATCTTTAGACCTTATTTAAATTTTGTCATTTGTTCCACAAATGTCCTTTTCATGGCTCAGGATCCAATCCAGGATCACACATTACATTTAGTTGTCATGTGTCATTAGTTTTTCTGAATGTGCTTACAGGTAGGAAATTTATTTTTAAATTATTTGGTAAAAAGAGCAATTAGGTTGAGAAGAATTAGGTTCAGTAGAACAGGGTTTGCTTTAGGATAAATGTTTAATAGCCCTGTAATCCTTAGGTGAGCCACTTACCAGTTTTTTTTCTTAGCTTGCTATATCAGGGTAACTTGCTGCCATACAGAATTGTGTGGATTTTGCAAACTGAAAAGTGTTACACAAATTTGCAGTAATTTCATGATAATGAAATCAAATAGGTAGCTAGCCCCAGTAATTAGAAATTAGGGTGATTTTATTTTTAACTTTTTAAAAAAAATTTTTTAAATTTTTATTATTGATTTTATTTATTTATTCATTTATCCCCCCCTTGCTGCCTGTGCTCGCTGGGTCAGCTAACCACGCCGTGCGGGCGGGCTTGCCTTCACCAGGAGGCCCCGGGAACCGAACCCGGGGCCTCCCATATGGTAAACGGGAGCCCCACTGATTGAGCCACAGCCGCCTCCCTATTTTTAACTTTTTGTAAAGAACTTGTTTGAATGAAATTTGGTTTGGTTCACCTTTGGTTTAGAACATTTTTAAATATAGTTTTATTGAGATTTTAATTTACAAACATAAAGTTCACCCGTTCACTGATTTTTAGTAAATTTATAAAGTTGTGCAGTCATCACAACAATCCAGGTTTATAACCTTTTTATCACCCCCACCCCCCACCAAATTCCCTCATGCAAACCCCACTTCCTTCCTCAGCTAATAACCGATCTGTTTTCTGTCTCTATAAGTGCTTTTACCTGGATGTTTAATATAAATGGAATCATTTAATATGTGCCTGACTTCCTTCACTTGGCATGTTTTTGAGGTTAATTCTTGTTGTCATATGTATCAGTAATTCATTAATTTTTATTGCTAAATAGTATTACATTGCATAGATATATTCCATTTTGTTGATTGTCTACCAGTTGATGAACATTTGGATTGTTTTCAGCTTTTGGTGATTATAAACAATCCTGTATTGGGATTGCATTGAATTTGTAAATCAGTTTGGGTAGAATTGACATCTTAACAATATTTAGTCTTCCAGTCCATGAATATGGAATGTCTTTCCATTTAATTACGTTTTCTTCGGTTTCTTTAAGCAATGTTTTGTAGTTTTCTGAATACAGTTCCTTTATGTCCTGTATTGTTTATTCCTAAATATTTGATTGCTTTAGTTGCTATTATAAATGGATTTTTTTTTCTGATTTCCTCCTCAGATTGCACATCAGTAGTATATAGAAATGCTCTTGACTGTTGTGTATTAATCTTATATCCCACCACTTTGCCGAACTTGTCTATTAGTTCTAATAGCTTTGTTGTGGATTTTTCAGGAGATATAGGATCATATCATCAGCGAATAATGAAAGTTTTACTTCTTCTTTTGCTATCTGGGTGCCTTTTTTTCTTTATCTAGCCTAATTGCTCTAGCCAGAACCTCAGCACAATATTGAATAACAATGGTGACAGTGGGTATTCTTGTCTTGTTCGTGATCTCAGCCGGAAAGCTTTTATTGAATACAATGCTAGCTGTAGGTTTTTCATATATGCACTTTACCATATTGAGAAAGCTTCCTTCTATTCCTATCTTTTTGAGTGTTTTTATCAAGAAAGGTGCTGTATTTTGTCAAATGCCTTTTCTGCATCAATCGAGAGGATCATGTGATTTTTCTTCTTCAATTTATCAATGTGGTTTATTACGCTAATTGATTTTCTTGTGTTGAATCACCCTTGCATACCTGGGATAAACCTCACTAGATCATGGTGTATAATTCTTTTAATGTGCTTTTGGATTCTGTTTGCAAGTGTTTTTGTATCTGTATTTATTAGAGATATTAGTCTTTGGTTTTTTTTTTTTTTTGGTAGTATTTTTATCTGGTTTTAGTATTAGGTTGATGGTGGCTTCATAGAATGAGTTTGATAGTGTTCTTTCCTGTTCAGTTTTTTGGAAGAGCTTGAGCAAAATTGGTATCTTGAATGATTGGTAGAATTCACCTGTA
Source organism: Tolypeutes matacus (assembly GCA_026826555.1). Lineage (NCBI taxonomy): Eukaryota > Metazoa > Chordata > Mammalia > Cingulata > Chlamyphoridae > Tolypeutes > Tolypeutes matacus. The sequence goes on from JAKSZT010054478.1 coordinate 3,270,723, forward strand.
AAGCCATCTGGTCCCAGGCTTTTCATCTTTGGGAGGTTTTTGATGACTGTTTCATTCTCCTCACTTGTGATTGGTTTGTTGAGGTCTTCTCTTCTAGGATCAGTGTAGGTGGTTTGTGTGTTTCTAGGAATTTGTCCCTTTCATCTACATTGTCTAGTTTTTTGGCATACAGTTGTTCATAGTATCCTCTGATGATCTCTTTTTTTTTTTTTTTAAGTGATCCTTGTTTTTTTTTTTTTTTTAAGTTTATTTTTTTTAATTTTTTTTATTTTTTATTTATTTTTATTTTTAAAGATTTTATTTATTTATTCATTTATCCCCCCCTTGCTGCCTACGCTCGCTGGGTCAGCCAACCATGCCGCGCGGGCGGGCCCGCCCCCACCAGGAGGCCCCGGGAACCGAACCCGGGGCCTCCCATATGGTAAACGGGAACCCTACTGATTGAGCCACAGCCGTTTCCCTGATGATCTCTTTTATTTTTGCGGTGTCGGTGGTAATGTCCCCTGTCTCATTTCTGATTTTGTGTCTTCTCTCTTTTTTCCTTTATCAGTCTAACTAAGGATTTGTTGATTTTGTTGATCTTGAAGAAACAACTTTTGGTTTTGATTCTCTCTATTGTTGTCTTGTTCCCAATTTCATTTATTTCTGCTTTGATCTTTACTATTTCTTTCCTTTGACTTGGCTTGGGATTAGTTTCCTGTTTTTTTCTAGTTCCTCCAGATGTGCAGTTAAATCTTCAATTCTAACTCCTTCTTCTCTTTTAATGTAAGGATTGAGGGCTATAAATTTACCTCACAGTGCTGCATTTGCAGTGTCCCATAGGTTTTGATATGTTGTGTTCTCTTTTTCATTTGAAGATATTTGCTGAATTCTCTTTCAATTTCTTTTTTGACCCATTTATTAAGAGTGAGTTATTTAATCTCCATATATTTATAAATTTTCCCTTTTTCTTTCCATTATTGATTTTCAGTTTCATTCCATCATGATCAGAGAAAGTGTTTTTTTTTAAAGATTTTATTTTTTATTCATTTATCCCCCCCTTGCTGCTTGTGCTCGCTGGGTCAGCTAACCACGCCGTGCGGGCGGGCTTGCCCTCACCAGGAGGCCCCGGGAACCGAACCCGGGGCCTCCCATATGGTAAACGGGAGCCCCACTGATTGAGAAGCAGCCGCTTCCCAGAGAAAGTGTTTTGTATGTTTTCAATCTTTTTACATTTATTGAGACCTGTCTTATGACCCAAAATATGGTCTATCTTGGAGCAGGATCCATGAGCACTTGAAAAGAATGTATATTCTGCTGCTTTGGGGTGCAATGCTTTATAGATGTCTGTTAGTTCTATTTCATTTATCATATTATTCAAGTTCTCTGTTTATTTATCCTCTGTCTAGATGTTCTATCCAATACTGAGAGTGGTGTATGGAAGTCTCCAGCTGTTATTGTAGAGACATCTGTTTCTCCCTTCAGTTTTGCCAGTCTGAGCTTCATGTATCTTGGGTCACTCAGGTTAGGTGAATAAATATTTAGTATAGTAATTTCTTCTTGGTGAATTGCCCCTTTTATTAATATATAATGACCTACTTCATCCCTTATAACAGTTTTACATTTGAAATCTATTTTATCTGCTATTAGTATTGCCACCCCAGCTCTTTTTTTGTTACTATTTACGTGGAATATCTTTTCCAACCTTTTACTTTTAACCTGTTTGTGTCCTTACTTCTGAGGTGGGTCTCTTATAAATAACATATAGATGGCTCATATTTTTCTAATCTATTCTATCAGTCTCTGTCTTTTGATTGGGGAGTGCAAGCCATTAATATTCAATGTTATTACTGTAAAGGCATTGCTTACTCCATCCATTTTGTCCTTCAGCTCTCTGTTGTCATATTGTTCTAATGTGTTTCTTCTTACCCTTTAGTTTACCCTTTCTAATAATCTTCATTTCTACACTCCAAATATCTTGCCCTTGTTTTTTCCTTTCAGGCTGCAGTATTCCCTTTAGTATCTCTTGTAATTCTTGTCTTTTGTAACATATTCTATCAGTTTTTGTTTCTGTGAAGACTTTGAACTCACCCTCATTTTTGAAGGATGGTTTTGCCTGGTACAGAAATTTTGGCTGGCAGTTTTTCTTTCAGTATACCTTAAATATATCCTATCACTTTCTTCTCGCCTCCATGGTTTCTGATGAGAGGTCAGCACTTAATCTTATTGAGTTTCCCTCATATGTGATGCTTTGCTTTTCTTGTGCTGCTTTCAGAATCCTCTCTTTATCTCTGATATTTGACATTCTGAATGATAGGTGTCTTGGGGTAGTCCTGTTAGGATTTATTTTGTTTGGGGGCGTCCTGTCCTCTTGGATATTGATAGTTATGTCTTTCATAAGGGTTGGGAAGTTTTTGGTCATTATTTCCTCAGATATTCTTTCTGCCCCTTTTCCATTCTCTTCTCCTTCTGGGACACTGATAATGCAAATATTTGTGTTTCACATTGTCATTCATTTCCTTGAGACTCCGTTCTGTTTTTTCCATTCTCTTCTCTTTCTGTTCTCCTGTCTTTTCCAGTTCAGATGTTTTTTTTCTTCAAAATCACTAATTCTGTCTTTGAACAATTCAAATCTTCTTTTATGTGTGTCTAATGTACTTTTAAATCTCATCCATCATGTCTTTCATGCCCATAAGGTCTGTTACTTTTCTTTGCAGGCTTTCAAATTGTTCTTTAGGTTCACCCAATGATGTCTTATTATCCTTTATTTCTTTAGTCATATTTTCATTAAATTCTTTTAATTGATTAGCAGAGTTGTGTGGTTATCACTGATTAATTGTCTTAAATCCTGTATCTCTCAGAATATTTGGTTTGTTCCTTTGACTGGGCCATCTCTTCCTGTTTCCTAGTCTGGCTTGTAAGTTTTTGCTGATGTCTAGGCATCTGAATATGTTGGTGAATTTACTCTGATGGCCAATTTCTTTCTCTTGCCTATTGTTTTTTTTTCCCACAGCTCTTCTTTGATATTTGGTTCAATTTGTTCCAAGTCTTTAAAATTTCCCAGCTTAAGTTATCAAAATCAGGCCAGGGACTCACTAATGGGGTGAAGATTTTCTCCAAGAGGTTAAGATACAGAGAGAAACAAAAACAGTTTTTGTCCATATAATTTCCAGATTGGCCAGCAGATGGCACTCCTCAATGCACCGTTCTATTGAGGTGTTTCAGTATCAGCTTTCCTGTGTTGAATCTCCAGATCAGAGATTCAAAGCAGGCTCTTTTGGCTGAATTCACTGAAGAAAAGCCCCTTGACTTCTTCTCCCTTTTCTCTTGAAACAGCTGACAGTGAGGAAGATGTCTGTTCCCCTCTGAAAGCTGCAGTGAGCTAGGGGTCTTATCCCAGCTTAATATCTTGAGGATGGGTAAGAGGAGCCCTTCCTGGCTGGCCCATGGACTTTTGTAACTCAACATCTGTGGTTTCAGGTTTTTTTGTCTCTCTGTCCCTCACCCTCCTTGTGTACACTGTCCTGGTTTGCTGACCCCCATAGCAGGTCCCTTGGACAGCTTTTGGCTCTTTGTTGTTTTTGTGAGAGCTTTGAACCCTGCCTGTTAGTCCAGTGCCATCTTCCCACAATCCCTATAGGACTTTATATTTACCTATGTAGTTACCTTTATCAGTGTTCTATTTCTTCTCATGGCTTTGGGTACCATATAGTGTCCTTTTATTTCTGGTAGAGTAGGTCTTCTGATAATGAATTCCTTTAGTTCTTGTTTATTTAGAAATGTTTTAATTTCTCCTTCATTCATGAAGAATACTTTTGCCAGGTATAGAATTGTGATTGACAGTTTTATTCTTTAAGAATTTAAAATTTATCATCCCACTGCCTTTTAGATTCCATGGTTTCTGATGAGAAATTGCCTGTTAACATGGTTTCTGATGAGACATCACCTATTAATCTTATTGAGGATCTCTTGTATATGATCAGTTACTTCTTTCTTGCTGCTTTCAAATTTCTTGGTCTTTGGGTTTTTATAGTTTCATTATAATGTGTCTTGGTAAGATAGCTTTAATTTTATTCTGCTTTGAGTTGATTGAGCTTTTTGGATGTGTGTATATTTGTCTTTTATAAAATTTGGGAAATTTTGGATCATCATTTTTTCAAATACTTTTTATGTCCCTTTCTCTCTCTCATCCTTCTGGGTACCCTATGATGCAGTTTTTGGCATGCTTGATGGTTTCCCACATGTCCCTTAGACTCTTTGCTTTCCTTCATTCTTTTTTCTTTCTGTTCCTCACACTGGATAATTTCAATTGTCTTGTCTTTAACTTTACTGATCCTATCTTCTGCCTGTTCAATTTTTTAAAATCCCACTAGTTAGTTTTTCATTTCAATAATTGTATTTTTCAACTCCTGAGTTTCTGTTTGGTTCCTTTTTTAAAATAATTTCTATCTCTATTTTGTTCAGACAATGTTTTCCTAATTTCCTTCAGTTCTTTGTCCATAATTTCCCTTAGTGCAGTGGACACATTTATGACAGTTGATTTAATGCCTTTGACTAATAGCTCCAATGTATGAACTTCCTCAAGGATGGTTTCTGTCAAATTATTTTTTTCTGAGAATAGGCCAAAATTTCCTGTTTATTTGTGTGTTTTGTAATGTTTTTTTGAGAACTGGATATTGAGTATTATATTATTATAACTGGAAATCTAATTCTCCCATGCCTCTGGAATTGCTGTTATTTTTCTTGTTGAGGGCTGGAACTATCAGTTTGTGACTTTTCCAATATTTTAGCTTTCAAATGTGGAAAGGAAATAATAAAGGTAGTGTCTCTTTAAGACTCCTCTGCCATTTCTGCCTATGCAGATTGAAACAATGGCCACTCTCCATTGGGGTGAGATGGGGATAGGGAAACAACTATCAAAATCAGTAATCAACAATCAGACCAAACACTCCCTGTTTTTAGAGGACAAGGTCTTTATTGCCCACTCTGTCATTAGCAAACTGTACCAGGAACATGGGCTGCAGTCAAGATAAATTTATCCTGGACTGAACCACATATTGCCACAAAACATTATCCCGATTAATCATTTAAGATTGAAGATTTTCTACTTCTTTTTCAGCCACTAAATGGACTTCTAGGGATTTTAATTTGTTGGAAAATTAAATGGGGGAAATTTTATATTTTGCTCCTGTGTATTTTCTGTTGTGGTATTCTTGTCAGTGCAGTTAAGTTGGTGTTTCTTTAGATACAGAGACATAGCAAAGGAGCATAATATATTTTTGAGTCTGATTTTGAAGCTTATTTATTTTCACTATTGCTGAAGATTCTGGTTATACTTTCAGTATATTACATTCCTGAAGTGATTTATATTTTTATTTATTTGATGCTAGAACTAAAATTCACCTTATTTATTACTGGTATTTTCTTTTGAATTTCTATTTTTAACTTATTAGCATACTGATATATTTTCAGTGTTGACTGATGCCATTAAAGCCATGGATAAAATTAAAGATGAAACTATAGATTGTGAGGATCTGAATGCTTGCCTTCAAAATTTTGGAATTTATCTTTCTAAGGCAGAATTTGAGAAGATCACAGACTTGACTCAAGTTGATGGTAAGTGATACATTTTCAGGCAAACTGGGTTGACACATCTGAAAGGAGAGTCAGTTGGTTACTATTTCTTTCAGAATAATAACTTTATTGTTATTTCTATTAGAAAAATTAAATCAATATGGAAAAGTAAAGAAAATACTAAGAAATGTAACATTATGCTCAAAATCCCGTTATCTAGAAATAACCAGTATTCAGATATTTTTTTCTGCTAGGTAAAAATGTAAACAGAAACAACACAGGGTTTGTGATTTTGCTATCTGGCAAGAAACATTAAATGGGACAAAGGAGGAGTCTTTATTATGCTAAAGCTCACAATTCACAATAAAGGTATACCATTTTTAAATATCTGGGTACCGTATAACTTGGCAGCAACTTTCTTGAAGCATAAACTATAGCAATTGTGTGGTGATAGACAGATATATTAATAAGAGGAGATTTTAAACATAATATTCACTCCAAACGGGTCAAGAGACAGAAAATTAAAGAAAGATATATAGAAGGTTAAAATAACATAATTAGTAAGTTAGATCTTAAGGACAGGCTAATTTAGCCTCATAAAGATGCCAGTTCTCTTATTGATAATATAGAAATACAATGTGACCCCAATAAAAATATCAAAAATATTTAATCTGTATTTAGATAGTTTGAGTTTAAAATTCATATGAAAAATTAAGCAAGGAAAGCCAGGAAAGTACTGATAAAGATCAATAAGGATGGAACAGTCCTACCCAATATGAAAACATGCTGTAATGCCTAGATAGACAGGCCATTGGGACAAAATGGATGCTCTAGAAATATCTCCAAGTACTTGAGGAGTTGTATGGCCCAAATACCATAAATAAAGTAAAAAAAAATTTAAACATGAGAGAAAATATATGCTACATTTTCTTGTCAAAGAGATAATTTCTTTCATATTAAAAATTGAGATATTAAATTGAGATATTAAAAATTGAGAAGAAAAAGTCTAAAAACCAAAGAGGAAAAGGGGAAAAGACAGCTCTCAGTAAAAGAAATGGAATTGGTCTTTAAACATTTGAAAAATGCTTAATCTCACATATAATACAAGAAATGCAGTTTAAAACTATACTGAGATACAAAACTATACTGATATTTTTTACTTACCATATTGACAAAATTCCAAAAGTTTAATACTATTTTCTGTTGAAGTTGTGGAGGAAACAAGCACTCTAACAACTTGCAGGTGGCAGTGCAAAATAGTAAAATCCTTATGAAGGGGAATTTGCCAATATCTAGCAAATTGACATATGCATTTACCCATTTTTCCTAGCAAAAAAGATAAAAAATTTGTTTGTAAAGGATTATTCCTCAAAGAAGTATTTGTAATAAGAAGAGCTTGAAAAGAAACCAAATACCCATCAGTAGGTCAAGGTTGAATAAACTGGTAATTTACACAATACAGTAATTTATTATTATTATTATTTTAAAATATATTTTTAATTTTAATTTTTTAAAAGATACTTAGATTACATAACTATTACATAAAGAATAGGGGATTCCCATATGCCCTGCTCCCTATATCTCCCACATTTTCCCATGTTAACAACATCTTTCATTAGTGGGGTACATTCATTACAATTGATGAAAACATTTTGAAACATTGCCTTTAAGCATGGATTATAGTTTACATTGTAGTTTACACTCTCTCCCGCACAATTTTGTAGGTTATGGCAAGATATATAATTTTTTATATCTGTTCTTGTAATGTCATTCAGGACAATTCCCAAGTCCCAAAAATTCCCCCATATTACACCTGTTTTTCCCTCTAACTACCCTCAGAACCTCCAGTGGCCACTGTCTCCACATCAGTGATATGATTTCTTCCATTGCTAGAATCACAATAAGTCTGTAGTAGAATACCAGTAAGTATGTCAGTCTCCTCTACTTGAGTTATTAATCCAAAAAATTAATCCAATAAAACCTGACCTTTTTTGATGAACTAATTCTAATATTTGTATGGAAGAACAAAGCTAAATTACTTTAAATTTAACAATAGCTAAATTACTCTTGAAGAAAAAGAGTTTGTGTGTGTGTGTGTGTATGTATGAGATGCTGTGGGAAACTTGTTTTACTGGATATTAGGACTCATTATAATATAATTAAGATAGTGTAAGAATGGGATAGGGGAAATTGACCAATGGGATAGAAATTTCTAAACATATCTACACACATATATGGAAATAAATATTATGAAATAGCAGATCACTGGGTAAAAGAAGGACCATTTTAATAAATGGTACTGGAATAATTATTCAAATGGAAAAAATGGAATTGTATCTGTATCTCACACCATATTCAATAATAATTTCCAGATGTGAAAAGTAAAAATTTTAGAAAAAAGAAATAGAAGAAAGTATTTTCTGACTTGGCGTTAGAAAGGATTTTTTACAATACAAAATCATTAACCAGAGAAGTGGATGTGGCTCAAGCAGTTGGGCACCCACCACATGGGAGGTCCTGGGTTTGGTTCCTGGTGCCTACTAAAGAAGACGAGCAAGACAGCAAGCTTATGTGACAGGCTGGCTCAGCAAGCTGACACAAGATGACGCAACAAACATGAGGAAAACACAATGAGAGACACAACAAGCAGGGAATGGAGATGGCTCAAGTGATTAGGCACCTCCCTTCCACATGGGAGGTCCCAGGTTTTGTTCCTGGTGCCTCCTAAAAAGAAGACGAGCACAAAATGAGTGGACAGTGAGTGTAAAAACAACAAGTAGGGGGGGTGGAAAAATAAATTAAAAAAAAAAAAAAATCTTAAAAAAAAATCATTAACCAGAAAAGAAGATTATACATTTGACTACAGTAAATTAAGAACTTATTTTTCTTGAAAGATATAAAGAGAATGAAAATACAAACCACAAACAGTGAAGATTATTTGCAACATGTATAGTAGCAAAGGATTATTGTGGACAATATATAGGGAACTTCTACAAATCAGCAACCACATAGAAAAATGGCTAAATTATAACAGCAGACATTTCAAGATGAAAAAATTCAAATTGCTAATAATCATATGAAAAGATTCTCAACATTTTTAGTAATCAGAGAAATGCAAAATTTGGTCTACAATGAGTTTCCTTTTTATACCCATTAATTTGGCAAAAATTAAGCCTATTAATCCAAATTTGGTAAATATGGAGAAAGTGATAAAACCATGTAGGAAAACAATATGTAGTATCTTGCAAAGTTTTCTTACCCATGGCTCAGAAATTCCACTCTTAGCTATAAGTCTTAGAAAATCTCTTGTATTTACCAGGAACATGTTCAAGTTGTTAATGGTAGCACTGATTTTTAATAGCAAAAAAAAAAAAAAAGAAAAAGAAAAAAGAAAAACCCAAATGTATGACTGGCAACAGAATGTATGAATAAATTGTGTTATCTTCATTTATTGTAAACTATATGCCAATGAAAATGAACTATAGTTATATACAACAATATGAATGATTCTTAGAAATATATTATTAACTGAAAAAAAGCTGGATTCTGTACAGCATGAACAACCAATTTAAATAAATCACAAAAACAAGAAAATTAAAGAATAATTTGGTTATTCTATTTTAAATTATATGTAAAAAGGGAAGAGATTGGTAACTTAAAAAATAAATCAGAGGATTGTGGGAAGATAGCTATAGGGAGCTTCAGGACTCAGTCCTCTCATCAAACCAACATTCAGGCTGGAACAACTATTTTGAAACTCCAGAGGCCAGAAGAACACTGCACAACATCCAGGGAAGAATGGCAGGAAGAGGCTGATAAATTACAGTAAAGAACAGTAAATTGCTTTCTCCATGTGGCAGCTACAGGCACCCATCCCCCTATCTTGGGGCAGGCTGCCATGGGGTCCAGTCCCTGGCTAGCTGCTGGTGACAGAAAGAGTTGCAAAAATCCATTTCCCCAAGAACATGAGTGGGCACAGCAGATCACTAATCATGGCTTTTGATTAACAACTTTGGATTGCAGGGGGCCAAGCTCTAAGGGCAGCCATTGTTTCTACATGCCCAGAGAAGGGCAGTGGCTGCTGTTGTTTCAAACTGCCCCAGACACATGTAGGATGCTGTTTCCCTCAGGATGGTGGGGGAGTTAGGTTGAAGAGCTGCATTTGACTGTCAGGCCAAGAAAGCTCAGCTTTGGGGAGCTGTTCAAGAAGTTCTTGGCACCCTTCCTGATTCCCTTCTCAGGGCACTTTGGAACCAGTCTGCACCCCATTGTGGGTCCCTGAACCTGTTTTGGCTGGGAAAGACTGATTTGGGAAAGTCCCCTCCATTGTGCCCTTCCTTCTAGAATTTCCATCCAGGCAAAAGCAGCTTGAGACAGTGAAAGGAGTGTTAGAAACTATAGAGGCAGGCACTCTGGGGCAAAGCCTTGTCAGCTTCAAACATCCAGGAGAGGGAGGTCTGTCTCCTGGAAAACAGAGGAGAAAACCAAATTCCTGTAAGAGGGGAGCAAAACATCTAACAAGCAAAAGCCAAGGACAAGAAAAGGCCCAGAAAGACAGGGGAAAACTTGCATCCTGCATTCACTTTGGGAAGACCTTCCTGAGAGGAGGGCTGAAGCTCAAGCGAATCTCTGTCTTATCAACCAGCTGGTTACAAAATCAAGAAATAGACATCTCAGGGAATAAATCCCAGGGTTAACATTTTAAAATATTAAAATGTATAGTGTGCAACAAGAGAGTATAAGACATAAAACCAAACAAACAGGAAATGCTGGCCCATCTACAGGAAGAGAATAAAAATCCAGAAAAAAACAAAAACAAAAACAACAATGAAGGATGCCAGAATGTGGACATAGAGAACAAAATCTTTAAAAAAATTATCTTAAAAAATTAACTTAAAAATGCTCAAGAAGATGAAAGAAAACACAGAGGAAGAACTAAAGGATATCTATCAGGAAAACAATGAATGAACAATATGAAAATCTTAGTAAAGAGACAGAAATTTAAAAAGGAACCAAATAGAACTACTGAAGGTAAAGATGACAATAACTGAAAGGAAAAATTCCCAGGAGGGTTTCAAGAGCAGATTGGAGCTGGCAGAAGAAAGAATCAGTGAACTCAAAGACCCTTGAAATGAGGCTAAGGAGAAGAAAGAAAGAATTATTAAAAACAAAAAGATCCTAAGACAGCTGCAGGACACCATCAAGTGTACCAATATATGCATGATAAGAGTCCCAGAAGAAGAAAGAGAAAAGGGGCAGAAGGAATACTCAAAGAAATAATGTCAGAGAACTTCCAAACTTAGCAAAAGATGTGGCTATGTATATCCAAGAAGCATAAAGAACACCAAAAAGAATAAACATGAAGAAAAATACCTCATCATATATTGTTCACATTATTGAATGCAAAGGGCAAGGAGAGAGTTCTGAAAGCTGCAAGAGAAAAGCAACATGTTACATACAAGGAAGTCCAAATTAGATTGAGTGCTGGTTTCTTATCAGCATCATGGAGGTAAGAAGGTAGTGTGTTGAAATACTTAAAATGCTGAAAGAAAACAACTGCCATCCAAGAATTTTTTTGTCCATCGAGACTTTCTTTCAAATATAAGGAGGGGATTAAGACATTCTCAGATAAAATCTGAGAGAGTTCATCACCACTAGACCTGCCCTACAAGCAATACTAAAGGAAGTTCTTCAGACTGAAAGGAAAGAACATTAGATAGTTGTTCAAAGTGGCATAAAGAAAGAAAGATCTGAGGTAAAGGTAACCATTTGGGTAAATGTAATTGCCAGTATTGTTGTAGTGTATTGTTTGGGATGTAACTCCCTTTCTTACTTCCTACAGGTGCTAAAATGCAAATGCATAAAAAATAAATATAAAATCTATGCTTTTGGACATACAATGTACAAAGATTTAAATGGTAATAAGTACATAAAAAACAGGTCAGTGGACAGAGAGGGGTATAGGAAAAGTATATGTGCATGCTATTGAAGTTAAGTTGGTATCAAAACAATATGACTGTTATACATTTATGATGTTAAATTTTAACCCCATGGTAATCACAAATAAAATAGATGAAAAATATATACAGATAGAAATGAGAAGGCACACAATATGGTACAACATAAAAAATCAAATAAATGTAAATATAGGCATGAATGATAGTGAGGGCCAAAAAGGTATAAGACATGCAAAGACTAAATATCAAAATGGCAGAAGAAAGTCTTGTATTATCAGTAGTAACATTAAATGTAAATGGATTAAACTTTCCAGTCAAAAGGCAGAGATTGACAGAATGGATAAAAGAGCATGACCCAACTATATGCAATCAGCAAGAGACTCACCTTAATTTCAAAGATACAAATTGGTTGAAAGTTAAGGATGGAAAAATACACACAGCACATTAAAAGAATTATACAACATGATCAAGTGGGATTTACATTTGGTATACAATGTTGGTTCAACATAAGAAAATCAATGTAATACTCCACATTAACAGAATGAAGGAGAAAATTGCATGATCATTTCAACTGACACATTAAAGACATTGGACAAAGTCCAGCACCCCTTCTTGGTAAAAACACTTAGAACACTAGGACTAGAAGGAAACTTCCTCAGTGTGATAAAGGGCATATATGAAAAGCCCACAGCTAACATCCTATTTAATGGTGAAAGACTGAAATAAGATCAGGAATAAGACAAGGAATCCCACTGTCACCACTGTTATTCTTCATTTTACTAGAAGTTCTTGCCAGAGCAGTTAGACAAGAAAAAGAAATAAAAGATATCTAAATTGGTAAGGAAGAAACAAAACCTTCCCTATTTGCAGATAATATGATCCTATATACAGAAAATCCAGAAAAAATCCACAACAAAGCTCCTAAAGATAATAAGTGAATTCAGCAAAGTGGCAGGGTATGAGATTAAGACACATTGCCAATGAACAATCAGAAAAAGAAATCAAGAAAAAATTCCATTCAAAATAGCAACTAAAGTAATCAAATATCTATGAATAAATCTAACCAAGGACATAATGGACTTATATACAGAAAACAACAAAACATTGCTAAAAAAAAAAAAAAAATCAAAGAAGACCTAAATAAATTGGAAGATATTCAGTGTTCATAGATTGGAAAACTAAATATTGCTAAGATGTCAGTCCTACCCAAAGCAATTTATAGATTCAATGCAATCCCAGTCAAAATTCCAATAACCTTTTTTGCAGAAATGGAAAAGCTAATCATCAAATTTACATGGAAGGGTAAAAAGGGATCTCAATAGCTAAAGCTATTTTGATAAAGAAGAATGAAGTTGGAGGACTCACATTTCTTGATTCTAAAGCTTATTGCAAAGCTACAGTAATGAAAAGCCTGGTAGTGGCACAAGGACAGTAACATAGACAATTGGAATTAAATTGAGAGCTCAAAAGTCAACCCTCACATTTATGGCCAACTAATTTTTGACAAGGAGCAAATGCCACTCAATTGGGAAGGAATAGTTCCTTCAGCAAATTGTGCTGTGAAAACTGGATCTTCATTTGGGGAAAAAAAAAAAAAAAAAAAGGACCTCATACCATATACAAAAATCAACTCAAAATGGATTAAAGACCTAAATATAAAAGCCAGAACTATCAAACTCCTAGAATAAAGTAGAGAAGCATCTTTAGGAACTTGTGTTAGGCAATGATTTTTAAAAGGACATGCAACAAAAGAAAAATAGGTAAATGGTAATTCAAAAAAAATTAAAAAATTTTGTGCCTCAAAGGATTTTATCATGAAAGTAAAATAACAGCCTACATAATGGGAGAAAATATTTGGAAACCACATATCTGATGAAGTTTTTATATCCAGATATATAGTGGAATCCCTCAACTTAACAACAGAAAAACAAACAATGCAATTTAAAAATGTGCAAAATACCTGAATAGACATCTCTCCAAGCTAGATAAACAAATAGCCAGAAAGCACATGAAAAGATGCTCAACACCATTAGCTATCAGGGAAATGCAAACCAAAACCATAATTAGAATCCATTTCATACCCACTAGAATGGCTGCTGTTAAAAAAACAGAAAATAACAAGTGTTGGAGAGGATGTGGAGAAATAGGAACACTCTTTTTTTCCTGGTGGGAATGTTGATTGGTGCAGCCACTGTCAAAGATAGTTTGGCAGTTCCTCAGAAAGCTAAGTATAGAACTACTCCATGACCCAGCAATATACCCAAAAGAATAGAAATCAGGGACTTGAACAGATATTTGCACACTGATATTCATAGTGACATTATTCACACTGGCCAAAAAGATGGAGCAACCCAAATGTCCATCATTGGATAAATAGATAAATAAAATGTGGTATATACATACGATAGAGTATTATTCAGCTTTAAAAAGGAATGAAGTCCTGATGCATGTGGCAACATGAATGAAACTTGAAGTCGTCATGTTGAGTGAAATGAGTCAGATATAAAAAGAAAAAATATTGTGTGATCTCACTGATTTGCAACAATTAGAATCACAAACCTAAAGAGTCAGAATCTAGAATATAGGTTACCAGGGACAGGGTGGGGATAGGCAATGGGAAATTAAGGCTTAAATGTACAGGGTTCCTATATGGAACAATGGAAATGTTTTGGTGTAATGGATGGTGGTGATGGTAACACAAAATTGTGAATGCAATTAACAGCACGTAAATATATATCTCAATATGATTAAAAGGAGTAATGTTAGGTTGTATATTTGATAATAGAATAAAAATTTTAAAAATCCATGGAACCATACATGCTACACAGTGAACCCTAATACTTTAATTAATAGTACAGTTATAAAAATATGCTATCATCAGTTGTAACAAATGTTCCACACGAATGCAAGGTGTTAATAATAGAGTGGTATATAGGGAATTCTGTATTTTATGCATAATTGTTCTGTAAATGCACAAGTTCTTTAATAGAGAAAAAAAATCAGTAATGTTCTCTCTTTGGGGGAAGCAGAAAGGGATGGGAAGAGCACAGAAGCAGATACAATGGTACTGGTAATGGTCTTCAACTGGGTGATAGATTCACAGTTCATTTCATTATCATCCTTCATAAGTCATATATGTTAAAATATTCTTTTTATGTATCAGATATGCATTTTCAAAAATACAGGAATTATTTATTGCTTTAGAAAGCTACATGTTTCTGTTAGGGAATATAAAAGATAAAAATTATCTTTAATTTTTAAAGGTCTCATTTCTTTTTAGCCTCCAGATATTTGGCTAAGAATTCAAAGTAATTTGATGCTCCTTGAAGTAGAGTGCTCAAAGTTAGAATTGCTTAAAAAAATTTTTTTTTGTCAGCAAGGTAAAAGAAAGACTAGTGTTATCAAAAGTTCATCATATATATATAAAGCCTTCATGTATGGCTGTAGAAAATTTTTAGAATTTTCATCCATTCTAACATTGGGATTTTATATTACAATCAAAGAAAGACCTTTTTTAAGTGTAGAAATGACTCTAAGCATGTTTAATAATTTCAATAGTATACTGGAGTAAAGATGTCAATGTGAATTGACATCTTTGCTTGATGTGGAAGAGCCAGGAGTAAGGAGAGGTGGCTTCTAATCCCTGTTCTTGCATTTCCTCTGACCTTGGGGGGAAAACACTTTATCATATATAAATGTTATTTTTAATCTGTGAAAGAACCTACTAATATTTCACCTTCATAACTTACTGAGTTGTTGCAAGGCCAAGACAAGATAATGTGTGTTAAAGGTTAAAAATTTTGTACACATGTGAGGGACTATAAGGATTTTGATCAATTTTCTTGGTGTTTTTCAGTGTTTACTTTTTGCTTGTAAATTAAGTTGCTTTTGCATTTATATCCTTTGTTTTTAGTGGTTCGCATTAGTTGGCATTATATAGTTGACATTATATAATATATAATTATATTTATCATGTATTTCCCTGGATATATAATTTATTTATACAGATCTATTAGTCAGTATAACTTAATACTTAAAGATATTGAAGAAAGTGTGTTTCTCCTTTAGAAACAGGAAAAGTGAATTTAAAAAAATTCATTGATTCTATGATGAGCAACACGGAGCGATTCTCTGATGAATTATGTATGTATGAACATAGTATCTTGTGATTTTTGTGAACCAAACTGTTTGACAGATTTTAGAAGAGTTTAAGATACAAAAAGGGCTAGTTTTCCTGCAGGTCATCTGGTAGATATGCATGCCTCATTGCTATGTTTGTTCTTAATCTTCTCCATTACTGACCCCTGATTTTAAGAACAACTTCCACATACAAGCAAATTAAAAGCTATCATCATCCTACTTTTCATCCCTACACTTACTGTAGAGAGCTAGAATCTTGTGTGTGAGATTCAGTTTTTAGGTGATTTAAATTATCTTCCCACTTTGGGAAATGTTGCCATCTAGTGGCTATATCTGAGTACCAACGTGCAGGATTTCTGGTTTCAGCTGTTTGCATTTCTTTCCATCTTCCAATTTATCCAAGAATATTTTTTGAGATGTTACTGTATACTTGGTTTTATGTTAAGCTGTGGGTGTGTTAAGATGGAAAAGACTGTCTTTTCCAGTACTAGCTCGCTGTAAGGAAATGTAAGTCTATTATTATATGTGTAATTTATATGGAGTAAAAGTCTGATAACTCTTTTGAATGAAGTTAGTACTGTAAAAATTGAGGCTAAAAGGAACAATTGTGTTATTCTGTGCTTAATTATTGGATAATACTTGATTTTAAGTTAACAGCTAATTTTTACCTTAATTTATTTCCTATACAAGGGTAGACAATAGATAAATTAGGTGAAGAGATTATTTGTATTGTCAAAGACTTTTAAGTTTTTCTAGGAATTTCAATTTCATGGAGGTCAAAAAATTTATTAGGCCAGAATTGTATAGTATATACTATATTATTCATATTTGTAGTTATATTTCCTTTCTCTTTATTAATATTGTTTGCTTGTGTGTACTTTTCCTTTTTTCTTGATCTGACTGCTCAGGAGTATGTTTTCTTTATTGGTTCTATTTGTCTCATTGGAACCCTCCATCCATTTAATCCTCTCCTTTCTCTTCATTCATCAGTCTCCTCCTGTTTTCTTTTTTCTTTTATTCAGTTTAAATTCTCTGATATATCTCTCCCCAATACCCTAAACTCTGTCCTTTCCTATCTGGCAAAACTATCAACCCTGAATAAACACAATTATCTCCTTTCTCCTTGTGGTTGAGAGCATTTCTGGAGAAAATCACATGGTTAAGCAGATTAAACAGGGTATCACTATAAAATCTTTCTCATCCATATCTTCAGGTCCTTAACATACCCAGGAATTACGCAATTTTTCCCTTTTTTAAAAAATGAACTCCTTCTCCCACTCAGAAACAATTATTTAAAATCTTCTCTATTCTCCTTAAAATTCCAATCCTAGTCCATCCTTTACTCCTCTCACATTTAGCAGATAACTTACTTTATAGAGAAAATAGAAGCCACCATATAGGAACTATCACAACTTAAAAAAAACACTAAATTTCCAAGCATAATTAAATCTATCTCATTTTCTGTTTCTCCTCTTCTGAGATACTGTAAGAGTGCTCCTTTTCCTACAGTATGCCAGTTCTTCCCTTCTTTGCCCTGGATTATATTTATTCCCATTTTCTCAGGAACCCTATATTGTTGATTGTGCCTTCTTTCCTTACCATCAATCTTCTCTCTTAATGTGAACCTTTCTATTAGCATGAAAATATGCACAATTCTTTCCCTCTCCCTCCCCCCCTCTCCCTCTCTCTGTCTCTGTCTGTCTTTTTTAGGAGGCACTGGGGATTGAACGCAGGATCTTGTACATGTGAAGCAGGTGCTCAACTACTGAGCTACACCGTTCCATGCACAATTCTCGTTTATCTTAAAAAATAGATAAAAAGCAAATCTCATTCCATATTCTTATCTATTGCTCTCTCTCTCCATTCTTTCTCAATGAACTTTCACAAAGTTGTTATTTCCGTTTCATCACATCCCACTCCAGTCTGGCTTCTGCCTTCATCCACTGAAATTTTTCCATGCTACTAAATGGAATGTTTTATCTCCCATCTTCTTGATCTCTCAGGACTTTTAGACACAGTTAACCAGTGTTCCTTCTTGAAACTCTTTGGTCTAACAAACTTAGCTTAGCATAGTATCTTCATTGTGCTCAGAGGTATTTAGTAAGTAATTATGTAGCTTTAACTTTCCAGAACTCAAGAAAATTATGGTCTAATCATTCTTTCCTAACCTCTCTCTCTCTCTCTCTCTCTCTCTCTGTCACCCACCCTTATTTTAGTTCTACCCCTAGCTTTCCCAAATTTCCACCTTTTTTTTTTTTCCTACTTATTTTTCAGAACAAACAAGTACTGGGTGAGAAATATTTTTCACAGCCTTCTTGTATCAAATAACATTCAATTAGTAAAATTGTTGAAATTCAGTAATGTTTTCTCTGAGCGAGTGGATGTTTTAAGAATGCATGCACACAAATGTCTATTGCATATGGAAGTTGGGCTTATCTGTAGTAGTGCTGAAATGGTATGGTAGATAGCTTTTCATTTCTAGTATTTATGGTTAACTAGACAGTTGAATTTTTGCTCTAGTTGGATTTTGCCATAATTCTGCCAAGTATAGTCTATTGTCTGTCTTTTGCCTCTCTATGTCTCTATTCATCTAGTCCTCTATTAAGTATTTACTATGTACAAAGATTTGTTCTAGAATATGGAGACAATAAAGAATATCTCTGGCTTTAAAGGAATTTAGAATTTAGAAGAGGATATGAGAAATAAACTCAAAACTCAAAGTATAAAGAGATGTTCAGATAAAGTGCTCCATGAATTGAGAAAAGGGAGAAATGTCTGATTTAAGGAGTTTATATATTATTTGGATGATAGAAAACCTTTAAAATTAATGAGTAGGAGAGTGAGATGATTTGAGTTACATCAATATGAAGGATGCATAAGATGGGGGAAGAGCCTGGCGTTCTTCATTAACAACTACTAACTACTTGGACAAGTCACTTAACCTGTCTGGATATAGGTAATCCTTGCCTGCATTTTTATGACTTTGGATTAGATAATATTTAAAATATTTGTTGAATCTAGAATTTTATTTAACCATTTCTCACCCAATGAATAATTACATGCTGGGTAGGAACTGAGCTAAGTTCTGGGATACAGCAAAATACATGGTTCTAACCTTTATAGGACTGTAATAGACCAGGTAAGAAGTTGTGAGAACTTGAACTGGGAAAGTGGCAGTTAGGATATATGAAAATATTAGATTCAATAGAATCTGGAATGCTGGAAGAAGACAAAAGTTGTCTAAGATAACTGGAGTTTCAGAAATGGGTAAGTCACTGGGAGATGCTAGTTTGAAGAGGCAGAATACTGATTTCATTTTGGGATATGCTGAATTTGAGGGACTAGTAAGCTGTGCCCTTTACAATATTTGGTATATAATTGGAAATGTAGGAATAGAGTCTGGTAGAAGTCAGGACTTGATAGAGGTTCAAAACTCATTTAAAGAGAGATGATAGTTGAAGGTAACCAGACAATAAAATCTCATTCCTTCCACTAAATCTATTAACAAATCTGCATTTGTACTAATAAACTTGACCTTCCTTCATGTTACAATGGAAGAGTTATACCTGCTTCTTTCTAAGACAGTTCTTTAATTTGTGCTCTGGATATCTTTTGCTCTTGCAACTATCCCCTCTCACTCTGTCATCATTGATTTGTGGCTTTCTATGGAATTATACTCATAATTAATTAATTAATTCACTAAGTATTATTGAGCATCTGCTGTTTGCTTGGTACTGTTCTAAGTATTAGATTCAGGGTTACAAAAATATTCAAAAGACTTGTTTATAGCTTATCACTACTTTCATATTTTTCATTTCATTTCTTCTTATTTTGTTTTCTATTTCTTATTTTTCTATTTCTTGTTTAATTGTATTTTCTGGAACCTCTAGTACAGCTGTGACTAAAAATGATAACAGTCATCTCTCTTATTTTTGACTTTAAAGGAAATAGGACATTTACTTGTTTAATAAATATTTTATTTTCAAGTTAAGAAGGGTCACCTCTATTTTTGGTTTCCTAAAAGTTGTTTTATTTTTTTAAAATCAAGAGTAGATAATGCGTTTTATCAAATGCCCTTTCTGTATTTTTTAAAAAGATGATCATGTGGTTTTTCTCCTTTAGTTTGTTAACGTGTGGATGGCATTAATAGATTTTCTGATCCAAGGCATCTTTCATATTTTAGGATAAACCATTCATAATGTTTGGAAATACATTATGGATTTGATTTTGCAAGTATTTTATTTATTATCTTTGTGAACTTTGCATATGTGACCCTAATTTTCCTTTTTATTATTTGTTTCTGGTTTTGATATTACAGTTATCTTAGCCTCATTGAATGAGTTGGGAGGTTTTCTGTATAAAAGATGGGCTTATAAAATTTGCCTTCAGGGCTTGCTTTTTTTTAATTTTAATTTTTTTTTATTAAGGCTTGCTTTATTTTTATAAAATAAAAATGAATTTTTATATTTTTGAATGGTTTTAAATGGTTGCATGTCACTTCAGATTTCATTTCTTCTTGTCAGTTTTGGTAATTTATATTTTTCTAGAAATTATACATTTCCTCTAACTTCTCAAATTTATTGGCATAAACTTATTCATTATATTCTGTTATAATTTAAAAAAATCTTCTCTATCTGTAGTTATGTTCCCTAATGTGGTTTATGTCATTTTTCCTTTAATCTTGATAGAGGTTTGTCTGTTTTATTAGTATTATTAAAAATCCATTTTATTAATCTATTAATTTATTATTTCATTCTTCTTTCTTTGAGTTTGCTGCCATTCTTTTTTCTAGCTTCTTGAGTTGGCTGCTTATCTCATTAATTTTCAGGGTTATTTTTTCTAGTATAGGCATTCTAAGTTATGACTTTCCCTTTAACATTGCCTTTGCAGCAGGCCACATGTTTCAATATATAATGTTTTTTATATCATTTAGATCTAAATATTTCAACATTTCCACCATCGTTTTGTTTTATTTTCTAAAGTATATTTTGTTTTCAAACATAGGTAGATTTAATATACTTTGTTTAACTTTTGCTATTTCTTCCTAAGTGATTTCTAATTTTTCACATTCTTGTTTAAAAACATGCTCTGCATGATACTGAGTCTTTGACAGTTGTTAAGATTTTATTATTCACATTTATTGAATGTTTACTATGTGCCAGCACTGTCGTAAATACTCATTAACTCATTTAATTCTCATATCAGCTCTACTATGTTTATTTTATAGATGAGAAAACCAAGGCACAGAGGTTAAAAAATCCTGCCTAAGGTCACACTGCTAGTATGTTATAATTAAGATTTGAATACAGGTAGAGCTTATCCTTTAAACATCTACATTTTTATCATCTGGCTGCTGTGACATCAGCTCAGGAACATATACAGTTAATTTTTCTTCCTTATTGTTGGCCTCTGAAGATTTTTCTTCCTTTTGAGCTTAGCACCCAGTTTTGTTCATGCTTAAAACTTGAGTCATTCTTTTTTTTTTTTTTTTTTAAATTTTATTGAAGTGTATTATCCATACATGAACATACATAAACAATAAGTGTATAATAAAAGTTGTGAACTTACAAAACAAGCATGCATATCATCATACAGGGCTCCCATATGCATACCAAAACCTTGCATTGTTGTGAACTATTTGTCACAAACTGTGAAAAAGTATCATCAAAATATTACTACTAACTATATCCCATATCTTACATGTGGTGCATTTTACCCTCAACCCATCCGATTATTAACACCATGTATTAGTATTATATTTTTGTTATAGTTCATGAGAACTATATTTGTTTTGTTAACCACAGTCCATCTTCTCCAGCAGAATTCATTGTGTTATACAGCCCCATGCTTTGTATAATCCATTCAAAGTGTACACTCAGTGGTTCTCATTTTCAACACAGAGTTGTGCTCTTATCACCTCAGTCAATTTTAGAACATTTTCATTACAGAGTCATTCTGGATCCCTTTCTTTTCTGATGGCTCTAGCTACCCTGCTCCCACTCACCACATCTAATCCATTATTAAATAGTATCTTTATTGATATTTTTTATTTAGTGTGTTTTGAGTTAGAGGTTAAAGGGGAATCTGGCTAGCTTCAGTCTATTATATTGCCAGTTGTCTTTTTGAAAATACTCATTCAGGTTTTTGTCCTTGCCACCCCATACTAACTTTTTACAAAAGCTAAATATCATCTTTCTAAATTCTCAATGGTCAATTTTATGTGTTCAAGTTGTTCTGCCTCTAGTAGCTTTTAATGTATGTTTTGTACTTGAAAAATTCTCTTTACCTGTTTTCTATGATACTATAGTGTCCTAAGTTTCCTCCTATGTTATTGGCCCTTCTTTTTTAGTTTTATTTGCTGGCTTTTTTTTTTTTTTTTTTTTTTTTTTCTGGCTGACCTTTAAATATTAGCATGACTCCAGATTCTATTCTCAGACTCATTCTCTAAGACTTCCTGAGTGATCTTATTGCTTTAAATAATATCTATATTCTTTTGACTTCGAATTTATCTCAAACTTAATGTGTCCAAAAGAAAACTCTTGTACTTCAACAAACCTATTCTTTCCCCAATTTTTCTTATTTCAGTTATTGATACCATTATTCACACAATTGCTTAGGCTTTAAACCTAGGAGTTCTCTTAACATCATGGCCCCAGCCCCCCGATTCCCATTCAATTCATCACTAAATACTCTAAGCTTCATTCTAAAATACAACCTGAATTTGTCTACTTCTCACTGTCTTCATTGCTATCACCCTTGTCATGCCACTGTCATCTCTTTTTCTGAAATACTACAGTTGTTTCCTGTCTGATCTTCCAGAGTATCCATTCTTTATATAGCAGCAGAATGATCTTTATAAATTTATAATAAAATAATTTCATGCCTTCACTTAAAACCCTCCAAAGGTTTTCTATTGGAATTTTAATAAAAATCCAAACTTTTTTCTATGATCTGCAGTGGCAGTTTGAAGAAGAAGCAAGAGTCAGTAAATAATTTTCATGGGAGATATAGACCAAGACTACTTAATTCGGTTGTATCAATTGGAAATGCTTGTGAATACAGACTTTTGCATATATATAGTTCAATGAAAAATTTCTTTATAATTATTATGCAGGGATGTGGAAACCATAAGTTCTTAAAATATTTCAGATTCCTTAAAGATACATTAAACTTTGTGTTGATTATTCTGTTTTAATATTTAAAAATTAGAAATTCAATTTTGCTATCTATATTTGTAATTCTTATTAACAAGAATTACTGTAGTAACTTCTTGGATAAGCATGTTATAAAACTTGTATTTTATCTACCTTTTAGTATTGCCTGATGCTGTTGAAAGCCTCAACAATCTCAGCAAAGAGAAGATGAGTGTTTCTGACCTTTGGAACATTCTGTCTAGTTTGAATAGTAATTTAAAAAAAGATGAATTTGTAGCTGCACTGCAACTAGCAACAATTGATGGTGGGTATTCCCAATATTAAAATTAAGGTTATATACAAGAATATGGCTTTATCTTCTCTCAACCTTTATCGTGTATTTGGTGTGATAGTGTTTCAACATGGTTGAAATGCCAATATATACATTTAGGAAATATAAAGAAAGTTCATATTGTATGCTTATTTTGTGGAAAAAAGTATTAACATCTAATTTTTTATTACTTGGGTTGTCATGGGTGTTTTACAAAGAACGGTCTTTCTCTGTGAGCATTATACTTACCCCCTTTTCTCCTTTAAGCTCCTGGAAATAATGGTGTGCTGTTTGAGGTTGGTAGTTTTGGACTTTAAGTGTATTGATTGTTTTGTTTTTTGGGATAGTTGAAGTGAGAAGAGTTGATGAAAACAAAATGGTATTTACTACTGATAATGGGTTTTTTTTTCCTCTTTGTTCCTCTGTGGAAAAACTTCAGGTTCCATTTGTTAGAGTGAATGGAAGTTGTAAGCAACATGTGCCAGAGAACATATTATATAGCTTATATTTTAATCAAAGTATTATTTTATGAGCTATAAAAATAACTCAGCTATCTATAAAATACTTGTGATGATAAAAACACATATACTGTGAGAAGATTGTGGGAAGATGGCAGAGCAGGAAGCTCTAGAATTCAGTTCCTTCACCAGAACAATATTAAATAGGCAGGAACTGTCTGAATCAACTATTTCAAAACTCTAGAGTTCAGTAGAACAATGTACAGCATCCAAGGAAGAGCAGAAGGAAGAGGCTGGTAGATTAAGATAAATACCAGTAAATTATTCTTTCCATATGGTGGTTACTGGCACCCATACTCCACTCTCACAGCAGACTGCAGTGGGCTCTGGCCCCTGGTGTAGCTTGCTGGTGTCAGAAAGGACATAAAAATTAACCTCCCCAAGTTCTGGGGTGGGCATGGGCCATTCACTTTATACACAATTTTTGATTAGTGACTGCTGATTGCAGGGGGCCTGGCTCTGAGGGTGGCCCTTGTTACACCCTGCCCAGGACAAAGGCAGTGGAGGAGAATTAAAGATGGTATTCTTCCTCAGAGCTATGGAGGGCAGTTGAAGGGCTGCATTTGCTGGGCAGGTCAAGAAAGTGCAGCTTTGGGGAGCCATGGAAGAAGCTCCTGGTACCCTTCCTGGCCTCTCCCTCATCCCCTCTCCAGGGCAGTTTGGAGCTGGCCAGCACTCCCTTTGTGGGTTCCTGGCTGTTTTCCTGCTGGGAAAGACTAGCTTGGGAAACTCCTTTCTGGAGTACTCCCCCTCCCAGAGTTTGTTCTCTATGCAAAAGCAGCTTGAGACAAAGAAAGCAGTGTATGAAACAATTGAGGTGTATGGTAGGGACAAAGGATTACCTGCTTTATTTATTTATTTATTTATTTATTTATTTATTTATTTATTTATTTACCGGGAGGTCCCAGGGATCGAACCCAGGTCCCTCCATATGGCAGACGGACGCCCAACCATTTGAGCCACACCCGCCCCCTGATTACCTGCTTTAAATCCAGCAGTGGATCACCCGGGAGAAAGAAAGGTATAACTACAAGCACAAGCACAGAACAAGACACAGGCCCCCCCCAAAATAGGAAGGACCCTGCACATTGAATTCATCTTGGGCAGACCTCAAGAAAATCTTGGTCATATCACCAACTGGTTATAAACTCAAGAAATGGACATATCAGGTAATAAATCCTTGAGTTAACTTTAAAAAAATTTAAAATATGCATTGAGCAACCAAAGAGTACAAAACAAACAAAGAAACAGGAAATAATGGCCAATCCAAAGGAAGGGCATACAAATCCAGAAAACACCAACAAAGACCAGACTGTGAACATACCAGAAAAAGACTTTAAAAAATGAACTTCAGTATGTTCAAGGAGATGAAGGAAAATACAGAGAAAGAACTAAAGGATATCAGGAAAACAATGAATGAACAATATGAGAATCTCAAAAAAGAGATAAACATTTTAAAAAGGAACCAAACAGAATGATTGGAGTTGAAGGCCACAATAACTGAAAGGAAAAGTTCCCAGGAGGATTTCAACAGCAGATTGGGGCTGGCAGAAGAAAAAAATCAGCAACCTCAAACACAAGACAATTGAAATGAAAGGCTGAGGAGCAGAAAGAAAAAACTTTTATAAAAAGTGAAAATTGCCTGAGACCTCTGGGACACTATCAAATGTACTAATATATGCATTATAGAAGCCACAGAAGGAGAAGAGAGAAGGGAAAGAAGGAATATTCAAATAAATAATGACAGAAAACACTCTCAACTCAAGCAAAAGATGTGAATATGCACGTTGAAGAAGCCCAGAGAACACCAAATAAATTAACTTGAAGAACTATACACCTTATCATATATTGATCAAACTGTTGAATGCCAAGGACAAGGACACAGTTTAGAAAGCTGGAAGAGAAAAAGCAGTGTGTTATGTACAACAAAGCCCCAATTAGATTAAGTTCTAAATTCTTATCTAAACCAAGGATGCAGGAAGGCAATAGGTTGGAATACTTAAAGGGATGAAAGAAAACAACTGCCAGTCAAGAATTTTATATCCAGTGAGACTTTTCTCTCAAAAATGAGGGAGAGTAAGACATTCCCAGATAAAAAAAAGTTGAGGGAGTTCATCACTACTAGACTTGCCCTACAAGCAATGCTAAAGGGAGTTTTTTAGACTGAAAGGAAAGGATATTAGACAGTGGTTCAAAGTGGCATAAAGAAATAAAGACCTGTGATTAAAGAATTAACCATTTGGATAATTATAAATGCCAGTACTATTGTATTGGTATATCATCCATACATGAACATACATAAACAATAAGTATATAGTTTATGTTTATAAACTACCACCACCAACTTGCATTGTTGCGAGCTGTTTGTTACAAACTATGAAAGAGTATTGTCAAAATAGTACTACTAACTATAGCCCATATCTTACATTTGGTGTATTTTTCCCCCAACTCACCTGATTAATAGCACCTTGTATTTGTATTATATATGTGTTACAGTTTGTAGCAGTTTGATGTTATTTATGAATTCCAAAAAAAAAGATATTAATTATGTTTGTAAACTGGTCTGTTCTTCTGGGCATGATACCCTTTGATTGTATTAAATTAAAAGGTTTTAACTTTACTTGATTAAATCAAGATTAAGGCTTTGATTTGACCATATCAGTAGGGTGTGACTCAGGGTTGAGTGTCTGTCCCCTTGGTGGACTGATAGAAACAGACACTCACTCAAGAAGATGCACAGAAGATGATGCATGGAAAAGAAAGAGAGCTCATAGACACAGCAGAGAGAGAACTTTGATCCTGTGGCCCTGGGAAGAGAGATGAGTCATTTGCCTGATAGCTTGCAGCTGAAGAGAACAGAGCACATGAGCTGAGGAAGCCTGGAGAGAAACAAACCCTATGCCAGTTTGTAGCTGAGAGAGAGGAAGGCTGAACCCTCACAGAGATTGACAGCCATTTTGCTTCAACATGTGGCAACTGACTTTGGTGAGAAAAGCAACCTTGGGTTGGACTCTTTAGGGCATTGTAACTGTAAGTTTTTACCCTAAATAAATGCCCTTTATAAAAGCCAACAGATATCTTGTACTTTACATCAGCACCCCTTTGGCTGACTAATACACAGTTCATAAGAGAGCATTGTCATTTGTTCTGTTAACCACAGAACATCTTCTGCTACAGAATCCACTGTGTTATTCAGTCCCATGCCTTGTACAATCAATTCAAATTGTACACTCAGTGGCTTTCATTTTTATCTTGTGCTGTCATCACCTCAATTTTTGAACGTTTTCATTACTCAAAAGGGCTAAATTCCTTAACTCCTTATATCCCCTATTAGTTGTCCCTTAGATTGATATAATATCTTCTTTGCCATTGCTGTAAAAATATTACATTATGGTTAACTATTGTCCATAGGTTACATAAAATTCACTGTAATTTTCCTGTGTATCACTATATTCTTAACACTGTTAAAAATCTATTTTGTCTGATATTAGTATCACTACTCCAGATCTTTTTTATTATTTGCATGGAATATCTTTTTCCAACCTTTCACTTTCAACCTAATTGTGTCCTTACATCTGAGGTGAATCTCTTGTAGGCCACATATAGATGGCTCAAAAAATTTTTTATCCCTTCTTTCATCTATGTCTTTTTGGGGAATTCAATCTAGTAATGTTCAATGTTATTAACTGTTAATAAGAGAGATCATAAGAGGATACTATGAACAACTGTATGTCAAAAAACTAAACAATGTAGATGAAAGGGACAAATTCCTAGAAACACACAAACAACCTACACTGACCTTAGAAGAAGACCTTAACAAACCAATCACAAGAAAAGAAATTGAAACAATCATCAAAAACCTCCCCCAAAATGGAAATCCCAGGACCAGATGGCTTCACAGGTGAATTCTACCAATTATTCAAAGACGATCTAATACCAATCTTACTCAAGCTCTTCCAAAAAATCGAACAGGAAGGAACACTACCAAACTCATTCTTGAAGCCAACAACATCCTAATACCACAGCCAAATAAAGATATTATGAAAAATGGGAGCAGGTGTGGCTCAAGCAGTTGAGTGCCTGCTTCCCATATGGGAGGTCTCAGGTTCAATCTCCAGTGCCTCCTAAAAGCAAAAAGCAAACAACAAGCAAACAAACAAACAAAAAACAACCCAGGGAAGCTGAAGTGGCTCAGTGGTTGAGTGCTGACTTCCCACATAAGAGGTCTTGGGTTCAACCCCTAGCCCTGGTACCTCAAAAAGATACTACAAAAAAGATCTATAAATATAATGTATATCCTGTTTTTTTGGGGTGTAATGCTCTATAAATGTCTGTTAGGTCTAATTCATTTATCGTGTTATTCAAGCTCTTGTTTCTTTCTTTATTCTCTGTCTAGATGTTCTATCCAATGTTGAGAATGATGTATTGAAGTCTCCAACTATTATTGTACAGATGTCTATTTCTCCCTTCAGTTTTGCTAGTGTGTGCCTCATGTATCTTGGGGCACCCAGGTTAGGTGCATAAATATTTATTATAGTTTTCTTCTTGGTGAATTGCCCCTTTTATTAATATATAATGACTTTCTTCACTTCTTGTAACAGTTTTGCATTTAAAATCTATTTTATTATAACTTTTTCATTTCAAATTTATTAATGTATATCACTCATACATAAATATATGTAAACAATAAGTGTATAGTAAAAGTTGTGAACTTACAAAACGAACATGCATAATATCATACAGGACTCTCATACCTCACCCTACCACCAATACCTTACATTGTTGTGAAACATTTTTAACAAATGATGAAAGAGCATCCTCAAAATATTACTACTAACCAAAGTATCTCACATTTGGTGTATTTTCCCCCCAGCCCACTCTATTATTATTTTTTAAAAATATATTTTTATTACAGAAGTTGTGAACTTAGAAAACAATCATGCTCATGTACAGAATTCCCTTACAACACCCCCCCATCAACACACCACACCATACCATGGTGGAACATTTGTTACAGATTGTGAGATAATTCATCAGACTATTACCACCAACCATGGTCCACAGTGTACATTTGGCACACTTTTTCCATACTCCCCCATTAGCAACACAGTACATCTTTGACGTAGATGCATGAATATTACAGTATTGCTGCTAACCACAGTCCATAAGTCACTCCAGTTGTATTTTTCCCATGCTCCTCCACATTCCCACCACCCTGCAATAGTGATGTACATCTGCTCTAGCTCACAAAGGGCACTCTTGTATCTATACCATCAACCACAATTCTCATCTACCTCTGGGTCTACTGTGCTATTCAGTCCCTAGATTATTCTCTAGCTTTCTTTCAATTGACACTTACATCCCTAGACTACCATTTCCAGCCACATTCCCATTTATAAACCAGTTGTTACTCATTATAATGTGTTACCATCAACTCTAACCATTTCCACATTTTTACAGTCAGGTTAAAACTGCTACATACATTAAGCATCAGTTGTCCATCTCAGCCCTCCTCTTATCTCCTTTAAGAATCCACCACCTAGGGGGTCGGATGTGGCTCGACTGGTTGGGCGTCCGTCTCCCATATGGAGGGACCCGGGTTCGATCCCCGGGACCTCCCGGTAAAAAAAAAAAAAAAAAAAAAAAAAAAGAATCCACCACCTACCACCAGGATTTGAAGATGTTTTCCTACATTTTCTTCTAGAAGCTTTATGGTTCTTGCTTTTATTTAGGTCTTGAGTTAATTTTTGTATAAGGTGTGAGATAGGGGTCCTCTTTCTTTCTTTTGGCTATGAATATCCAGTTCTCCCAGCACCATTTATTGAATGGACTCTTCTGTCCAAGCTGGGTGGGTTTGACAGGCTTGTCAAAAGTCACTTGACCATAGATGTGAGGGTGTTTTTTTGAACCATCAATTTGGTTTCATTGATCTATGTGTCTGTCTTTATGCCAATACCATGCTGTGTTTACCACTGTAGCTAAGTAAAATGATTTAAAGTCTGGAAGTGGGAGTCCTCCTACTTCACTTTTCCTTTTTAAGATGTTTCTGGCTATTTGGGACTCCTTACCCTTCCAAATAAATTTGATAATTGTGTTTTCCTTTTAATTAAAAAATGCTGGTGGAATTCTTATTGGGATTGCATTGGTTCTGTATATCAATTTGGGAAGAATTGACATTGTAATATTTATTCTTCCAATCCATGAGCATGGAATGTTCTTCCAATTATTTAGGTCTTTTTTGATTTCTTTTAACAATGCATTGTAATTTTCTGAATACAAGTGCTTTACATCCTTGTTTAAGTTTATTCCTAAATATTCGGTTCTTGTAGTTGCTATTGTAAATGAAATTTTTTCCTGACTTCCTCCTCAGATTGCACATTACTAGTGTCTTTTAAAGTCTATTTCATCTGATATAAGTACAGCTACTCTGGCTTTTTTTTTTTTTTTAAGTTACTGCATGCATGGATATCTTTTTCCAGCCTTTCACTTTCAACCTATTGGTATCCTTGGGTCTAAGGTGAATCTCTTACAGACAGCATATAGATGGCTCATATTTTCTTGTCCATTCTGCCAGTCTGTATCTTTTGATTGGGTAGCTTAATCCATTAACATTCAATGTTGTTACTGTAAAGACAGTTCGTTTCACCCATTTTGACCTTTGGGTTTTATCTGTCATATTTTATTTTCACCACTCTTTTGAGAGTTTTAGTTACTTTTACTGATATAATCGTCATTTCTATACTCTCTTCCAAGCCTCTCCCTCTTGTCTTTTCTTTTCAGACTGTAGCACACCCTTAGTATTTCCTGCAAGGCTGGTCTCTTTGTTATAAACTCTCTCAGTTTCTGTTTATCTGTGAATATCCTAAACTTGCCCTCATTTTTGAAAGACAGTCTTGCCAGATATAAGATTCTTGGCTGGAAGGTTTTATCTTGCAGTATCTTAAATATATCATATCACTGCCTTCTTGCCTCCATGGTTTCTGATGAGAAATGGGCACTTAATCTTACTGGGTATCCCTTATATGCTATGCATTGCTTTTCTCTTGCAGCTCTCAGAATTCTCTGTCTTTGGCATTTGACATTCCTATTAGTATGTGTCTCAGAGTTGGTCTGTTTGGCTTTATTTGGATGGGAGTACATTGTGCTTCTTGAACACGGATATCTATGTTCTTCAATTGGGTTGGGAAATTTTCTACCATTATTTCTTCAAATATTCCTTCTGCCCCTTTTCCCTTCTCTTCTTCTTCTGTGACACCCATGACTTGTATGTTTGCACATCTCTTGCTGTCGTTTAGTTCCCTGAGACCTTGTTCAATTTTTTCCATTCTTTTCTTCATTAGTTTTTTTGTATGTTTGCTTTTGGAGGCCATGCCTTCAAGCTCATCAATCTTTTTCTACTGCCTTCTCAAATCTGCTGTTATATGACTCCAGTGTATTTTAAATATCATTTATTGTGCCTTTCATTCCTGTAAGATCTGCTGTTTTTCTATGTATGCTTTCAAATTCTTATTTGTGCTCACCCAATGTCTTTTAAATACAGTGGTATCTCAGTACTTGTTGCTAATTGGTTCTGGGAGGCACAATGAGTACCAAAAAACAATGAGTACCAAACAAATTTTTCCCATAAGGAATAATGTAAATAAATTTAATGTGTTCCCAAACCAAAGACAATGCACATTTTTAAGGCAATATGTAAAAAGATAGGGTTGTATATCATTGCTTTACATGAGAAATAAAACTAAAAATAAATACTTAGATTAAATAAAATAAAAACTTCACTTTACCTGTACTGAGAAGAGTCCATGGCCTAATAGGATGGTGAGAGGAGAGTGGTGAGGCAGAGAGGTTATATGGAGTGTTGCTTGGAAGGAGAACATTGGGCACTTGTACTTCAGGTGTTCTTTGTCTTTTCAGTCTTTTTTCAACTTGCACCACAGGTTCTGACACATTCTTTGTCACCTTCACTAAAAACTTATCCAATGAGGATTGCTTCTGTCTTTTCTTGAGAGTGTGAAATTGTTTGGTCATTCAATAAATTCACATTTCTGCTTGTCAGGCTTTGGATGGTACTTCTCCACAAAATTTTGAACTTTTGCTCATTTTGCACACATTTCTTTATCAAGGAACTGTGGACATCCTCCCGTATCTCCTCCTTACCTGAAGAAATCTCTTCAGCCACCTCTTGTTGCTGCTCTTTCTGTAGTTCCTTCAGCTCCTCAGTGCTGAGCTCTTCACAGTGTTCCTCCACTAACTCCTCAACATCAACTTCCAGACCCATGGATTGGCCCAAAGATACATTATCCTGCACAACTGAACCCTCTGTACTTGCAGGCTTGAGGTCAGCCTCAAACCCTTTGAAGTCTCTCTGAGTCACAGTTTCTGGCCACAAATTCTGGCCTGGTAATGCCTTCTCTTTTGTGATGTAGGTTCTACTTGGCATTTTTTTCCAAAAATCTCTGGTCTCATCACAGTTAAAAACTTGGTGGGGAATAAAACCCTCAGCCTCTATGTAGTCTTGAAATTCACTGATGAATTCATCAGCAGCCTTTTTATTTCATTAATGTGGTACATTTGTTACAATTGATGAATACATATTGAAGCATTGGTATTAACCATGGTCTATAGTTTACATTATAGTTTACACTGTGCCCCGCACAATTTTATAGGTCATGACAAAATATATAATGGCCTATATCCGTCTTTGCAGTGTCATGCAGGACAATTCCAATGTCCTTAAAATGCCCCCATATTACATCTATTCTTCTCTCTCTGTCCCCTCAGAACCTCTGGTGGCCACTGCCTTTCTATCAATGATAAAAGTTCTTCCATTGCTGGAATAATGTCTATAATAGAATAATAATAAGTCTACTTTAGTCCTCAAAATCTTGAGTATTTTGGGATGGTGATGCCCACTTTGTTTTTAAATGGGAGGGGGCTTAGATCCCATGGGGCAGATGGATGGAACTTTCTTACTTGCAGTTGCAGACACTCTCTGTTCCTTGGGATGGGTGTTGTCCATCATCATCTACTTGTTAGTTGCCCTGGGTGAGTCCAATGAACTGGAGAGTAGGTGCTGCAACTCTGCTGAGATTCAGGGCCCAACTGGCATGTGGATGGATCAAAGATTTAAGTCTCTTGGACATACACCTATCAAGTATAGTACTAACTACTACTATAGTTAGTTCAAATAGGGGCAGAAGAGCCATGTGTAAGGAAACCACAAATGAGTCCAACTCTGTCACACTGGGGAGCATAAGTTTCAAGTGCCAAACTTCTGTGCTATCTGCCCTGCCTTTAGTTTCTGGATGTCTCTAGAGCCCTCAGGAGCCCTGCTATTTGAGGCAATATTTACTGTGGCAGTGACTACATCTTTTAACTAAGCATCAGTGTTACTAGTTCTGAGAACAAAGTTGCTTCTGTCTCCTGTGTTTGTCACTTTGACTTTGTAATCTAGTACTTCTGTATTTAAAAAAAATATGCTATTTTATTTTTTTAAAGATACTTAGATTACACAAATATTACACACAAAAAATTAGGAATTCCCATATGCTCCACTCCCCACAGCTCCCACATACTCCCACATAAACAACATCCTTCATTAGTGTGGCACATTCATTGCAGTTGATAAACACATCCTGGGGCATTGCCATTGAGAAGGACCATAATTCACATTGTAGTTTGTACTCTCTCCCACACAATTCTGCAGGCTATGGGAAGATATATAATGGCATATATCTGTCATTGCAGTGCCATTCAGGATGATTCCCAAGTCCCCAAAAAGCCCCTGCCTTACACCTGTCTTTCCCTCCCCCTGTGCCCAGAGCATCTAGTGGCCACCTCCTCCACATCAATGCTGTAATTTCTTCCATTGCTAGAATCACAAGTCTATTAGAGAATACCAGTATGTCCACTCTAGTCCATAGTTCATTCCCCAATCCTGGGGATTCTGGGATAGTGATGTCCACTCTACCTCTAATGGAGAGAGCGCTTTGATCCCATATAGCTGATGAATGGGACTGTCTTGCTTGCAGTTGTAGACTCTCTCATTTCGTTGGTATGGTGGTTGTCAAACCTTACCTCCTTGTTAGTTGTCCTGGGTGAGTCCAGTGAACTGGAGAGTAGGTCTTGCAACTCCGCTGAGGGTCAGGGCTCGGCTGGCACATGGATAGCCCAAAGATTCAAGTCTCATGAATGTACACCTACCAACTCCAGCACCAAGTATAGGTGCAAATAGAAGGGACAGATGACCCACGTGTAGGGAAGCCATAACTGAGTCCACCTCTGTTACTCTCAGGAACACAAACTCCAAAGTAGGGACCACTGGCAAGGCACCAAACTCCAGAGCTGTCTGCCCTGACCATAGGACCTGGGTGTCTCCAGAGCCCTCAGGAGCCCCGGTATTTAAGGTAGTATCCCCTTTGGCAGTCTATGAGATCCTGCTGATAAGTGTATAAGCCTTACCTCTGGGATGACCTCTCGACTCACTTTGAAGTCTCTTAGCCACATAAACTCATTTGTCTTTACCTTCCCCCCCCTATAAAGGAAGTCTTTTTTCCGGTTGCTTTGCTAGTTGGTGCTTGGTATAGTACTTCCGTATTTCAAATGGATTTATACAGGTGTCAGAAATTATAGCTATAGAACCATCTAACACTTGAAGAAGCCTTTAAAGATATCTGATAACACAATTTTATCTTCAAATAGTTGTATGGCTAACCCAAGACTGAGGCTTGTCTCTTGTTTTAATATCTCTAGGACTATGGATTGCATAGTTTCTCTTGATTGATGGAAATTGAAAATTCAGCCTAACTTCCACTTTAAGACTTACTAAATCCACAAAATCAAACGTTCATTCCTCAAAAATATGAAAAGAAAATATGATTTTTATGAGAATATTGATTAGTTTGATCCTGACTTTTGTTTAGTGAAGCTGATCTATTAAAAAATAAATGTTTTTCTTGCAGAAGATGACAAAGTACAGTTTGAAGAATTTGCAGAAGTGGTAAAGAATATGCATGATGCATCAAGGTTAGAAGGTAAGCACTGAATTATTTGAGACTGATTAATTTATTTTTATTGAATGGAAGTCTTTTTCTGTTTTGCTTTTTAGAAAAATAGCATTTATGTTTCTGCTAATTTCTGGTTAACATGTTGGCATTGATCTGCTTACAGGCAGTTAAAAGTTTTTATTGAAAGTTAGCAGCTTCCATAATGAAAGAAAGAAGTCTTTTTCTAGAAAAAGGGGTCAACTTAAAGCTATTTTTGTGTCTTTTTTCCCCTGGACTTGATGGATAGTCAGTTAATGGCTTTTGAAATTTTAAATATTCTAGATATGAATATTCAATATATCATGTTAAACGTAAGACTTAGGACTCCATCCTGTGTATAGGCTGTTATATTATAGAATTTTTCATAAATCTTCTGTCATTTCCTTTAGTTGACACTACTTGTGGTTCTTTTTATAGTTTTTGTTAAATACAAGAGTGACTTGTGTGCATTTTGGTAGCCCAGGTTTTCTTTACTTGGCATCCATTTTTATTTAAATGTTAAAAACACAGGGCTGAAATTAATGACAATAGTATTTGTGGGGTTTGAGTACTTTTTTGTTTGGAGACCTTTACAACTTAGTATCACTAGTAATTCATTTGAATGACCATTTGAATGACTATTTAGTCAGTGAGCACTCTCAGTAAAAGAAAAACAATGCAAATAATTATTTAGGAAAACAAATGCAGAGTCATTTCTGTGCACAAAGAAATAGACAAATAATTTTCACATTTTCAGTACGTTGTCTGCTCTGGCATATGAAATTCCTACTATTAAAGTTTCACTTTTAGGTTAAGAAAGGTGTTCAATAATTTCCTGTTAAAATATAAATGTTTTACCTTGGTCAAGTAGCATAATTATCAACATAGAATATTAATTAGATTAGCTATATACTGTAGGAAACAATGTAGAGAAGTAGAAAAGAGCATGGGCTTTGGAGTATGGCAGATATGGATTGTGTGTTTCATCTACTTACCAGCTGGGTGATCTCTTTAAGTTTTTCTAGTTTCCTGATCTTTAAGACAAGAAAGCTAATAATACCATGCTTTTCATAGGGTTGTCAGGATCAAATGCAATAACACATGTAAAGCATATAACCAAGTACTATTCATTTATTAAGTCTTAGTAAAACGTAGTTATGGGGAGTGGATGTGGCTCAAGCAGTTGAGTGCCTGCTTTCCACATGGAAGGTCCCAGGTTTGGTTCCCAGTGCCTCCTAAAATTAAAAAAAACAAACAAAAAACAAGCAAACAGATGATGAAATCAACTCAGGGAAGCTGATATGGCTCAGTGGTTGAGCACTGGGTTCTGGGTTCAATCCCTGGCCTCGGTACCTAAAAAAACAAAAACATATTCTTTTGTATTTAATTTTGAAATCAGTTAGCAGGGCTCAGAAAGGCTGGTATTCAGGACAGGTAACTTTTCATAATGAGGAAGGAAAAAATTTTGAAATTAGGCAATTAAGGAAAGAGAGCAGGTATGAGTGAGGTACCTGAAACTGGGGGGCAGTATTAGAATCTGCCAGCCAGTGTGGTATAAGGCCAATAACTACTGGAAAGAGTTAGGGCTACCGATCAGGAAAAATTTAACATAGTAGATCTGAGACTGCTATCTTTTATTTATTTTTTAAAAACAAATCAATTTTATTGATGCATATTAATAAAGGATACAATTTATCCAAAGTGTACAATCAATGGTATTTAGCATAATCACATAGTTGTGCATTCATTACTTCAATCATTATTAAAGCATTTTCATTATTTCAATAATGAAATAACAAAAAGCAGAGAAACAAGAAAATTCCTTACCTCTCAATCCCTCTGTTTCTCCTGCTGAACATAGCTGCTATTTCTGGCTATTCTTGAATAATTATTTATTTGTTATTAAGCAGTGTTATTAATAAATATTCACATACCATATGATCTTTCCAAAGTGTATAATCGATGGCTTTTTTTTTTAGCTGTTAAAAAGCCCTTTTTTATAAGATTTATAAAATAAATAGAAAAATAGATTGAAAGAAATTACAGATTTTAAAAGAGAGTTCAAGGCCAGGTTAGATTTAATATAATCAATTATAAAAAATAGCTAGCATAGCAACAAACCTTTATAAATATAAATAATAATTCAAATATAATAGAAATTAATTATAACATATTTCTAATTTTTATATTACAGCTCTAACTATTCAACATAATAATCTCTAAGAATGAAATAAATTATTGGTTTAGTTATTTAATTTCCATTTAGGCCATACTTCTTTCTAGATAATCAAATTTCTATTTGGGAATTCTTCACATCTTATTGGAATGAATTACAGCAGATAACAATTTACCAACTCATAGTTTTATGAGGCAGAAAAACTCAAAATCTTGTTCAACAGTAGTCATGCTAAATCATTATTTTTTTTTTTTTGATTTTTTTTTTTTTTTACCGGGAGGTACTGGGGATCGAACCCTGGTCTCTCCATATGGTAGACGGACGCCGAACCTCTTGAGCCACGTCCGTTTCCCGCTAAATCATTATTGATCCAGATAGATTATTTCAATTAAAAAGTATAAATAAGAAAGGGTTAAAGATAAATGAAGTATTCAAAAGTATATCTCTTCTCCAGTCCTCAATTAAAAGCAAGTGTTTATTTCGTATGAAAAAAATTTACACAATACTGATCACAGGAACAATTTTCCAGTTGCACTGAGTAATTATTGTTCCTATAATATAATGTTGTTATTTTACATTTATCTGGTCTACTCCAGCTCTTTTTTGGTTACTGTTTGCATAGAATACCTTTTTCCAACGTTTCCCTTTTAACCTGAGGTGGGTCTTTTGTCCTTACATCTGAGGTGGGTCTTTTGTAGACAACATGTAGATGGCTCATATTTTTTAAATCCATTCTATCAGTCTGTGTCTTTTGATTGGGGAGTTCAATCCATTAACATTCAGTGTTATTACTGTAAAGGCATTACTTACTTCATCCATTTTGTCCTTCGGCTCTCTGTTGTCCTATCTTCTTATTGTCTGTCTGCTTATCCTTCCTAATAATCTTCATTTCTAAACTCTTCTCCAAATCTCTTGCCCTTGTTTTTCCCTGTCAGGCTCCAGCACCCCCTTTAGTATCTCTTGCAAATCTTTGCTTTTGGTAACATATTCTATCAGTTTTTCTTTGTGAAGACTTTGAACTCACCCTCATTTTTGAAGGACAGCTTTGCTGGATACAGAATTTTTGGCTGGTAATTTTTCTCTTTCAGTTCCTTAAATACATCATACTACTGTCTTCTCTCCTCCATGGTTTCTGATGAGAGGTTGGCACAATCTTATTGAGTTTCCCTTGTATGTGATGCTTTGCTTTTCTCTTGCTGCTTTCAGAATCCTCTCTTTATCTCTGATATTTGTCATTCTGAATAGTAGGTGTCTCAGGGAAGGTCTATTTGGGTTTATTCTGTTTGGGGTGTGTTGTCCTTCTTGGATATTGATATTTACATTCTTCATAAGGATGGGAAGTTTTTAGTCATGATTTCCTCAAATATTCTTTCTGCCCCTTTTCCATTCTCTTCTCCTTCTGGGACAC
>JAKSZT010054478.1:3309362-3394718 GCA_026826555.1 Tolypeutes matacus
ATTTTTTTTTTTTTTTTTTTTTTTTTTTTTTTTTTACCGGGAGGTACTGGGGATCGAACCCTGGTCTCTCCATATGGTAGACGGACGCCGAACCTCTTGAGCCACGTCCGTTTCCCGCTAAATCATTATTGATCCAGATAGATTATTTCAATTAAAAAGTATAAATAAGAAAGGGTTAAAGATAAATGAAGTATTCAAAAGTATATCTCTTCTCCAGTCCTCAATTAAAAGCAAGTGTTTATTTCGTATGAAAAAAATTTACACAATACTGATCACAGGAACAATTTTCCAGTTGCACTGAGTAATTATTGTTCCTATAATATAATGTTGTTATTTTACATTTATCTGGTCTACTCCAGCTCTTTTTTGGTTACTGTTTGCATAGATAGAATACCTTTTTCCAACGTTTCCCTTTTAACCTGAGGTGGGTCTTTTGTCCTTACATCTGAGGTGGGTCTTTTGTAGACAACATGTAGATGGCTCATATTTTTTAAATCCATTCTATCAGTCTGTGTCTTTTGATTGGGGAGTTCAATCCATTAACATTCAGTGTTATTACTGTAAAGGCATTACTTACTTCATCCATTTTGTCCTTCGGCTCTCTGTTGTCCTATCTTCTTATTGTCTGTCTGCTTATCCTTCCTAATAATCTTCATTTCTAAACTCTTCTCCAAATCTCTTGCCCTTGTTTTTCCCTGTCAGGCTCCAGCACCCCCTTTAGTATCTCTTGCAAATCTTTGCTTTTGGTAACATATTCTATCAGTTTTTCTTTGTGAAGACTTTGAACTCACCCTCATTTTTGAAGGACAGCTTTGCTGGATACAGAATTTTTGGCTGGTAATTTTTCTCTTTCAGTTCCTTAAATACATCATACTACTGTCTTCTCTCCTCCATGGTTTCTGATGAGAGGTTGGCACAATCTTATTGAGTTTCCCTTGTATGTGATGCTTTGCTTTTCTCTTGCTGCTTTCAGAATCCTCTCTTTATCTCTGATATTTGTCATTCTGAATAGTAGGTGTCTCAGGGAAGGTCTATTTGGGTTTATTCTGTTTGGGGTGTGTTGTCCTTCTTGGATATTGATATTTACATTCTTCATAAGGATGGGAAGTTTTTAGTCATGATTTCCTCAAATATTCTTTCTGCCCCTTTTCCATTCTCTTCTCCTTCTGGGACACTGATAATGAGAATGTTTGTGTGTTTCACATTGTCATTCAATTCCCTGAGACTCTGTTCCATTTTTTCCATTCTCTTTTTCTGTTCTCCTGTCTTTTCCAGTTCACATGTTCTGTCTTCAGAATCACTACTTCTGTCTTCAAGCAATTCAAGTCTGCTCTTATGTGCCTCTAATGTATTTTTTTTTTTTTTTTAAAGATTTTATTTATTTATTCATTTATCCCCCCCTTGCTGCTTGTGCTCGCTGGGTCAGCTAACCACGCCGTGCGGGCGGGCCTGCCTTCACCAGGAGGCCCCGGGAACCAACCCCGGGGCCTCCCATATGGTAAACGGGAGCCCTACTGATTGAGCCACAGCCGCTTCCCTCTAATGTATTTTTAATCTCATCCATTGTGTCTCTCATTCCCATAAGGTCTAGTACTCTTATTTGCAGGCTTCCAAATTGTTCCTTACACTGTCCCGGTGTCTTCTTAATATCCTTTATTTCTCTTTTTAAAAAATCTTTGTAGTCTTTTTTTAAGTAGTGTTTGTTTTTTTAAAAGTCTTCGTAGTCTTTTTTAAAAAGAGTGTTCTTTTTATAAATTTATTCCCCCCCACCCTTGTTGTTTATGCACTCGCTGTCTGCTCTCTGTGTCCATTCACTGTGTGCCCTCTGTGTCTGCTGTCTTCTCTTCTTGTCTTCTCTTTAGTAGGCTCTGGGAACTGATCCTGGAATCTCCGATGTGGGAGAGAGGTACTCAATCGCTTGAACCACCTCAGCTCCCTGGTTTGTTGTGTCTCTCATTGTCTCTCCTCTTTGTCTCTTTTTGTTGCACCAGTTCTCTGCACAGGCCAGCTCACCTTCACCAGGAGGCCCCACGAATTGAACCTGGGACTGCCCATATGGTAGACGGGAGCCCAATCACTTGAGCCACATCTACTTCCCTAGTCATATTTTCTTTAAATTCTTTGACATGATTTAGGAGAGCTGTGTGATTATCACTGATTAATTGAATTAAATCCTGTATCTCTTCAGGATATTTGGTTTGTTCTTTTGGCTGGGCCATCTCTTCGTGTTTCCTAGGATGGCTTGTAATTTTTTCCTGATGTCTAGGCATCTGAATATGTTGCTGAATTTACTCTAATGACTAATTTCTCTCTCTTGCCTACTGTTTTGTTTTGTTTTTTCCTCACAGCTCTTCTTTGGTATTTGGTTCAACTTATTCTAAGTCTTTAAAATTACCCAACTTAAATTTTCAGAATTGGGCCAGGGACTCACTTCTGGGGCACAGATTTTCTCCCAGGGCTTGGATACAGAGAGCACAATTTTTGTCCATGCAATTTCCAGACTGGCCAGTAGATGGCACTAGTCAACACACCTTTCCATGGAGGTGTTTCAGTCTGGGCTTTCCTGTGTTCCTGTGTTGAATCTCCAGATCAGAGATACAAAGTGGGCTCTGCTGGCCAAATTCACTGAAGTAAAGCTCCCTGACCTCCCCTCCCTTTTTCTTTGTAACAGCTGACAGGGAGGAAGATATCTGCTCCCCTCTCAGTTGGCTGCAGTGGGCCAGGGGCTTTACCCCAGCTTAATATCTTGGGAGTAGGGTAGGGGAACCCTTCCCAGCCACCACAGGGATTTGGTAACTCAAGTTTGTCATGTCTTCTTCTTTGTCACTCTGTCCCTCACATCAGAGTTGTATAGCACTGTTCTGGTCTGCTGACCCCCAAAGCAGGTCCCTTGAACAGCTTTTAGCTCTTTCTCCATTGTTTTTGTGAGAGCTCTGCCTGTTAGTCTTTCACCATCTTCCCACAATCCATAGACTGCTTTCTTTAGAAGAGCCTGCTAACAAGGTAGGCTGGCACTGGAAGTTGACTTTCATAATGTTCCCTCCATGACTAAATAGTTCACTGTGCCTAGACTATTTGTTGGAGAACTGGAGGAGCCAAGAGATCAGGCATAGGGCAAATAAAGTTTTATAATCTCCTTCAACATATACAGATATAGTTGTGTTAGCTGAATGCTCTGGGTTTCTAGGTTCTTGGCTATGTTGCACAAAGGAATTTAAGGACATACCATAAAGTAGGCAAGGGAGTAAAGAGTTTATTAAGAGGGAGGCGGCTGTGGCTCAATCAGTAGGGCTCCCGTTTACCATATGGGAGGCCCCGGGTTCGGTTCCCGGGGCCTCCTGGTGAAGGCAAGCCCACCCGCATGGCGTGGTTAGCTGACCCAGTGAGCACAAGCAGCAAGGGGGGGATAAATGAATAAATAAATAAAATCTTAAAA
Organism: Tolypeutes matacus; assembly: GCA_026826555.1. Lineage (NCBI taxonomy): Eukaryota > Metazoa > Chordata > Mammalia > Cingulata > Chlamyphoridae > Tolypeutes > Tolypeutes matacus. The sequence goes on from JAKSZT010054478.1 coordinate 3,312,799, forward strand.
AAAAAAAAAAAAAAAAAAAAAAAGAAACAAGAAAAAGATAGTACACATCTCAGATACATGTGCGGGCATGCTACTGGGTGAGACGTGTGCTTGGGGCCCCAGGGTAAGCCTTTTTAAGGCCTTTCCTCCTTCCCTTTCCCCATATTAAGGAGGGATTTTCAGCTATTTGCTGTCCTTATTGGTTGCCTTTCTACCTTCACCTGTCAGCTTTCATGGAACCAAAGGGGAGGCCTTTCTGTTTGGAGTTATCTGGGACTTCTTTTGAGCCTGGGAGTTTCAGATGGGACCCCGTGACCAGGGTCTTTGGCGAGCTTTTTGCTGTAATGGTTATGGCTTTGTTCTCAATCAGCTGCCTTCCCTCAGGAGGTTTCTGGGTGATGTCTCATGGCTATGTTCAGACCAGTGGTCTTTCCTGTTTCTTATACTAACCTGCCTCAGTTATAAGGGATTGTGGTCAGAATTTGATCTTGTAGTTTAAGATTTTAGAGGTGGGGCAAACAATTCTAGGTAATTATGAGGATTAAGAGTAGCCATTGATGTGGATGAGTTTGGAAAGGAAGTGAAGGCTTTTTGGAGTTAAAAGGCCAAGGTACTCTGAGAGTAGGATCATCATTGGATGATAATGGGATATGGCCTAGGAGGAAGATTGTGATCAAGGTGCCAAAATCCTCAGAGAATGTGAAGGAGTGATCAGAAATAGTAGATGATTGTGTCAGGAGGGTGGAATAGTTGAATGACAGATATGAGCCTCCAAGCTGAGGTTTGGGGTTTCATCAAAGATGGGACTAAAATGGCCCGACAGTAGCAGTAGAAATCTGGGAGAATTCTGTTCTGCTTCCTGGCTCTGTGATATGTGGAGTTTGGGAAAATGAGCAGACTCCACACAAGATGGTTGTGCAAGGAAACAGTGTTTTTAAAAGAGAACCAAGTTTAAGTTAAGACAAGACAGGATTTCAGGTACCTCCCAGTGGTGGTAGAGAAAGAGGAAGTGAGGCAGAATCTAAGATACAAAGAAGCTGTGATTATTTTGTCTAGCTAGTTCCTGTTGGCTTTAATAATATAAATGGTCATAATTTTACTGCTATTAATAATATAATATTTGTTGAGTACTTATTATATGCTGTAGCAGTTTGATATTGTTTATGAATTCCAAAAATATATATTGGATTGTGTTTGTAAACTGGTCTGTTCCTCTGGGTGTATTAGATTGTATTCAATTCAGAGGTTTCACTTTTACTTGATTAAATTATGTTTAGGGCTTTGATTGGACCACATCAGTAGGACATTGAGTCCCTGCCCCCTTAGTGGGCAGGGACTCACAGAAAAAAACAACTTTGCAAAGGAGAGAGTGGGAGTTTTGATGCTGGAGCACTGGAAAGTAAACACACAGGAGAAGAACACAGAAGAATAGAGATGGCTCCATAGACGTGGCAGAGGCCCCAGGAAGAGAGATAGTGTGATAGTCTACAGCTGACCTTGTGGAGAGAACAGAGTAGTTGAGCCCAGAAAGAATTGAGCCCTGGGGAGAGAGACAAAGCCTTATATCAACCTAAAGCTGAGATGAGAAGAAGCTGGGACCACGGATCCTGAAAAGGAAGGCTAAACCCTCACAGAGACTGGCAGCCATCTTGCTCCAACATGTGGCAACAAACTTTGGTGAGGGAAGTAATTTATTCTTTATGGCCCTGTTACTGTAAGCTTCTACCCCAAGTAAATACCCTTTATAAAAACCAACGGATTTCTGGTATTTTGCATCAGTACCCCTTTGGCTGACTAATACAGAATTTGGTACCAGGAGTGGGGTCATGCTTTTGCAATTACCAAAATGCCAGAATGGTTTTATAAATGGGTAAGGGATATTTTTTAGAGCAAGTGTGAGATACTTGATGGAAAAGGCTTAGATTACTTTGGAGAGACTGTAGGTAGTAATATGGAGCCAAAAGTTATTTCTGATAAGGTCTTAGAAGGAAATAATTGTGAGATGCTTGATAGAAAAGGCCTAGATTGTTTTGAAGAGACTGCTGTTAGGAATATGGATCTAAAAAGACTTTTTATGAGGCCTTGGATGTAAATGATGAAACTGTTATTGGAAATTGGAGGGAAGGTGATCTGTGTTTTAAAGTCGCAGAGAACTTAGCAAGATTAATCTGTTTTATGGAAGGCAGAATTTGAAAATGGTGAGCCTGGGCATTTAGCCGAAGAGCTTTCCAAAGTAAACTTGGAGAATGTGGCTTGGCTTCTCCTTGCATCTTATAGCAAAATGCTAGCTGAAAGAGATAAGCCAAGACCTGAATTGTTGGGCACAAACAACAGAAACTGACTCCGGAAGTTCCAAGCCTCTGGAAATCAAACCCTCAGATGATAGTACCCCATTTGAGGACTTAACTAAACTTGGAATTTGTAAATCAGGATTGAAAATGCAGTTATCTAGGAAAGACTTGTGGAAAATCTTACTGTCTGATGGCTTGGACCCCTACTTCTTGCATGCTAAACCAACAAGCTTTATGAGAGAGCTCTATGAACAAAACCATTGTCTGCTTGGATTAAAAGGGACATGTAGGGGAAAGATGGAAAGGAAAACAGCTTTAAGAGGAAAACCATGGAAGCTGAGATCTGAAATTAAGACAGCTATATGTATCATTTTGGTCATTCCAATTTTATGCTAGCATCAGAGAAAACATAATAGAACAAGAAGTCACTGCATATTGTACTAATGGCCATAGAATTCCCTGAGGGTTGCACTTCTTTCTTTTCTTTTTTTTTTTTCCTGAGGTACCAGGGCTGGGGATTGAATCTGGGACCTTGTATGTGGGAAGTTGACACTCAACCACTGAGGCACATCGGCTCCCCTAAGTTGTTTTTTTTTGTTTGTTTGCTTGTTTGTTTTTTTTTTTGTTGTTGTTGTTGTTGTTTTTTACTTTTAGGAGGCATTGGAAGCTGAACCTGGAACCTCCCATGTGGGAAGCAGGCACTCAACTGATTGAGCCACATCCATTCCCTGAGGGTTGCATTTCTTGCTGAAATTTCTTAAACTTCAACTCAGGATGTGATACTAAACCATGGGCTTCCAAGTTGTTAGTGATGGCTATTGTTGTTTTTAAAATCAGAGGTTAGTTCAATAACCAAATAACCTATTTCTGCCTATTTCTAGAGTTACAGAAGGTTGTTTTTGCCCTCAATTTGCTTGAAGGTGACATGATAGCTGGGCAGAATTTGGAAGGCTTTCTAAGAAATATGGGGATTAGGTCACCTAAAGAAGAGGCAGAGAAAATTCTTCAATCAGATTTTGTTGTTGGTAAGCATTAAGTACTACTATTATTTTCTATTTTTTTCTGTTGTTGTATTTTTTTGTTTGTTTGTTTGTTTTGGTTGGAGTACCTATAATGAAGGTATGCAAAGTCTATTTATTGGTATTTGCTTTTGCTACTGTAAATATTATATTGGAAAAGAGCCTTAACTTTTAAAATTTGCTCTTTTGTAATTGTGAGGACAAACAGTCATAAATTTTGTAGGAAGTAGACTTGTTAGAATGCATCAAAGAAAATCCTTTATCCTCAGATATCTTATTTTAATGATTGAAAAATAGCTTGGGAATTTGTGTTCTGTGAGTAATCATCCTGGCTTTGTCATGTTTGGCTGAGGGAAATTACTGGACCTTGTAAGTTTTGTGGTTCTTTAGTTCCCTTACAGGTAGAATTAACGCTAGTATATCTACAACCTTGTCGAGTTGTTGCAAGGTATAATGAATCCAAAATACATTGTAATAAAGTGTTCAGGAAATATATAAAAGTTGTATGCTGATTTTGTAACTAAAGTCTTTTAATATTACCTTGTCCAGCAGTTCTTGTCTCTCTTTTCCTTCCAGATGACAATATGGTAGATGTTAAAGACTGTATGAGGGCTTTGAAGGACACCCAGAAATTTTCCAATTTTATTGGTAAGAGCTTTATGCTAAAACTATTGAAAGGCAATAATGCAGGACATCTAGTCAAATACTATCTGGTACTTAATCTTCTTTGTAATATCTGTGCCAAATGTTTGTTTTGTCTATACTGAAATGCTTCCAGTTATGAGGAATTTACTAAAATTTTTATTTTAAATTAAGAATTGTGTATTTGTGATTGAAAAGATTGGAAAAATCACAAGATTGTGATATTTTTCAATATTTTCTTTAATAAATTTATTATATTCTAATGGCAAATTTTTTAATGTGGTAAAAAAAATTAGGTGACACACATGTAAGAAATATAAAGTACAGCAAGCATCTTATATTGTCACTCTCTGGAAATATCTGTGTTAACATTTGGAAAATATCCTTTTAGACTATTTTCTTTGCAATCTATGAATATTTGTATATTTTGCAATTATTAAAATTTTGATCATTTAGCCCATACTATTCTATATTATGTTTTAAAAAATTAACAGTTTATCTTAGACATTGTTCCAGATTATGTTGTATAAGCCTATCTCATTCTTTAAAAGACTATATAATATTTCATTGTAGGGATGCACTATAATTTTTTTTTTTACCGGGAGGTCCCGGATATTGAACCCGGGTCCCTCCATGTGGGAGACAGACGCCCAACCATTTGAGCCACATCCGTCCGCCCTGGATGCACTATAATTTTATACCTAAACTTTTGGATGAACATTTAGGTTATTTCCAATTTTTTACTATCACAAACATTTTGATGAACACCCTTGTACTTATATCTTATGTACATGTGTACAAAGTTTTTCTGTAGGACAAATTCTTAGCAGTGGAATTGCTGGTTCAAAATATATGTAGATTTAAAATATTAATAGCTACTTCCTAAATCCCATCCTAAAGGGCTATAAAGGTTAATACTTTCATCAATAGTATTATTTTTAAAAAATTCTGATAGTAAAAAAATGTTATTGTCATTTATCCCCCCCTTGCTGCTTGTGCTCGCTGGGTCAGTTAACCATGCCGTGCAGGCGGGCTTGCCTTCACCAGGAGGCCCCGGGAACCGAACCCGGGGCCTCCCATGTGGTAAACGGGAGCTCTACTGATTGAGCCACAGCCGCTTCCCATATTGTTGTTTTTATATGTGCTTCTTTAATTACCAGTGAGATAAACATTTTTCATATGCTTGTGAATGTCTTTGATCATTTTTAAATTAGAGTGTCTTTTTTATGTCAATTTGTAGATAGGTTTTTTATATTTTAGGAGCATTAATGTTTTGTCTTGTCATAGTTTTTTCCTAGTTTATTATTCATCTTTTTAAAAATATATTTTTTATTGAAGTATATCATACATACACGAACATTTATAAACAATAAGTGTATAGTAAAAGTTGTGACCTTACAAAATAAACATGCATAATATCATACAGGGGTCCCATACATCACCCTTTCACCAATATCTTGCATTGTTGTGAAGCATTTGTTACAAACTATGCAAAAGCATTGTCAAAATATTACTAACTATAGTCTATATCTTATATTTGGTATATTTTTCCCCCAACCCACCCTATTTTTTAAAAATATATTTTTATTACAGAATTTGTGAGCTTACAAAACAATCATGCACATGTGTAGAATTCCCATACAACACCCCTTCACAAACACACCATAATCTTTGTTACAGATTATGAGATAATATCATCAGACTGTTACCACCAACTATGGTCCATAGTATACATTTGGCACTTTTCCCATTCCCCCCCCCCCATTATCAATACAGTACATCTTTGGCATTGATGCAAGAATATTACAGTATTGCTGTTAACCACAGTCACACCAATTGTATTTTTTGTTATACAACTTCACATTCCCACTGCCCTACAATAATGATGTACGTCCACCCTGGACAGAGCACTCATGGATCTGTAACATCATCCACAATTCTCATCCACCTCTGGGTTCACTGTGTTATTCAGGTCTAGATTAATTCTCTAGTTTTCTTTCAATTGACATTTACTTCCCTAGACTACCCTTTTCAGCCACAATCCCATTTATAAACAAGTTACTACTTGCTATAATGTTTTCCCATCAACTCTATCCACTTCCATACTTTTACAGTCAAGTTAATTAAAACTTTTACATACATTAAGCATCAGTAGTTCTTTTCAGCCCTCCTCTTATCTCCTAATAACCTATACTTTAGGTTTTAACTCCATGCGTTTATTCTTTGTATTTAGTTCATATTAATGAGAACATGCAATATTTGTCCTTTTGTGTCTGACTTACTTCACTTAGCATAATGTCTTCAAGATTCATCCATGTTATCATATGTATCCCAATTTCATTTCTTCTTATGCAGCATAGTATTCCATCATATGTATATACCACATTTTGTTTATCCATTCATTGGTTGATGGACACTTGGGTTGTTTCCATCTTTTGGCAATTGTGAATAATGCTGCTATGAACATTAGTGTGCAAATGTCTGTTCGTGTCACAGTTTTCAGTTCTTGTGGATATATTCCTAGTAGAGGAATTGCTGGATCATATAGCAGTTCTATATTTAGCTTCCTGAGGAACTGCCAAACTGTATTCTACAGAGGCTGCATCATTTTACAATCCCACCAACAGTGAAGGAGTGTTCCTATTTCTCCACATCCTCTTCAGCACTTATTGTTTTCTGTTGTTGTTGTTGTTGTTGTTGTTTTTATAACAGCCATCTGTGTGGTGTAAGATGATATCTCATAGTCGTTTTGATTTACATTTCCCTAATAACTAGTGATATGAAACATTTTTTCATGTGCTTTTTGGCCATTTGTATTTCCTCTTTGGAGAAATGTCTATTTAAATCTTTTGCCCATTTTTAAATTAGATTGCTTGCTCTTTTATTGTTGAGTTGCATGATCTCTTTATATAGAATGGAAATCAAACCCTTATCAGATATGTAGTTTCTAAATATTTTCTCCCATTGAGTGGACTGCTGGGAAGAGAGATGAACCATTCACCTGATAGTGTACAGCTTACCTTGCGGAGAGACGTAAGCCTGAGCCTGGTGAGAATCGAGCCCTGGGGAGAGAGACAAAGCCTAGAGAGCCTGATGGCCTACACCTGATGTTGGAAGAAGCTGGGACCACGGAGCCTTAAGAGGAAGAGGAAGGCTGAATGTCCACAGCCATTTTGTTCCAACATGTGGCAACAGACTTTGGTGAGGGAAGTAACTTATACTTTATGGCCTGGTAACTGTAACCTTCTACCCCAAATAAATACCCTTTATAAAAGCCAACAGATTTCTGGTATTTTGCATCAGCACCCCTTTGATTGACTAATACAATCAGATATGTGGTGTTACACTACACAATTTCTACTGAAATTGTTTATTAGCACTAGCAGCTTTGTTGTAGATTTTTCAGGACTTTCTAGGTATAGGATCACATCATCTGCGTATAATGAAAGTTTTACTTCTTCTTTTCAGATTTGGATGCGTTTTATTTCTTTTTCTTGCCTGATTGCTCTAGCTAGAAGCTGTAGCACTATATGAACAACAGTGGTAGCAGTGGGCATCCTTGTCTTGTTCGTGATCTCAGCGGGAAAGCTTTCAGTCTTTCACCATTGAGTACAGTGTTAGCTGTGGGTTTTTCATATAGGGCCTTTATTATGTTGAGAAAGTTTCTTTCAATTCCTATCTTTTGTAGTATTTTTATCAAGAAAGGATGCTCTATTTTGTCAAATGCCTTTACTGTGTCAATCGATAGGATCATATAATTTTTCTTCTCTGATTTGTTAATGTGGTGTATTATGCCAGTTGATTTTCTTGTGTTGAACCACATTTGTATGCCTGGTATAAAACCCATTTGATCATGATGAATAATTCTTTTAATGTGTTGTTGGATTTGATTAGCAAGTATTTCTTTGAGGATTTTTGCATCAGTATTCATTAGAGAAATGGGTCTGTAATTTTCTTTTTTCATAATATCTTTATATGGCTTTGGTATTAGGGTGATATTGGCTTCATAGAATGAGTTTGGTAGCATTCTTTCTTGTGCAATTTTTTGGAAGAGCTTGAGTAAGATTGGTATTAAGTCTTCTTTGATTGCTTGGTAGAACTCACCTGTGAAACCATCTAGTCCTGGGCTTTTCATTTTGGCAAGTTGTTAGATGACTGTTTCAATCTCTTTACTTGCAAATGGTTTGTTGATGTCTTTTATTTCTTCTAGGGTCAGTGTAGGTTGTTTGTACGTTCCTAGGAATTTTTCCATTTCATCTGCATTGTCTAGTTTTTTGGCATATAGTTGTTCATAATATCCTCTTTTAACCTCTTTTATTTCTATGGAGTCAGTAGTAATGTCCCTGTTTACATTTTTTATTTCATTTATTTACATCTTCTCTCTTTTTTTTCTTTGTCAGTCTAGCTAAGGATTTGTCAATTTTGTTGATCTTCTTGAAGAACCAACTTTTGGTTTTGTCAATTCTCTCTATTTTTCTCAATTTCATTTATTTCTGCTCTGATCTTTGTTATTTCATTCCTTCTATTTGCTTTGGGATTAGTTTGCTGTTCTTTTTTTAGTTCCTCTACCTGTGTAGTTAGGCCATTGATTTTAGCTCTTCTTTTATAATGTAAGTATTGAAATAGGGCTGTAAATTTCCCTCTCAGCACTGCCTTTGCTGCATCCCATAGGTTCTGATATGTTGAGTTCTTGTTTTCATTCATCTCATTTCTTGATTTTTCTAGAAATTTCTTCTTTAACCCACTGATTACATAAGAGAGTGTTGTTTAATCCCATATAATTGTGAATTTTCCCTTTTTCTTGCCTCTTGTTAATTTCCAACTTTATTCCATTATGATCAGAGAAAGTGCTTTGTATAATTTCAATCTTGTTGAATTTATTGAGATCTGCTTTGTGACTCAACATATGGTCTATCCTGGAGAAAGACATGAGCACTTGAAAAGAATGTATATCCTGTTGTTTTGGGATGCATGGTTCTGTATACATCTATTAGGTTTAGTCCACTTATCATGTTATTCAAACTCTCTATTTCTTTATTGATCCTCTGCCCAGATGTTTTATCCAATGCTGAGAGTGGTGTATTGAGGTCTCCAACTATTATTGTAGAGCTATCTATTTCTCCCTTTAGTTTTCCCAGTGTTTGCCTTATGAATCTTGGGGCATCCTGGTTAGGTGCATATACATTTATGATAATTTTTTCTTTCTGGTAAATTGCCCCTTTTATTAATATATAATTTCCTGCCTTGTCTCCAGTAACAGTTTTGCTTTTAAAGTCAATTTCATCCAATATAAGTATAGTTACTCCAGCTTTTTTTTTTTTTTTTTTTTTGGTTACTGCATACGTGGAATATCTTTTTTCAACCTTTCACTTTCAACCTATCGGTATCCTTGGGTCTAAGGTGAGTCTCTTGCAGACAGCATATAGACGGCTCATATTTTCTTATCTGTTTTGCCAGTCTGTGTCTTTTGATTGGGGAGTTTAATCCATTAACATTCAATGTTATTACTGTAAAGGCAGTTCTTATTTCACCCATTTTGACCTTGATACTTTTAGTTATTGTTATTGATACAATCTTCATTTCTAGACTCTCTTCCAAGCCCCTCTCTCCTATCTTTTCAGGCTATAACACTCCTTTTAGTATTTCCTGCAAAACCAAACTCTTTGTTATAAACTCTCTCAGTTTCTGTTTGTCTGTCAATATTCTAAACTCGCCCTCATTTTTGAAAGACAATCTTGCAAGATATAATTTTCTTGGCTGGCAGTTTTTTTCTTGCAGTATCTTAAATATATCATACTACTACCTTCTTCCCTTCATGGTTTCTGATGAGAAATTGGCACTTAATCTTATTGGGTATCTCTTTTATGTTATGCATCGCTTTTCTCTTGCTACTCTCAGAATTATCTTTGTCTTTTGCATTTGACATTCTTATTAATATGTGTCTGAGAGTTGGTCTATTTGGATTTATTTGTATGGGTGTACATTGTGCTTCTTGGACATTGTATTAGTCAGCCAAAGGGGTGCTGATGCAAAATACCAGAACTCTCTTGGGTTTTGCAAAGGGTATTTATTTGGGGTAGAAGCTTACAGTTACCAGGCCATAAAGCATAAATTATTTCCCTTACCAAAGTCTGTTGCCATGTGTTGATGCAAGGTGGTAGGTGATGTCTGCGAGGGTTCAGTCTTCCTCCTTCTCCCAAGGTTCCATGGTCCCAGCTTCTTCCAATATCAGTTGTAGGCTGGGATAAATCTTGTCTGTCTCCCAGGGCTTGTTTTTCTCCAGGCTCAGCTGCTCTGCTCTCTCCACAAGACCAGCTTACACTGTCAGGCGAATGGCTCATCTTTCTTCCCGAGGACTCTGCCGTGTCTAATGGCGCCTTCTCTCTTTCCTCATGTATCTGCTTCTCTAAGTGCTTACTTCCCGGGCTCCAGGATAAAAAACTCCAACTAACTCCTCTGCCTTGTCATTTTCTCTGTGAGTCCCCACCCACCAAGGGGGTGGGGACTCAATGTCCTACTGACGTGGCCCGATCAAAGCCTTAATCATAATTTAATCAAGTGAAAGTGAAACCTCTGAATCCAATACAATATAATATGCCCAGAGGAACAGACCAGTTTACAAACATAATCTAATATCTACTTTTGGAATTCATAAAAAATATCAAACTGCCACAGACATGGATATCTATGTCCTTCAATAGGTTTGGGAAGTTTTTTATCATTATTTCTTCAAATATTCCTTCTGCCTCTTTTCCCTTCTCTTCTCCTACTGGGACACCCATGACACATATGTTTGCATGTCTCTGGCTGTCATCTAGTTCCCTGAGACTCTATTCAATTTTTTCCATTCTTTTCTTCATTAGCTTTTTTGTATGTTTTCTTTCTGAGGCCATGTTTTCAAGTTCACTGATCCTTTCTTCTGCTTCCTCAATTATGCTGTTACATGACTCCAGTGTACTTTAATTTCATTTATTGTGCCTTTCATTCCCATAAGATCTGCTATTTTTCTGTGTTTGCTTTCAAATTCTTCTTTGTGCTCACCCAGTGTCTTAATATCTTCAATCCTTTTAGCCATCACATTGAATTTATTAAGGAGATTTGTTTGAACATCTATGATTAGTTGTCTCAACTGCTTTATGTCATCTGAAGGCTTATCTTGTTCCTTTAACTGGGCCATATCTTCCTGTTTCTTGCAATTTTTTCTTGGTGTCTTGGCATCTGGCTTACTAGATGTGTTTATTCTGGGTGCAGTTTCTTTCTTTGGTTTAGTGCTTTCTTGCCTTTTCTCCCTTGCTGGTTGTGTAGTAGGAGCTAAGGATGTATTTGGTGCCATAAGCTGTGAAGGCTGAAGCTGCCTGTGTTGTCCCAGGAATTGATGAACCTTTTTCCTCTGCCAGTTGTAGGGACAGGGCCACAGCCATATGAAATAATCCAAGTTGTCCAGGACAAGACTGTCTGTAGTTGCCCAGGAGACTGATGAAGCTTCATGCCCCTTCCTCCCATAACTGAGGCGGGGCTGGAGCTGCAGATGTGGGCAGCAATCTGTGCTGCTTGGGTCCAAAATGACTGCAGTTGCCCAGGTATACCTACGTAGCTCTAGCCTCCACCTGCAGGGGGTGGGGATGGGCCCTCTGGAGTGCCCAATAATGTAATCCATGTGGGCCAAATACACCTGCATTTTCCCTGAGAGATTGAGGGAGTACTGTCCCTTCTGCCCTTTGGGGGTGGGAACAGAACCACCAACACCCAACAGTTCAGTCCCTGTAGGCCGAAAGTGCCTGCCATTGCCTGGAGAGGCTGAGGAAAACCAGGCCCCTCCTATCCTATTGGGTGGTAGGGGTGGATCCACGGGCACCCAACAGTTCAGTCCCTGTAGGCGGAGAGTACCTGCCATTGCCTGGAGAGGCTGTGGAGGCACCATACCCCTCCTATCCTATTAGGGGGTGGGGGTGGATCCACAGGCCTTCAACAGTCCAGTCTGTGCAGGCGGAAAGTGCCTGCTATTGCCCAGAGAGGCTAAGGAAACACCACCCCCCTCCTATCCTATGGGGGGGTGGTGGTGGTGCAGAGGTGGAGATAGAATCTAAGGTGCTCAACAAACCAGTTTGTGTGGGCTGAAAGTGCCTACAGTTACCTGGACAGGCCAAGGAAACACAGCTGCTCTCTTATCCTATTGGGTGTGGGAATGGAGCCCCAGATAGCTGGCTCTTCAGTCTGTGCCAGCTGAAAGTGCCTTCAGTTACCTGGAGAGGCTTGTGCAGGTCCCCACAGCTTCCTCCCTGCCAGAGATGGGGCTGGGTTTAAGCTAGAGCTGCAATCCGATCTGGGTGCAAAGAAGCCGGTCCCTACAAGCTCTGTGATTTTCAATCAGCCTCGCTTCCCCTCATGCTGGGAGCAGAGTTAAAATGGTGGCTACTGGCCTCTTTCCAACTTGGACATGTTTAAACTTTAGCTATTCTTAGGATTATACTTTAGCCAGCTGAATTTACTGATCAGTAGCTGAAGTCAGTGCCCAACCATCTCTTTCTCCCCCATTTTTGGAAAACGGAGCTTCCGACTCCAGCCACGGAATAGTTCTCGAGGTGGCTTGCGCTGTGGGCACTGGCCTCTGAAACTTGTCCACATTTTCTCTGCAGATGGGCAGTCTCCTCCTCCTATACTTTCAAGGATGTTGCAGGATACTCTTCTGGTCTCCTGGGGCCCACAAACAGGTGCTTTAGATAGCTCTAGGTGATTACTAACTGTCCTGTAGGATGAACTGACTCTTGGAGCTCTTTACTCTGCTGCTATCTTGCCCCTTCTCTTTATTATTCATGTTTTGACTTTGTTTTTGGTGAGTTGCTTTTTGCATCTATGCCTTACTTTGTTAATTTGGGAAATTGGTATTCTCCTAGGAAATACTTGGTCTGTGAAGTCTTTAAACTCACCCTTATTTTTGAAGGACAGTTTTGTCAGATAAACAATTTTTGGCTAGCAGTTTCTCTCTTTCAGTACCTTAAATACATCATACCAATCTCTTCTTGCCTCCACAGTTTCTGATTAGAGATCAGCACTTAGTCTTATTGAGGTTCCCTTGAATGTGATGCATTGCTTTTCTCTTGCTGCTTTTAGAATCCTTTCTTTATTTCTGATATTTTTCAGTCTGAATAGTAGGTCTCTTGGAGTAGGTGTATTTGGATATATTCTATTTGGGGTGTGTTGTCCTGCTTGGATATTTATGTCTTCTGTAAGGATTGGGAATTTCCTCAGACATTCTTCCTGCCCCTTTTCCGTTCTCTTCTCCTTCTGCTACACCAATAATGCTTATGTTTATGCATTTCACATTGTCATTCAATTGCCTGAGAACCTGTTCCATGTTTTCCATTCTTTTCTCTTTCTGTTCTCCTATATTTTCAAGTTCTGTTGCTTGCTCCTCCAATTCAATAAATCTATCTTCCATCAATTCAAATCTGCTGTTATATGCCTCTAATATAGTTATTTTCTTCTTTTTCCCCTTTTTTCTTTTGTTTCTAATGTAGGGTTTTTCCAAGATTTATTTTATTTTTATTTATTTCTCCCCTCTTGTTGTTTTTCACTTGGTGTGTCTGTTTGTCTTCCCTGTTTCTTTAGGAGGCACCAGGATTCGAACCTGGGACCTCCGATGTGGTGGGGGAGGTGCCTAATCGCTTGAGCCACCTCCACTTCCCGCTCTGTTGTGTCTCCTCATTGTGTTATCTCATTGCGTCATCATGTTGCATTAGTTCAGCGTACCAGCCTGTCACATCAGCTCATTTTCTTTAAGAGGCACTGGGAATTGAACCCAGGACCTCCCATGTGGTCGTGGGGCACCCAAGTGCTTGAGCTACAACCTCTTTCCCCAGTGTCTTCTTAATATCTTTTATCTATTTAGTCATATTTTCCTTCAACTCCTGGAATTGATTTAGGAGATTTGTGTGATTATCATTGATTAGTGTTCTTTTTTTTTTTTTTTTTAAAGATTTTATTTTTTATTTATTTATTTATCCCCCCCTTGCTGCTTGTGCTCGCTGGGTCAGCTAACCATGCCGTGCGGGCGGGCTTGCCTTCACCAGGAGGCCCCGGGAACCGAACCCGGGGCCTCCCATATGGTAAACGGGAGCCCTACTGATTGAGCCACAGCCGCTTCCCCTGATTAGTGTTCTTAAATCCTGTGTCTTGTCAGGATTTTCAGTTTGTTCCTTTGGCTGGGCAATATTTTCCCATTTCTTAGTATGGGCTTGTAATGTTTTGCTAATGTCTAGGCATCTCAGTATATTGGTGAATATACTCTGTCAGTTTCTAGTGGTTTTGTTTCATGGCTCATCTTTGATTTTTGGTTCAACTTATTCTAAGTCTTTAAAAATTTCCAGCTTAAGTTATCAAAATTGGGCCAGGGACTCACTAATGGGATGCAAATCCACTCCAAGGAGTCTGGGGCACTCCTAAAAGTGTTTTTTCTCCTTGCAGTTTCCTGGCTGAGCAGCACATGGCACTCATTGGTGATTCTTTCCACGGAGGTGACTCTTTCATCCTCCACTTGCCAATGATTCTGGTCTGACCAGAGTCGAGATTCAAAGTAGGCTCTGCTGGCCAAACTCACTGAAGAGAATCTACTCTCCGCTCTCCACTGCACTCTCCTTCTTCCCAGTGAGGAAGATAACTGTTCTCCTCTCAGTTGGCTGCAGTGAGCCACATGTTTTATCCAGGCTGTTCGCCTTGAAGGGTGGGGGATGGCAGCATGGTTTAGTAACTCACGGTTTTTGTTTCAGCTTCTTTGTCTTTCTGTCCCTTGTCCTCCTGGAGGATGCCCAGCACTCTCCTGGGCAGCAGATCCCCAAAGCAGCTCCGTCAGACAGCTTTTTGCCCTTCCTCTGTTGTTTCTGTGAGAGAGTTGAGCCCTGCCTACCTACTCTGATGCCATCTTCCCAGAAGTAGAAAGTCTTTAAATCAGGTTTTTCATTAGAATATTAATGAAGTCCCAAAAATTTTTATATATTTTTTTGTATCTGTAGTATTTTATCATTCTTAAGTTTGTATATATGTGTTTTTTTTAAACTCTTTTCTTATTAGCTAATGTTTTATTTATTCTCTTTCTTTTTACTACACGAACTTTTTGATTTATCATTTAATGTTTTGTTCATGTTTTTTTAAAAGATTTATTTATTTTTCTACCCCCACCCACAGTTTATGTTTTTTTAAGCAAGTAATTTCTCTTTTATCTTTATTAAGTCTTTTATGTTGTTCCCTTAGAGTTTTTCTAATGACTTTTTAAAATTATTAATTTATTTCTATAGTTTTTCTTACTATATAGGTTTTCATGCTGTAATGAGCATGTTTAAGACGATCCTTTTTGGAAAACTTTGGCTTATCTAACAGTCTTTGGCTTGTTGGGTTATTAAAATTATTTTGAGCAATTAATTATTATTATAAAAATGATGTTATTTTCTTAAGATTTCCATTTGTGTTTTTTCTCTTTGATCCAAGAGTTGTTGAGGAGACACCTTTAAATTTCAAATTTATTTATATTTCATTAGTGCTGATGTTTGTTTATTTCTAGTTTTATTGTATTGTGTTCAGAGAATGAAGTCTATAGTACAGGGTTTGATAGTTCCATAGTTCATTCAAGATGGAATTTCTTTGATTCTTATAAATTTATTTAAAAATCATATTTTTGGGTTCCAAGTAATGTACACTCATTCCACTGTTTGTCTTAGTCTTTATGACTTTCTGAAGCAGCTCATTCCATAATTTTGGACAAGTGTAGCACTAGAAAATTATTCTGCAAATTTAATGAAAATAATCTCCTATAATTCCATTCTTGGAAACATTTAGCATTTTGCTGCTTCTTCCATTTAATAATTACCCTCCAGAAATGTGAAGGTGCATTTCTTGCTCTCTTGCCTTCACACTAAAATCATATTTTCCCTGGACTCAAATTTCTCTTTAACTCTTCTTCACATGACCTATTATTGAAACTTTTAAATAGTGACTAATGAATATATCACAGACTGAAATGGTCCATTATATTGCATTTACTTTTTTTTATTTTTTATTTTTTTTATTTTTTTTATTTTTTAAAGCATTTTATTTTATTTTATTTTTTTATTTTTATTTTTTTTTGTTTTTGTTTTTTAAGGATTTATTTATTTTGCATTTACTTTTATATAGATTAATTTCATAATGTGTTATCCATTTCTTTTAATGAATCCTGGGAAATACCTTTTTTGAAATGCCCTTTAGATATTTGAAGTCTTCTTTTTAAAATTAAGGGGGGGGGGCAGGGGCATCAAGTCAATGTGCTAAACATGAGAAGATACTAAGATGATTTTCTAAACTGGGTGAGGTTAGCTGATAGAAGCAAGGGGTGTAAGGAAGGAAATTGGGAAGAGAGTGGTTGGGTTTGGGGAAGATTTATGAAGAATGAAGGGGAGTTTTTACTAAAATGATTAACTCATTAACAGAATAACTAGAGAAACTTCTGGAACCTTTTGTTCATACTTGGATAGCCCACCAAAAAACCAGACATTTAACAAAATAAATTTGTGAATAAAGGAAAGAGGCTATAGAAAACTACAGTAATGGAGAGTGGACTGCTCTACTCAGGGGAAATTGATTTAAGAGCCAAGGGCCTCTAATCAGAAGTTAGGGCAAATCTGTTAAATTACCTTTACCTCTAGTTAGGGAGGCATGTGAGGAACAGGAAATGTATCAGCTTGTTTTATAGAAATTTTGGAAGTTATGAATTAGAAACTTTGTAATTTGAAGATGTAATGATAATACTTTAAAGTAGGTAAAGAGGTAAACTATTCTCTTTAATTTCTCTTTTTTCTCTAAAGAAACTGCTTTTTATAGAAGTTGTCTTAGTTTGACAGAGGTCTGCTGATACAAAGTACCAGAAATGGGTTGACTTTTATAATGCGAAATTTATTAGGGGTAAAAGCTTACAGTTCTGAGGCTGTGAAATGTCCAAATCAAGGTACCATCAGAGATGCTTTCTTACCAAAGTCAGCTATTGTTGATCTTGGGGTCCTGCCATGCGGCAAAGCAGGATCGCCACTGATCTCTGCCAAGGTGCCTGCCTTCCCCTCCAGAATCTTCTGTCTCCTGGAGCTCAGCTATGGATAACCAAGCATAGGGCTTGTCTCTTCAGCCTTGAGCTGCTCTGTGGGCCCAGCCTCTTGGGGGCTTTGTGCTTAATCTTTGGCTGCTAGCAATCCTTGAGTCCTCTCTCACATAGCAGGATAAAAAATGGCAGCTTCCTTTCTCTGTGTGGGTGTCTCTCTCTGTTTATATCAGACCCAGCAAGAGAGTAGAGACTCAGCCTGAATCATGCTTCTCTGATATAGTACAATAAAAAGCAATCTAATCAAGTGATCCAAAGCAAATATAATGCAGTCAAAGGGTATCACACCCACAGGAATAGGTTAGTTTAAGAATATAATCTTTTGGGATTCAAAAAAGAACTTCAAACTGTCACAGAAGGCAAGTATGGTGTGATGAAAATTTTGAAATATATATTAAATATTTAATGTTCATAGACTTTTAGAACTGGAAAGTGCCTTATGTATAATGATGTAAATCAATTTGAAATAAAATCTTAAATACAGAATTAATAAAAGACTTTGTTAAATAGTATCATTAACATAAGTTATACATAAAAATTATTATATGCATAGTTAAAACTTGAATAAATCATTTTTCAAGTCATCTAAATGCTACTGAGTTTTGGAAATGACTTCTTTTACAAGTAAATAATTGGAATTTGCAAAAGAAAACTTTTAGTTTTTTTCTCAGAAATAATCATGTTGCTTACAAAGATGTTATAATAATTCTTGTTAGTATTTTAAGTGAAAACTTAAAATTAACATAAAATTCTTTATACAGTATGTTAAAAAATCCTTCCAAACAAAAGCCAAGGCATTTAAAAAGAAGAATGGAAGGAAATAATATATCAACATATGAACAGAAAATTGTCTTTGAATGGTGGAATTGGAATTTTTTTCCCCACTTTTTTGGATACCAAATTTTCTTTGATGAATAAGTATTATAAGATAGAATTCCATTTATCATTAATGATTGCAATTTCAGAATTAGTGACAGTTGTAGTTTGTTTAGACATCGCTATTGACTAGAACTTTCTGCAATTATGGAAATGCTCTGTAACTACACAGTCTAATATGGTAACAATTAGTCACAAAAGGCTATTTGGCACTTGAAATACAGTTAGTGAGACTTAGACCTGGATTATAAATTTAATTTAATTTAAATTAATTTAAATTTAAGTGGCCATTTGTGGTTAGTGACTACCATACTGGGCAGCATATATTTAGAAGAACCCACAAGTTTTGTTATATTCAAAAAATTTAGATCCAGGTACTAAAAAATTACCTGTTGTATGTATATTCTCTGTGTGTTTGTAGCATTGAATGAGGCCATCAATATATTGGACAAATATTCAGATGTACTTGAACACACTGATAGACTTTATTTTACTGATGATACTCTTCGAGAGATACTGCATGATTCCTTTGTTGAGGGTGAGTCGATTGTGAACACAAACAGCAGCTGGTAATAAAAATTTCTTCTAATTGAATAGCAAGTTTTTATCCAAGGATTTCAAAGTATTTTACCAAATACTAACTAACTCTAAATGCTTAGTTCTTAAGTAATGCCAAAACTTGTTGGAACATTGTTTACTATAGAGATATTTAAGAATATCCCCTATAGTATATTCAAAGAGCTTTAGTTTTTACAGTATCAAATGCCTGGATGGTCTCATGGCATTAACTGCAAAATTGGTCTAAAAGTATATATATGTGTGTGTTGTTGCATGGCTTTGAAATAATATTTCTTTGTAGAACAATTTCATTTCAAAGTCAACCCCTTTCTTTTATGTATTTTAGAGAGCTCTTAATAGTTTCCTAGCTTTTTTTCCCTAAGGTGAAAGACCTGTTGAGAATTACAAGGTACTGTTAAATAATGAAATTAAAATATGTTCATCTCTATAGCCATTTTAAGTTTTGAATTGATCCATGTCACTACCATTTTTTTCTGTGTGATGAGGTGAAGGCTGTTAATTGCAAAAGGTGAAAAAAGCTCATAAACCTGCCTATTTGGGGGAGTATATACCGAGATGGATTTTATCTGTATTTAGGAAACCATTCTTTGCCTTTAAATTTAGCTTTAGCTGAAAAAGTACAATCAATTTTGTCTCCCAGGGGACATTTGTCAATATCTGGAGACAGTTTTGATAGTCACAGCTGGGCACGGAAGGGGGAAATGCTGGCATCTAGTGGGTGGAGGCAAGGGATGCTGCTTAAATCATCCTACAATGAACAGAATAGTTCCACCACCAGATGAAGAATTATCTGGTTCTGTGCCAAGGTTGAGAAACCTTGTTTTAGAGTTACTCTTATAAAATTGCCAAAACCTAAAATTTCAATACTAGTTTTTAATAGGTTAGTTGTTTTGTTCATTCTGCCTAGAACAAATGAAAAACAAATTAAAGTAAATATAAATTCATTCTAACCTCTCTTTGTTTCAAGGTTATACCTGGACTAACTGTAAGTTATTCTAAACTGTCCTTTACCTGGAATAGAGTCCATCTATCCAAATAGACAGATTTCATTTTTATCACTTATCCTTCAAATAGATCTCTGTGCCAATTCGTATCTCTATAAAGTGTGTGGGATGAGTGGGTATAACTGCAATGTGTCATTAGGAAAACCCCAGGATTAGACAGATAGTTTGTAGGGAAACAGAGATAGGAAAAGACAATTCAGATTAATAATTAGACATTTATTGAATAGATGAACAGGGCATTAACTTGCCCTTTTAGGGAGAAAGGAAGGAAGCATTTAAGGAACAGGTGGACAATGAAAAGGAATCTGAGAAATAAGAGAATGATATTCTGGGAGCCACGGAAAGATTTTTGAGGAGGGAATGGTCATAAATGATAAACGTTACTGAGAGATAAGTATTTAATCTATCCATTGGTTTCCTTTCAAGCTGTGTAAGATCAGGATGCTATTCTTCATAATGCAATCTCTCTAACTTTGCAGATTTTAGGAAAGAGGTTTTGTCTTCTAATCTGAAATTTCCAAAGGCAAATGGTGAGTAAAAATTTATAAGAGGAAACATTCCATATAAAGCTTATTTATTATAAGAGATATTTTTATTTTATTTTATTATTTTAAAAAGTATAGTACAAAGATACAAGTAAGACAAAGCCAAAAGAAGATGCATAGGCAAAGTCTGGGAGGGTCTTAAACACAAGCTTCCTAAATGAGATATTTTTAGCATCATTGCTAATCTTTTCTGCCCACTCCAGCCAGAGTGATTTTTTCCCACAGTAGTAATCTGGTCATGTTACCTTACACTATTTATAATTCTTCAAACAGTTCTCATTGCTCTTAGGATAAAGTTCAAAATCTTGCATGCCGTACCTCTCTAGCATTATTTTGTATCATTATCCTTGCTTTCTGTACTTCACTACATTGGCCATCTCTCAGTTCAATAGATACTGGTTTTTGCATATTCTATTCCCTGAAATAGTCTTCCTTGACCCTCTTTACCTAGTTAACATCTATTCATCTTTCAGATGAGTATTTGGTTCCTCAGGGAAGCCCGTCATTATCTGCTAGTATAGGTCAGTTTCCTTTGTTATTTGTTCTTATAAAACCATATTCCATTCCTTCATAGCACATATTGTAAATATCCATTCATGATTTATGATTATTTGATTAATGTCTTTTTTTCCCACTTGCCCGGAAGTATTATTGGGCCAAGGACCATGTCTCTACTTTGCTCATCATTGTATCTCTAGAACATAGCACAATTCTGGCTCTTAGAGATTTTTAATAATAGCTAATATTAATAATTAATACTTATATAATATAATATTTAATCTGCTAGGCATTGTCCCAAATCTTCCATTTCTAGCCCATATAACTATAAATATTTATGGAATGAATGGATCATTGAATAATCCATATCTTCTTTTTAGCTCTCTAGTCTTATTTCTGATCATTTCTGCATTCATGTTAATTCTATAACCATACTACTTATAATAATTTAAATTAGTTCTATTTGCTTTGAACATGTTTCATTTGTATATACTCCTTGTTGGATCAAGTCATATTTTTTTTTTTTTTCCAAACTCAGCTTAAATGTCACCTCCCACCCCATATGATTTCCTGGACCTCATCACTCTTTAAATCTAGGCTAGGAAAACCTTCTCTGTGCTTCCATAATTCCCTGTGCTTATTTTCTCATAGCACCAACTCTATAATATGTTATAGATTTGTTTACAGAAATGATAGATTCAGTCCCTATCCTCAAGGAATTTACAGGAAACTCTTTGGTGAAAGGGATTGAACTTATTATTGTTATTCTTAGTAGCTGTAAAATAAATCTTAATAGAATAAATGTAGATATAAGATGGTATCATGGTTTTCTTTCCAAGTGACCCACATGATGGTTTAGATCTACTAGTATAATGCACAATTTTCAGAATATGAAACATATACAACTTTATTTTTTGGTTGATGGAGAAATGGAGTGAGAAATGGTGTAGATGAAGAAGTGAATCTCCTGATAATGGTTGTGTTTATATTTTGAAATGGTCTGGGACCATCAAGACTGGGACCATCAGGACTGCCCCATTTGGTTGTATGAATTGTGCTTGCAAAAAAGTGCCTGGCTGAAATGTAGTCCATACTCCATTATGCTTTCTAAGCCTTGAACCCCAATGGTGGCTTGCAGCTGATAGAGGAAATTGATGCATAGAGAGGGAGGGCCTCTTTCCAATTCACACAAAAGTACAGTATGGTATAGCAGAGGCCCTGGGGTTCAAGAGCTTCAATCTCAAATTTTAACCATTAATTATTCAGCTTGTCAGTTGATAGAAACCTTCAAAACATTCTACACGTAAAAGCTATTTTAAATTAACTACTGTTTGAAAAGATTACAACTCTCTCAGTATTGAATGAACTGATTCAGATAAAATCTTATTATAACATTCTCTGTGCCATGAAATTTTCTTGTTTCAAATACTGTTTGAAATAAGTGGTTCATCAGTTTCAAATTGAAAATATTTTTCTTTTTTGTAGAAATTTTGGTTCAGATATTTAATTTGAGGGTTTACTTATAGTGAACTTTGGACAAATTATTTTGCATATTTTTCACACAATATGTTGTTTATATTTATTTCTCCTTGTAGATATTAAAGAAGCAGCTCACATCTTGTCACATGTAGATAATGGCAGGATTGGTATACCTAACTTGGAGCGTGCCCTGAAAAGCTCGAATATTAATTTAACTGAGAAGGACTTCAGTGAAGCTCTTAAAGGTTGCAACATCAGTGGTAAGCATTTTTGGCTAGAGTTTCTTTGCATTTTTCCTTATTTATGGGACACAGTTTTAGAGTATATGTATAATGGTAACATGCTAAAGGGAGTCATCCTTTTACTGTAGGTTTAAGCTGATACAAATTAGAACCAAAAAAGTCTACTAATTTAAATATTATTGACCATATCTAATTGTTCATACTCATTGGGCTACTATATATGCTCACTTAGATAATTATCATTCATTACTTATAAACAAAGGTGGGAAAATACCATACATTATGTAATGAGGCAAAGATATGACACCAGTAGCTTTATTTTGATATGTAATCTTTCTTCAGAGGATATCCATTTTCATCTGTCCCTTTATAGTACCGATCTTTTTTTTTCAAACAAATGAAATACATGAAGACTCACTATATTTTCATAGAGCATTTATTTACTTTTAGTTATTGTTTCCAAGAGGGCCTGCATTTGCTTTTGTTTTCCAGCTTTGATTTCATGTAATATGTACTTGATACTCTTTCCTATACACATCCACTCTTCGAAAGTCAGATCATGTGGGAGTACTTCTAGATGTTGCTGAGTTTCATTGATTTTAGATAATTGCCTCAGCCAACCCATATTCCTTTGTATATACAAGTATACCTATAGAGTTTCATTCCTATCATTCCCATATGGCATGATGTTTTTTTCATCTTTGAAACTCACAGTATTTATAATTAGTTTATCTTTATTCTGTTTTCTTACACAGCTAATCAATAGCAGTGGCAGGTCTTCCTTAGCTTTTTTCCAGCTTTAGGGTAGATAGGTCCTTGCTTTTCTATTCCACCCCCAACACATCTAGCACATACTGGTAGGTACAGAAGTTCTTTTCTAGTTCTCAGACTAAATTAGCCACGATGGCACCTCCACTCTACAAGGAAGAGAATAAACGATTATAGCTAATACTTAGTGTATGATAGACACATTAAGAAGTGCTTTAAATGTGTTAACTCATTTAGCCCTCGCAACAGCTCTTTAAGGTGGGAATATTACTCTATCCATTTTACCTATGAGGAAGTCAAAGCATGAAGGAGGGTAAATGACTTATACAGTATCACAAGCTAGTAAGTGACAGAACTGGAATTCAAACCCAGGTAATCTGATTCAGACTCTAAATCAGAGGTTCTTAAGCAGGGGTCCACGGACCCCTAAGGGGTCTGTGGAAAGATTTCAGGGGATCTCTGAGCTTGAATTGAAAAAATCAACTTATCTTTTTCTTTGACCTCTAACTGAAATCTAGCATTTCCTTAACTTATGAATGTATGAAATAAATAAATTACTGTAGTATTCATTTCACCTCAGTGGCAAAGGGGTCCATGGAACAAAAAAGGTTAAGAACCCCTGCTCTAAATTGATATTAGAATAAGTGCCACAATATTGACAATTGTGCTATGCTTTTGGCTTGAAACATAATATCCTCTTGCTTTCCAAGTTGTTCATTTTTTGTTCAATGCCTTATTCTAATAATGGAGTTTCTGTGCCTTAGTTTCTAAGTTCCTGTCAGTCCCAGGTCATAAGACTGGGTTGTGCTTTGTTTCCATTCGGATTGTTTAGATTCCTCATTCACATACACTGCCTACTGTTTGAGACCCAGGTGCCTTTTATTTGAATAATGATTAGAGGGGGCCTACCTTCTTGGATACTAATTCATGCCTGACAGTATTGTTTATCTTCTCCTTGTGGGAAAGATCAGTGCCAAGCTCTAGCCCAGTTTTTCTAGTGAATTATCTTGTTTCCAATAAACCACCATACTTCACTGGTAAATTGGCTTGAAATACAAAACATTAATATTCATAGGCATTTTTGGCTTCAATAGGTTTAAAGGCTTTTTGACTAAAGTAAAAACCAACTTATATAACTTGTAGAGATTTTAAGATGCTCTGTAAAGGATTATTGAAAAAGAAACAGGAATGCCTTATTTACTAATATCATAGTGATGATGCATCAGAATGCACCAATGACCTATGAAACATTTTGCTGATGTAAATATGTCCTTATCTCAATTTTATATCATTTACATCCTTGTTGTTGATTTTTATTTTATAAATATTTTAATTTATTTCTGTCTCCTTTTCCAACATGCACAATTAATAGCCTAAATATAAATATTTTACACTTATCTAATTTGTGTAACTGATTTATATTTAAAGAAAAATAAATTTTACCACATCCAAGCATGGTGTCTCTTGTTTTAGGGGATGGGAAAAGCAGGAAATAATTGGTCAACTGGCCAGGTGGTTTATGCTGTGTGTCTTCTGTTACCCACAATGAAGGACCATAGGTGTTTCCAAGAAGGAAGGAGAATAAGTAATCCAGACAATTCTGGTGGAATATATACAAACAGACACACACACATACATGTACATGCAAACACATAAAACTCTGAAGGATACGAGATCAATTATTTATTTCAAGATCAAGAAATATAATCCAATCCATGCAATGTCAGGAAGATGGCCTCAGTCTATTGAGTTCATTCCCATGCATCCTCCAAATCATGAACTCTCACTCCTAGCCATTGCAAGGGCACCTATATAGCCATCCTCTGTATAGGAATAGAGAGTAGTGTGCTTCTCTTCCTTGCATTCTCTCTACTGCCATCATTCTTTGTCCTTTTAATTCTTTCTCTGTCTACCCCCTACCTTCCCCCAAACTCCTACTTCGTCCTATAATACAGTCTTATCATTCTGGGAATGGAGAGTGAAGTGATAGAGGTGATCTGCTCTCACTGGTGGGTCACAGCTCCTGTGAGGGTTATTCTTTTTTAACTTACATCAAGAGACTATCTCACTTATTTGTGAACATTGGATTGCATTAAAAATTTAACCTCTTTAACTTTGTGAAGTGCCAGGCTGAAATGGGACTGAGAGGATTGGGAGGTTAGGGTAAAGGAGATAATGAACTCTGAAGCATTTAAAATAAAAAACAAAAACAAAACATATTTTTTTGGGACCTATTCAGACACAGAATTGTATTCTACTGGGCCTTGCTACCTGACTTGCAACTCCAATTTCTGGCCTCCACCTCCTTCCAGTGCAAAAAAGATTAAAAGAACAAGGGAACGCTTCACTAGTTTGGGTTTAGACTCTAAAACCCTAAGAGGAACACCATAATCTTGGTTGTTTAACATAGCAGCTCCTTATGCCTAGAGCCAATAGTAGGTCTAAGTGGCCTCCTTCCTTCTGTTCTTTGCTCTGATTTCCATTGGGAGCTGGGCTCTCTCCTAGCTGGAGGCAGTTGTAAGTCATCTAACAATACTTCTAGAGTGCAAGAAAGAGAGAACTTAAGAGAATATGGGAGGGAATCTCCAAAGATGCTCTATAAAGATGAGACCACTTCTACTAGGATTGGAGGTTTAACCTCTTTCCTCAGCATAGCAAAAACTTTACGTTCTAATACTATAGTTTAACAATATGCTCTTGCCTTGTTCTGACCTATTCTTGGAGTATACAGGAGAGGGTAAGCTTAAGCTAGAGATCAAAGTATTAAAGATTTTCTCTTTATATTTGGTATCCTGTATTTTCACCATGATGTCATTAGGTATGTGGAATTTTATTTTTTAAAAATTTGCTTGGAGTTTAGTTTGCTTCCACCTGAGGATTCATGCTATATCAATTAATATTAGGTTCAGAAGCATGTTAAGAAACCCAAAAGTTACAGTGGCTGAAACCAGGTGTTGACAAACTATGGCCTCTGGGCCAAATCCAGCCCACTGCCTATTTTGTAATTAGAGTTTCACTGGAACATAGCCATCCTCATTTATTTACATATTGTCTATGGCTGCTTCTGCCCTAAAAGGCAGAATTGAGTAGTCATGACTGTGTGGCCTGCAAGGTCTAAAATATTTACTGACTCTTTACAGAAAAGTTTGCTGAACACTTGTTTAAAGGTGAGAGAAATAAATAAGTAAAATAAATCTTTTTTAAAAAAGCTATTGGCTAGCCTCTTTTTAAGGCCGCTTGCTGGAAACTATCACATATCACTCCTGCTTGCATCTCATTCACTAAAACTTAATCAAACAGCTACACATAGCTGCAAGAGCATTGTTAAATATAGTGTTATTCCAGGAAGCTTTGTACCCAGCTAGAAACCAGGTATATATTAAGGAAGAAGAAAAGGATGGATATTGGGATAACTAGCAATTTCTGTCATGTATCTCATTATTTCCAGAAAATTCTCTGTCATTTCTTCCAATATTGCCTCACCCCCCCTTCATTTTTTTCTATTGTTCACTTCTGGAATTCTTACAAATGTATATCAGACTTTTTCTGTTCTCAATGTTTCTTCTCTTTCATATTTTCATTCTCTTTCTATTTTTTAATACATTCAATATAATTTTTTAAGCTCTATATTCCAATTTATGAATTCTCATTTCATCTGGGTTTAATGTGCTATTTAATCCATCCATTTACTTTTAAATTTCAGTGACTATATTTTTCATGTGTAGAAATTATATTTGGTTCTTTTATATTATTTTAAAATAATATAAAAATATAAAATAATATATTATTTTATTATTATATATTATTTTATTTATATTAGTGTCTTCTTTATATATGGAGTCTAGTCTATCTCTTTATTTCTCTTTAATATAGCTGGTCTTTATCAGATTGTTGTTCTGTTATTCCAAGATCTCATAGTAATTTTGTTGTTTCTTATGACTGCTGACCTGTTGAATCTGCTGGCTCTTAGTTGTTTTTTTTTCTAAGTGTTGAATTTTGTTATTTATTTATTTATTTTTTACCGGGAGGTCCCGGGGATCGAACCCAAGTCCCTCCATATAGGAGATGACACCCAACCGTCTAAGCCACCTCCCCCCCTTCCCGGGCTCTTAGTTTTGATGTACATTTCTTTGAGTGTTTTGTGACTTTTAATTTGGGGCTTATCTTAACAAATTTGTTTTTTCTATAGGAATCTCATGAGTCCTATAGGTTTGAGAGCATCTCCCCAGCATAGTTTGGTGATTGCTTTTGGCAGGTACCACAGATTATTGTTGACCTGGATCAATTTTTACGTTTTAACCTGGGGTTTCCCATAACATGGGAGTGTTATAAGTGTAGACTTCAAACACACATGAGATGCAGGCTAGGCTTTCAATTTCTCCCAGGAGATTTTTTTCCCATTACCTCTCAGAATTAGGAAGATTTAGGCTTCCTTGTTGTTTCCCTGGCCAGTGGATATAATAGTTTAATATCCCTTTCACTGTGATTGAAACCCTTTAAGCACTCCAGTTTCATTTGGTATCTAAATTCCAACTACCCATTCAATGTGGACCCAAGCTCTTTTTTCTGAGTTTGCATATAAATTAAGCACCTAACCATTTCCGGGTCTGTTATCTATCCCCAATACAGCTGCAGGGTTAGTACTCGCTACTTACCTCTTTCGATTTCAGTTTCTACTTAATTTTTTGTTATTTCCATTTCATATGACTCAGACATGCCTTCATAGAATTTAAATTTCATACAGCATTTCCAGGGGTTTGTAGTGGGATGGTTTCTGTTCTACCCATTCTGCCCTTCTGTTGTAACTGAAGTCTTCTTAACGTAGTTATAGCCCTAAATTTTCTGCTGTGTTCACATTATTGCACCTTATTTCACATGCGTGCCTGTGCATGTGTGCATGTGTATGTATACTAATAGTTAACCTTATTTCTTCTGGAGTTAGATTGCCGTAGTTCAAATCCAGCCTCTAGCACTTCCTGGCTTTTGACCTGGACAAGTTATTTAATTTCTCTTTTTCCCTCATCTTTTAAAAACAGTCATATTAAGGTAAGCTGTCATAGAATTATTGCATAGATTACCTGAGTTAATTCATGTAAAGCACCATAAAAGAGTGTCTAATATACAATAAGTACTCAAAAATGTTAGCTATTAATATTAACTGTTCAGTGGGTGGTTTCTAAAAGTATTAGCAGTTCTGTCGAAATAGTTTCAATTGTGTGATGCAGAAAAATGAAATAGAATGGAG
The DNA here is from genome assembly GCA_026826555.1 of Tolypeutes matacus. Taxonomy (NCBI): domain Eukaryota; kingdom Metazoa; phylum Chordata; class Mammalia; order Cingulata; family Chlamyphoridae; genus Tolypeutes; species Tolypeutes matacus. The sequence goes on from JAKSZT010054478.1 coordinate 3,341,086, forward strand.
TTCAGCTAAATATTGTAAATCAGAGCCTTTATTTCATATGCCATTCAGGTCAGATTTTTAATGTCATGTTAAAATGACATTAAAAATGACATTCATGTTTGAATTTGACCTTCCAGATAATATGGACGTGGATTTAGAAGAATTTTTAACAGAAATGAAAGAAGTTCCACATTTCAAAACTTCCATAGGTAAGTGAATATTTCTAGTTCAAAGAAGTGACCAGAAAATAAAGATCATTAAATTATATGTAAAAATCACTATATGGATCTGAAATTTTTATTTTATTTTTAAATTTACTGAAATATATCACACATACATCAACATACATAAACAATAAGTGTATAGTAATAGTTGTGAACTTATAAAACAAACATACATAACATCATATAGGGACATCATATCTCATCCTACCGACAATACCTTGTATTGTTGTGAAATATTTTTAATGATTTGAAAAGGATTTTAAACAGCTTATGAAATATTAAAAAAATAAGGATATAAAAAATAATTGAGGAAAATCAGTCAAACTTCTAATGAGGGTGGGGTGGCCTTGGAGCTATGTTCCCCAGAAAAACTCGTTCTTAGACTTAATCCATTCCCGTGGGTGTGAAACCTTGTAAATAGGACCTTTTAATAAGGTTCCTTAACTTAAGGTACGACTAAATCAGGATGAGTCTTAATCCTATTATTGAAGGCTTTGTAGGGAAGACCACAGAAAGTGAGAGATCAAGAGGTAGCAGCCAGAAGCTGCAAGTCAATGGAACCAAGAAGTCAGAAGAGGCGACCAAAAGCATTGCCATGTGACAGAAAAGCCCAGAACCAAGGATCACTGGCAGCCGGCTCCAGAACTCCATGGGCTGTGGGAGAAAGCATCGCCATGACGATGCCTTGATTTTGGACTTCTAGCCTCAAAACCACAAGCTAATAAACTCCCATTGTTTAAGCCAACCCATTGCATGGTATTTGATTTAGCAGCCAGGAAACTAAAACAGAAGGGAAGAGAAATAAGGTAGAGTTAAAGAAAATTCATAGTAAGTACACTTTCAGTGTCCTTCCTCAAGGGTACCTAGGTTTTCTTTCATTCAAGGGGTTCTGGTTATATGAACTAAATCAAATCTGGAAACTGGGTGAAGGGCCACCACTTTTATTTGTAACATCTCAAGTCAGTCCTCTGGAGTTTTCAGGTGTACCCAATTGGACTACCCATCTATTTCAGTTATAGAAATCCTATCTTTGATTAGCTGGCTCCCTAAATCCCTGTAATTCATATTTTTATTACCATGCTATCTCTGTTGCCTAACCACATCATTTTGCCATTTCCATTTAAAGACTCCTATTTGGCCTCTGTCCTCTAGGTTCTTCCCATCCTCTTTGAATTAAGGAGACCATTTCAATACCAATATCTTTTCCTAGCACCCAGGCCTACAGAGAACACCTACCAAAGAACTCTTTACAGACGTGAACACTCCTCTCAGTGATATATTTCTTAATGCTTTCAAGAAACAAATATCTTTTTTTTCACATTTTAATATATTGATATTGGGATGCCTCTTAAGTTGATGACATTTTAAGAACCGGATATACATTTAAAAATTGAGATATAATTCACACACCATAAAATTTACCCCTTTAAAGTGTACCATGTTTTTAGTGTATTTACAAAGTTGTGCAACTTTCACCAATTTAGAATATTTTCCTCACCCCCTCAAAGAAACCCCATACCCATTAGCAGTCCTTCCCCATTTTTCTGCCCCTAGTCACTGACAACAACTAATCTCTTTCTGTATGAATTTGCTTATTTTGAATGTTTCATATAAATGCAGTTGTATAATATGTGACCTTTTATGTCTGGCTTATTTCACTTAGCATAATGTTTTCAAGGTTCATCCTTGTTGTAGCCTGTTGAATCAGTACTTAATGCTCTTTTTTAATGGCTGAATAATAGCCCACTGTATGGTTATTACCACATTTTCTTTATCTACTTATCAATTGATGGATATTTGGGTTGTTTCCACTTTTTGGCCATTATGAACAATGCTGCTATGAAATTCATATATAAGTTTTCATGTACAAGTTTTTGTGTGGATGTATGTTTTCCTTTCTTTTGGGTATTTACTTAGGGGTGGAATTGTTGGGTCATTCAGTAACTCTATGTTTAACTTTTTTTAAAAATTTTTTTTACAAATCATTTTTATTGATACACATTAATAAAGCATACAATTTATCCAAAGTGTACAATCAGTGGTATTTGGTATAATCACATAGTTGTGCATTCATCACTTCAATCCTTATTAAAGCATTTTCATTTATTTCAATAATAATAATAAACAAAAAAACAGACAAAAAAACAAGAAAATTCCTCACCTTTCAATCTCTCTGTTTCCCCTGCTGTATAAGCTCCTATTCCTGGCTATTCTTGCACAATTATTTTTTTATTAAGCAGTTTTATTGAGATATATTTATATACCATATGATCTAGCCAAATTGTATAATCAATGGCTTTTAGTCTAATAATAATATTGTACATTCATCATCTCAAAAATTTTAGAACAATTTCATTACTCCGAAAAGAAAGATTCCATATTCCTTAGTATTCCTTCCTCAGCCCTAATTTCATCTTTATAAATTGATTTATATTTACATTTTATATAAATGGAATCATACAATATGTAGTACTCTGTGTCTGGTCTCCTTTACTTAGTATAATTTTTTTTTGTCTGATATTAACATTTTGTAGTATTGACCTACATTGGTTCAGCTTAAAAGAAAAATGGTCTTATATATGCAATTTTACCTATATCCATATTTCACATAATATATTTATATTTCATGTAATATATTTAGTGCATAATAGTGCAATCATACAGTATTTTTCCTTTTGTGTCTGGCTTGCTTCACTCAACATAATGCCCTCCAGGTTCATCCATGTTGTCACATGTTTCATGACTTCATTTCTTCTTACTGCTACATAATATTCCATTGTATGTAAACACCACAATTTGTTTATCCATTCATCAGTTGATGGACACCGGAGTTGTTTCTCACTTTTGGCAATCATGAACAATGCTGCTGTGAACATTGGTGTGCAGGTGTCTATTCGTGTCACTGCTCTCAGTAGTTCTGGGTATATACCTAGCAATGGTTTTGTCAGGTCCCATGGCAAGTCTATATTCAAATTCCTTAAGAACTGCCAAAAAGTCTTCCACATTGGCTATACCATTCTACATTCCCACCAACAGTGAATAAGTGTTCCTATCTCTCCACATCCTCTCCAACATTTACAGTTTTCTGACTTTTTAATAGCAGCCAGTCTAATAGGTGTGAAATGATATCTCATAGTTTTGATTTGCATTTCCCTAATCGCTAGTGATGTTGAACATTTTTTCATGTGTTTCTTTGCCATTTGTATTTCTTCTTTGGACAGTTGTCTTTTCAAGCCTTATATCCGTTTTCAAATCAGGTTGTTTGTCTTTTTATTGTTGAGTTGTATGATCTCCTTATATATCATGGATATTAAACCCTTATGAAATATGTGATTGCCAAATACTTTCTCCCATTGAGTTGGCTGCCTTTTCATATGTTTAACTTTTTGAGGAAGTGCCAAACTGTTTTCCAACACCATTTTAAATTCCCACCAATAACATTTGTTATTGTCTGTCTTTTTTTTATTATAGCCATGCAATTGGGTGTGAAGTATCTCATTGTGATTTGATTTGCATTTCCCTAAGGCTAATGATATTGACAATCTTTTCATATGCTTGTTGGCCATTTGTATATCTTTTTTTTGAGAACCAGATATCAAAATCCTCTACCAATTTAAAATATTGGTTTATTTTTCCTATTATTGTTGAGTTGTACGAATTCTTAAATATTCTGGATGCCTAGACCTTTATCAGATATATTTTCAAATATTTTCTCCCATTTTTTGGGGTTGTCTTTTCACTTTCTTGATACTATTCTTTGAAGAACAATAGTTTTTAATTTTGAGGAAGTCTAATTTATATAATTTATGTATTTTGTATCTTGTGTTTTGGTGTTATATCTAAAGAACCATTGCCTAATCTAAGATCATAAAGGTCATAAACAGCTATGTTTTTTCCGGAGAATTTTATAGATTAGCTCTTTCATTTAGGTCTTTAATCAATTTTGAGTTAATTTTTCTATATAATATGAGATGGGAGTCTAGCTTTATTCTTTTGTATATGAATATTCAGTTGTCCTACTGTCATTTGTTGAAAAGATTATCCTTTCCTCATTAAATCATCTTGGCACCTTTGTGGAAAATCTTTTGAGCATAAATGTATGGATTCATTTCTAGACTCTCAATTCTATTCCAGTTATCTATATTCTATCTTTATACTAATATCACATGTGATAGCTGGAAAATGTGTTTATTAAAATTTCTTCACTTAAGCAGCTCTGGATCTTCTAATACCCATCCTGAAAACGAATTGAGCTGTTTTTCTATTAATTTAACTTTAGAAATTTAGTCTTTGCACTTAATTCCCTGAAGGATATTAACTAGACCTTCTCAGTTCTGTTCATAGGAATGAGATAATGTCTCAAAGCAAAACCAGATGGAATGGTGTCAGGAGCACCTTATGACCCAGTACATCTGTAACTTTCCTCAGAGCCAAAAAAAGTTTGATATCCTTGAGTGGTTGGCTGAGAAAGGAGTCATGAAGACCTTGCACGTGGGCACTTGCACAGCAATATCTAAACTTTGGTTCTTTAGCTGCTGAAACCAAGGACAAGTTTGATGTGCTTGAGACAACACAGGACTGAGAAATTGCACGTTCCCGCCTCTCAAGACCCCTGGAAGCTTCACTTGTTTTTAACTTTTATTTTTTTTAACTTGTTTTTCTTCTCCCCTACCCCTTTTCTTTGCCTACAAAACCTAGTTCCTATTCTCACTTTGAACTGGTTTTGGGAAGATTCTCCCAGTTCCTTGCTTGTGTGCTTCTCACTGAGAGATGTGTTTCTCCTTTGTGGAGCCAGATCCGATGGGCCCTTCTATTGGAATAGCCATGCTATGGTAACACACGGTCTTGATTACTGTAGTTCTATAGTAAGTTTCAAGTTGGAAAGTGTACACCCTCTATCTTTGTTCTTTTTCAAAATTGTTTTGGATATTCTGGGTCTCTTGCATTTCCATAAGGATTTAGGATCAGCTTGTCTATTATTACATTAAAAAAAAATAGCTGGAATTTTGATAGGGATTGCATTGGATCTGTAGATCAATTTGGGGAGTATTGCCATTTTAAAAAATAGTAAGTCTTCCAGTCCATGAACAGGAATTGGCTTTTCTTTTCCTTTTTATTTTATTTTTTTAAACTTGTTACAGATTGGCTTTTATTTAGGATTTCTTTAATTTCTCTCAATGAAGTTCTGTGATTTTTCACTGTACAATTCTTACACTACTTTTGTTAAATTTACTCCTAAATATTTTATTATTTTTCATGCTTTTATAAATGGAAGTCTTTCCTTAATTTAATTTTCAGATTTTTCTTCACTAATTTATATAAATACAATTGATTTCTCAATTGTATTTATATAAATTGATCTTATATCCTGCAATCTTATTGAATTTGTATCCTGCAATCTCATTGACCATATTTATTGGCTCTAATAGTTTTTTGTGGATTCCTTTAGGAAATTTTTATATACGAGATGATGTCATCTGCAAATAAAGATAGTTTTTTTTTTTTTTTATGTCTTCCTTTCTAATTGGTATGTCTTTTATTTCTTTTTCTTGACTAATTGCTATGGCTGTAACCTCTAGCACAATGTTGAAATGAAGCACGAGAGCATATCTTTGTCTTGTTCCTAATTTTGGGGGAAAGCATTCAGTCTTTCATCATTAAGTATGATATTAGCTGTGGGTTTTTTATAGATGTCTTGTATCAGGTTGAGGAAGTTCACTTCTATTCCTAGTTTTTTTAAGGACTTTTTAAAATGAAAGGATGTCACAGTTTGTCAATGGCTTTTTCTTCATCTTTTGAGATGGTCGTGTGTTTTTGTTCTTTATCCAATTGCTATGATGTATTACATTAATTGATTTTCATATGTTGAACCAACCATGCTTTCCTGGATAAATTCCATTTGGTGATTTGTAATCTTTTTTTTTTTGATACTGGGGTTAGGGATTGAACGGGGACCTCGTATGTGGGAAGCCGGCACTCAACCACTGAGCTGCATCAGATCCCCGGTTTGTAATCATTTTATACATTGCTGGATGTGATTTCATAGTCTATTGTAGATTTTTGCATCCATTTTCAAAGGGATATTGGTCTGTATTTTCTTTTTTTTGTGATATCTTTGTCTGGTTTTGGTATCAGGGTAATATTGGTCTCATAGAATGAGCTGGGATATGTTCCCTCCCCTTCTGTTTTTTGGCAGAATTTGTGAAGAATTGGCTTTAATTTTTATTTAAGCACCTGGTAGAATTCACCAGTGAAGCCACCTGTTCCTGGGTTTTTCTTTGTGGGAAGTTTTTTGATTATTTAGTCTCTTTATTTGTTGTATGTCTATTCACATTTTCTGTTTCTTCCTTACTCAGTTTTGGTAGTTTGATCTTTCTAGGAATTTGTCCATTTCATCCAGGTTATCTAATTTCTTGGCATAAGATTGTTCATAATATTCCTTTATAATCCTTTTTATTACTGTAAGATAGGTAGTAATGTCCCCTGTTTCATATTCCTGGCTTTAGTAATTTGAGTCATTTCTCTTTTTCACTTGATCAGTCAAGCTAAAATTCATCAATTTTGTCGATTTTTTTCATGTCCTAATTTTTGGCTTCATTTTCTCTATTGAATTTCTATCTCTATTTCATTATTTTATGCTCTAATTCTTATTATTTCCTTTCTTCTGCTTGCTTTGGGTTTAGTTTGTCCTTTTTTTTTTAGTTTCTTAGGTGGAAAGTTAGGTTATTGATTTGAGATATTTCTTCCTTTTTAAAATATTGATGTTAACAGGTATAATTGTCCCTTAAGCACTGGCTTAGCTGTATTCTATAAGTTTAGCATGTTTTTTTTTTTTTTTCATTTATCTTAAAGTATTCTCTAATTTACTTTGTGATTATATTTTTAGTAGTGTTTTTTCTTTTCTTTTTTTCTTTGAGAAATTGTGAGTTTGCAAAACTATCATGTGTACCATATAGGATTTCTATACATTGCCCTGTTACCAACACCTTACACTGTTGTGACACATTAGTTATGAATAATGAAAGAACATTGTCATAATATTACTGCTATCTATAGAACATAGCTTATATTTGGTGGATTTTCCCCACAAACCATCCTATTATTAAGACCATGTAGTAGAATTGTATATTTGTTATAGTTCATGAGAGAGAGAACATTCTCATATTTGTATTGTTAACCACAGTCCATCATTTACCATGGGGCTTGCTGTATTATACATTCCCCTGCCTTATACATTCCATCCAAAGTGTACACTCAGTGACTCTCAGTTCCATCACAGAGTTGTGCTGTCATTAGCTCATCCATTTGAGTGTTTTCAGTAGTCCAAAAGGAAAAAACCCATACCCCATTATACCACCCTATTATTGACGCTTAGCATTGATATTGTAGTACTTGCTTTGCCATTGCTGTAAAAATGTTACAATAGTACTGTTAACTGCAGTCTATATGTTTTATTAGTTGTATTTTTCCTATGCATCTCCATATCCTTAACACCTTGTAGTAGAGGAACATTCTTGTATTTGTACTATTAACCACAATTGTCATCCACCACCAAAAGTCACTATATTATACAGTCCCTAGATTATCCTCTATCCTTCTTTCAATTGAAATTAACTTCCCTAGGCTACCTCTTTCAGCCACAATCACATTTGTAAATCAGCAGTGTTGATTATATTCACTATAATGTGTTACCATCAACTCTATTCATTTCCCCACATTTACAATCCCCCTTATTAAACATTCTACATACATGCAGTATCAGCTCCCCCTTCTCAACCCACGTTCTATTTCCTAGTAATCTGTACTCTATAGTTTAACTTCATGAGTTTACTCATTGTATTTAGTTCATATTAATAAGACCATGCAATATTTGTCCTTTTCTGTCTGGCTTATTTCACTCAACATAATGTCCTCAAGGTTCATCCATGTTGTCATATGCATCCCGATTTCATTTCTCCTTACAGCTGAATAGTATTCCATTGTTAGACCACATTTTGTTTATTTATTCATTGGTTGATGGACATTTGGGATGGTTCCATATTTTAGCAATTATGAATAGTGCTGCAATGAACATCGGTGTGCAAATGTCTGTTTGCATCCTTGCTTTCAGTTCTTCTGAATATATTTCTAGTGGTGGAATTGCCGGATCATATGGCAATTTTATATTTAGTTTCCTGAGGAACCATCAACAATGTAGGAGTGTTCCCATTTCTCCACATCCTCTGCAGCACTTGTAGTTTTCTGCATTTTTAATAATGGCTATTCTGTAAGACGTGAAATGATATCTCATTGTAGTTTTATTTTGATAACTAAAATATTTTTATTTAACATCCAGATTTTAATATCACATGTACTTGCATAAAATAAATTTTTTTCTAATAAGAAACTGTTGAGAATTTGCATGCTAGTTCTACTGCTCCCCTTTTCATTATCTATTTCTAATCTAAGCCTCACACTGTCCTTTCATTATCCAAGTTGTTAGCAACATGAAAAAATAACAGCTGCTGGTCCCTTTCCTTACAGCAATGTAGGGATTGTGTATACATAAAACATGTTGGGCAGGCATGTTTAAATAATTTTTTGTATGGAAACATTTGGTTTAGTAAATATATAGTAAAAGGTAAAGACTAATGAAGAGGGTCCCATTATAAAAGAAACTTGAATATATCAATGGACCAGGTTGTTTAACCTGGCTATGTCAGTAATCATGTGCATTATCTGCCTTACAACTGCAAAGTACCAATATTTACAATTTGAGTGTGGGAAAGAACCTCAGATACCCCTTCCATTTTACAGATGAGGAAAGGGGTTCAGTGAACCCTTATCTAGTTTTAACACCCCAAACAAGAAGGAATTTTTTTTTTCAGTAAAAGGCGATATAAATTATATAGAGAAATATAATATTGAAAGACATTCAGAGGTAGTCCTTATTATTAAAATCATGGATGGGCAGCAGGGGCAAGTGATGTGCTAGACTCCAAAAGGAGCTTTATTGGCTCCAAAATTAAAAACAATTTTTTAGGAAAAGAGGATGATTGACAACACAAGAATAATCGGTACTGAATTTTAAAATGAAATGATTCACATTAGTTTCCAACTAAAAGCAACAGAGCTTATTTACTTTGCTAACAAATAACGATTTTTCCTCTCACTGTAAAATTCAGATCTGTCATTTATAATGTTACCTGGATTATCTAAACAGTAACATCTTTAAAACAAGTGGGCTTCCTGGGGAAGTGTAGGTTCTTGTAAACCCAGGTGAACTGTTCTTGTTGAGCAATAAATCACTGGTGATGAGATAAGGTAGAGGCACACCTATGGATGCCAGTTGATAGGTTAGTTTCTTTTTTTTAAAAGATCATTTATTTACCCTCCCCGCCCTTTTGGGGGAATGTGAGGCAGATCACAGAGAGTGAAGCAGGGCTTGGCATTTGTGATTAGGGCTGATTTCTGGCCAGGAGCACCGCCAGCTAGGAGCAGCAAAGAGATGAGATGCATGGGAGCCTACCGAGATTCCAGGCAGCACACGAGGAGATGAGGTTTGGTGCTTTTCTCCAAGGAACCACTCCTTTCAGCTTTCCCAGCAGCTACGTCCGGGGATTGGGGAAATGAGAGCCTACTGTCCCCTCCCTGCTGCTCCTAGCCACATCCTGAGGCTGCTCGCCACCGCCACTAGTGCGAGGGTTGCAATCGCACTTAAACCTCATTGTAGTTTTGATCTGCATTTCTCTAATAGCTAGTGATGTTGAGCATCTTTTCATGTGCTTTTGGCTATTTGTATTTCTTCTTTGGGAAAATTTCTGTTCAAGACTTTTGCCCATTTTTAAATTGGGTTGCTTGTCTTTATCATTGAGTTATATGATGTCTTTATATAAATGGAGATCAAACACTTTATAGCAAGTATTTTTTATTAGAGAAGTTGTAGGTATACAAAAAAATTATACAGAGGTACAGAGTACCCATATCCCTCCCTCACACACTCAGTTTTCCTTATTAAGTTTGCATTAGTGTGATACTTTTGTTACAATTGATGAAACAATATTATTATAATTGTACTATAAACCATAGCCCATACTTTACAATAGGACTCACATAGGATTGTGTTCCATAATTCTATGGTTTTTAAAAATTTGTATTCTGGTAACATATATACAACCTAAATTTTCCTCTTTGAACCACATTCAAATATACAATTCAGTGTGTTAATTACATTCACAATGTTGTGCAACCATCACCACCATCCATTACCAAAACTTTTCCATTACCCCAAACAGAAACTCTATACCAATGAAGGATTAATTCCCCATTTCCTATGCCCACCCTGGCCTCTGGTAACCTGTATGCTAGTTTCTGACTCTGAATTTGCTTACTCTACTTATTTCATGTCAGTGAGATCATTCAATACTTGTCTATTTCTGTACTGCTTATTTCATTCAACATGTTGTTTTCAAGTTTCATTCATGTTGTTGAATGTATCAGATTGTCATTCCCTTTTACAGATGAATAATATTCCATTGTATGTTGTTTTGGTTTCCTAACTGCCAAAACATGTATCATGCATGAGTTGGCTTAAACAATGGGAATTTATTGGCTCACAGTTTTTTGAGGCTAGGAGAAGTCCAAAATTAAGGTGTCAACAGGATTATGTTTTCTTCCAGAAGACTGTGGCATTCTGGGGCTGGCCGCCAGTGATTCTTGGTCTTTGACTTTTCTGTCACATGGCAATGCATGTGGCAGTCTCTCATGGCTTTTATTTTATTCTCTGGGTTCTGTAGATTTCCACCTTCTGGCTGCCCCCTGTGGCTTTGTCTCTCTGTTTCTGAACTTCATCCTGCTAAGAAAGGACTCCAGTGATAGGATTAAGACCTATCTTCATTCAGTTTGGCCATACCTTAACTGAAATAACCTCTTCAAAAGGTCCTCTTTACAGTGGGTTCACATGAATAGGAATGGATAAATTTAAGAACACGTTTTTCTGTGGTACACAGTTCTAAGCTATCACATATGTGTATATCAGATTCATCCATCTGTTGATGGACACTTGGGTTTCTTCCACATTTTGGCAATTATGAATAATGCTACTATGAACATTGGTGTGCAAATATCCATTCAAGTCCCTGCCTTCAGTTTTTTGGGATATACAACTAGAAGTGGGATTGCTGGGTCATATGGTATTTCTATATCCAACTTTCTGAGGAACTGCCCAAGTGTTTTCCACAGTAAGAGCACCGTTTTACATGCCCACCAGCAATGAATGAGTGTTCCTATTTTTCTACATCATCCTCTGCAATACTTGTTTTTTTCTTTTAATAGGAGCCATTCTGGTGGGTGTGAAATGATATCCCATTGCGGGGTTTTTTGGTTTTTTTTCAATGCAAATTTGTTGTCTCACAGTTCTGGAGCCTGAAAGCCCAAAATCTGTAGGGAAGAATTCTTCCTTGCTTTTTCCTAGCTCCTGGAGGTTTGCCAACTATCTTTGGGCTTCAGTCTCTAACTCATGGTATTCTCTGCTTTGTCTGTTTGTCTGTGTCTGATTTCCCCCTTCTTACCTTTGAGAAGTCGAAGTTTACAGAAAAATCATGGATAAAATATAGAGTTCCCACAAACCCCTTATGATTAACATTTGTGTTAATATGGTACATTTGTTACAATTGAAGAAAGAACATTTTAATAATTGTACTATTAATTATGGTCCATCATTTACAATAGGGCTCAGTGTTTGTGTTTTATACTCCTATGTATGTTTTTAAATTTTTTTATCTTAGTAACATATATACAACCTAAAATTTCCCCTTTTAGTCACATTCAAATATATGATTCAGTGCTGTTTATTATGTTCACAATGTTGTGCTACCATCATGACCATCCATTACCAAAATTTTATGATCATATCAATTAGAAACTCTGCACAGTTGAAGCATTATTCTCCAATCCCTACCCCTACTCCATCTCCTGGTAATCTATATTCTAGATTCTGACTCTATACATTTTCTTGTTCTAATTATTTCATATCAGTAAGGTCATGCAATATTTGTCCTTTTGTGTCTGGCTTATTTCACTCAACATGATGTCTTCAAGGTTTATCCATGTTATCTCATGTATCAGAACTTCATTCCTTTTTATGGCTGAATAATGTCCCATTATATGTATTCACTACATATTACTTATCCACATGTGGGTTGCTTCCACATTTTGGCAATTGTGAATAATGCTGCTGTGAACATTGGTCTGCAAATATCTTTTCGAGTCCCTGCTTTCAAATCTTTGGGTATATACCTAGAAGTGGGATTGCTGGGTCATATGATAATTCTAAACTTAACTTTCTGAGGAACTGCCAAACTTCCACAGTGACTGAACCATTTTACATGCCCACTAACAATGATTCAGTGTTCCTATTTCTCTGCATCCTCTCCAACTCTTGTAATTTTCTGTTTTTCTAACAGTAGCCCTTCTAGTGGTTTGAAATTGCATTGTGATTATTATTTCATTTTTTATTTTTACTTTTTCTTTTGAAATACAGAATTTTATTTAGAAACTGTTTAGTAGGAAAAAAACATATCAGGAAAGACCAGGTGGAAAATGAGTTCCCAATAAAATGGAATTTTAGGAGAACAAAAGTCTAAAAGGCCACAAAAAAGAACTAACACCACTGTCATTTGAACAATGGCTAGTTACTTGCATTTTTTTGGGCATTGTTAAACGCTGAATCTGGGTTTTCCTCTGAATTCCACACAGAGCATGCACTACACACCACTGAGCAACAGCCATTGCTCCACAGCACCATACACAATTTTGTCATGAAATACCTGCTTTCTTTACGTATTTTAGGACAAGCTACTACCAGAAACAAATCAATACCAATACGTCAGGGGCTGAACAATCTCAGTAGTGGGTGACAAACATTTTTCAAAATTCTGTGAAACATAGGGACTGGATAGGCTGTGGACAAAAGCAAATGAGGAAGAAAAAAAAAAAGCAAATGAGGGAAAGTTAAGGAATGAACTATTTTAATATTAATAATTAAATCAGCCATAGTACTGTATTTTCTGCAAAAGAAAATTCACATTTAGTAATATGCTACAGAATTTGTCTCCAAAGAGATTAATGCACTGGCAAAGCATTTCGATAGCAGTGGAGAGCTGTGGACAGCAGGTACTTAAAGCCACCCCAGTCTTACAGATCCAAGGTATTGACGGCATTCACCGATCACTCCCTTTGTCAGAGTTCCAAAAAGAACTTGTAGCATGATCACCTACCTGCTTTATTTCCACTCTAAGCAGCAAACTTTAAGGAACCAAAGAGTAGGCCCCAGTGGGCAAGGGGAGCAGAAAAGAGAAACGTGTTAAATGTCTCCCAGCACCATTTGTTGAAGAGACTGTTTTGTCTTGTTAACATGGCTTTTATAGGTTTCTCGAAAACCAGTTGGCTGTAGAGGTGAGGGTTTATTTCTGGGCTCTCAATTCTATTCTACTGATTGATGTGTCTGTCTTTAGCCAATATCATGCTGTTTTGACCACTGTAGCTTTGTAATATGTTTCAAGGTCAGGCGTGAAATTCCTCCCACATCCCTCTTACTTTTTTTTAGAATGCTTTTGGCTATTTGGGTGCACTTTCCCTTCCAAATGAATTTGGCAATTGCCTTTTCCATTTCTGTAAAGTAGGGTGTTGGAATTTTGATTGGTATTACATTGAATCTATAAATCAATTTGGGTAGGATTAACATCTTCATGATATTTAGTCTTCCAATCCATGAACATGGCATGTCTTTCCATTAGTTTAGGCCTTCATTGAATTCTTTTAGCATTGTTTTGTAGTTTTCTGCATATAGGTCCTATACTTCTGTGGTTAAATTGATTCCTAGATATTTGAATCTTTTTGTTGCTATAGTAAATGGAAATTTCCCCCTGAGTTCCTCCTCAGATTTCCTTCTCAGTACCCTCAATACCAGTGTTTAGAAACATTACTGATTTTTGCATGTTGATCTTGTATCCTGCCACTTTGCTGAACTCCTTTATTAGCTCAAATAGCTTTGTCGTAGACAGTTCAGAAATTCCTAAATATAAGATCATGTGATCTGCAGATAGTAAGAGTTTTACTTCCTCTTTTGCTATTTGGATGCCTTTTATTATTTTTTTTTCTTTTTCCTTATCTAATTGCTCTAGCTAGAACTTGTGGCACAATCTTGAATAACAATGGTGACAGTGGGCATCCTTGTCTTGTTCCCAATCTTAGAGGGAAAGCTTTCAATCTCTCCCCATTGAGTACCATGTTGGCTGTTGGTTTTTCATATATGGCCGTTATCATATTGAGGAATTTTCCTTCTATTCCTATCTTTTGAAGTGTTTTTATCAAGAAAGGATGCTGGATTTTGTTGAATGCCTTTTCTGTATCAGTCGAGATGATAATGTGTGTTTTTTTTACCTTCAGTTTGTTAATGTGTATTATGTCAATTGATATTCTTATGTTGAACCACCCTTGTATACCAGGAATAAATCTCACTTGGTCATGGTGTATAAGTCTTCTAATATGCTGTTGGATTCTATTTGTAAGTATTTTGTTGAGAATTTTTGCATCTATGTTCTTAGAGAGATTGGTCTGTAGTTTTCTTTTCTTGTAGGGTCTTTATCTGGCTTTGGTAATTAGGGTGATGTTGGCTTCATAAAATGTGCTGGGTAATTTTCCCTCCTCTTCAATTTTTTGTAAGAGTTTAAACAGGATTGATGTTAATTCTTGAAATGCTTGGTAGAAGCCATCTGTTCCTGGACTTTTCTTTGCTGGGAGATTTTTGATGACAGATTCAATCTCTTTAAATGTGATTAGTTTGTCAAGTTCTTGTATTTCTTGTAGCGTCAGTATAGTTTTTTTGTGTCTTTCTAGGAATTTGTCCATTTCATCTAGGTTGTCTAGTTTGTTGGCATACAGTTTCTCATAATATCTTCTTATGATCATTTTTATTTCTGTGGAGTCAGTCATAACTTCCCCCTTTCATTTCTGATTGTATTTATTTATGTCCTCTCTTTTTTTGATTTGTTAGTCTAGCTAAGGGTTTGTCAGTTTTACTGGGCTTCTCAAAGAACCAGCTTTTGGTTTTGTTGACTTTCTCTATTATTCTTTTTTATCTTAATTTCATTTATTTCTGCTCTAATCTTTATTATTTCTTTCCTTCTGCTTGCTTTGGGATTGGTTTACAGTTCTTCTAGTTTATCCAGTTGTTCAATTAGATCTTTGATTTTAGCTCTTTCTGCTTTTTTAATATGAGCACTTAGGACTATAAATTTCCTCTCAGCACTGCCTTCCGTGTATCCCATAAGTTTTGATAAGTTGTGTTCTCGTTTTCATTTGTCTCAATATATTTACTAATTCCACTTATAATTTTTTCTTTGACCTACTGATTATTTAGAAGTGCGTTTTTCTGCCTCCACTCCTCTGTTTGTGATTTTACCTCTTTCCCATCTATTATTGATTTCCAGATTAATTCCATTTTGATCTGTGAAGGTGTGAAGGTCTTAGATCACCTACCTTATGATCTAACATGTGGTCTATTCTGGAGAAAGGTCCATGAGCACTTGAGAAAAATGTATAACCTGCTGAGTTTGAGTGCAACATTCTGTATATGTGTGTTAGGTCTAGCTCTTTTATCATATAGTTCAAGTTCTCTGTTTCCTTGTTGATCTTCTGTCTAGCTGTTCTAATTATGTGACTGGTATGTTGAAGTCTCCAACTATTATTGTAGAGATGTCTCTTTCTCCCTACAGTTTTGTTAGAGTTTGCCTCATGTATTTTGGGGCATCCTGGTTAGGTGCATAGACATTTATGATTATTGCTTCGTGGTGGATTGTCCCTTTTTAAAAATATATAATGGACTTCTGTATCTCTTATAACTTCTTTGCATTTGAAGGACAATTTTGCTGGATAAAGAATTCTCAGCTTGCAGTTTTTCTCTTTCAGTATCCTAATTGTATCATACCACTGTCTTCTCACCTCCACGGTTTCTTATGAGAAATCCATACTAAGTCTTATGGGGTGTCCCTTGTATGTGATGGTTTTCTTCTCCCTTGCTACTCTCAGAATTTTCTGTATATCTTTGATGTTTGACATTCTGAGTAGTATGTGTCTTGGGGTAGGTCTTTTTGCATTTATTCAGAATGGATTATGCTGTACTTCTTGGAACATGTAAGTTCATTTCTTTCATGAGATTTGGGAAATTTTCAGAGATCATTTCCTCAAATACTCTTTTGGCACCTTTTCCCTTCTCTTCTCCTTCTGGAACTCCCATGACTTGTATGTTGTTGCATTTCTTTTTATCATTCAACTCTCTGAGCCTCTGCTCAATTTTTTCCATTCTTTTCTCTCTTCAATTTCAGCTGTTCTGTCTTCTGTATCACTCTTATTCTTTCTTCTATCATTTTCAAGTCTGCTGTTGTATGCTTCCAATGTTGTGATTTTTTTTTAAGGTGCTGGGGATTGAACCCAGAACCTTGTTCATGGGCAGCAGGCGCTTAACCACCAAGGTACATCTGTTCCAATGAGAGTTGGTATTTTCATTTTTTTGCTTGTCTGGTTTTTTTTTAGGAGGCACTGGGGATCGAACTTGGGACCTCGTACATGGGAAGCAGGTGCTCAACCACTTGAGCTATATCTGCCCCCCTCTAATGTGTTTTTGATCTCACCTATCATGCCTTTCATTCCTATGAGCTCTGTTACTGCTCTATTTAGGTTTTCAAATTCTTTGTGCTCACTCAGTGTCTTCTTGATATCCTTTATCTCTTTAGCCATATTGTCTTTCAACTCATTAATTTGATTTTGGAAATTTATGTGCATCTCAGTAATTAGTTGTCTTAAATACTGTTTCTCTTCTGGGGCTTTGATACATTCCTTTTCTTGGGCCATTTCTTCCATTTTCTTAGTATGGCTTATAATTTTTTCCTGATGTCTAGGCATCTGATTAGAATGGTGAGTTTACTCAGATTTTCAATTTCTCACTTTCATAGAGATTTAGTGACAGGAGGCTGTGTGTTACTGCTGTTTTTTGAATCTTGGTTTAACCTGATCTGGTTCTTTAGGATTGTCTCTGTTAGTTGCTCAAATCTAGGCCCTAGACCCAGTAATGGGTTGCAGACCCCTTTCCAAGGGCCTTGGGGAAGGAGGCTGTAAAGGCCAGAAAAAGTCTCCCTTATTTACTTTTAATTTCCTCTCATGCACTTCCTTGGTCCATCAGCAGATGGCACTCTTTGGCAGCCCTCTCAGTTCAAAGCCTGGTCAGAGTATGTTTGCTGCAACATGGACTGGATTAATGTAGTGGAGTATCCTGCCTGGAGGCTAAGAGCCTTGTAATTCAAACTTTCTCAGAGGCAGTTCTCCAACCTTTGCCTGCAGCCCCCTCCCTTTTCCTGGGTAAGGAATAATTCTACTCCCTTCTGCATCTTCAACAATCAGTCTTGGTCAATATCGAGGGAGATTCAGAGGGTTGGATCTCTTTAGTCCCTGGCTGGCTCCCAAGGCAAACAATGGCACGCATCCCTGCCACCAAGCCTGGAAGGACTCGTGGGACACAGCAAACCAAATTTGTGGATCAACAGCTGAGTCAGCCTTAGGCTGTGTCCCTCTCTCTCCCCTTTGCTGGGGAGGCGGATATGTTGGTCCCCCTTTGTAGCTGCTGGCCCTGAGACCTGAGAACACAAAAGTGTCTGTAGGGTGGGGGAGTTGCAGCTGTCACTTTTAAGAAACCATTGTGTAACGCAAGGACCTGAAACGCCTCCCTATGCTTTCTTCTACGAGTTTTCTAGTTTTGGTTCTAATATTTAGGTCTTTGATCAATTTTGAGATAAATTTTATATATGAAGTGAGATAGGGGCACCCTACCTTCATTCTTTTGCATATGGATATCCAGTTTTCTCAGCACCATTCACTGGGAAATTCTTTCCCCGTAGGGTGGCATTGGCACCTTTGTAAAAAATCTATTGGTCATAGATGTGAGGTTTATTTCATAACTCTCATTTGGATTCTGTTGGTCTATATGTCTCTCTTTGTGCCAGTACCATGCTCTTTAGATTACTGTAGCTTTGGAATAAATTTTAAGATTGGGAAGTGTGAGTCCTCCACTTTGTTCTTCCTTTTTAAGATGATTTGGCTGTATGGGGCACCTTAGCCACTCCATATAAATATATGATTGGCTATTCCATTTCTGCGAAGAAGGCTGAATCTGCATTGAATCTGTAAATCACTTTGGGTCGAGCTGATATCTTAACAATATTTAGTCTTTGGATCCATGAACACAGAATGTACTTCCAGTTATTTAGGTATTTAAAATTTTTTTAAATTAACTTTAACAATGTTTTATAGTTTTTTTTGTTGTTGTTGTTCTGTTCAGGCCTTTACATCCTTTTTAAAATTTATTCAAATATATATTTCATTTTCTAGTTGTATTGTAAATGGATTTTTTTCTTGATTTCCTCCTCAGATTGATTATAGTAGTATATAGAAACACTACTTATTTTTGGTGTTGATCTTGTACCATGCCACTTTGCTGGTTTTCTATATATAGCATCATGTCATTTGCAAATAGAGAAGTTTCCCTTCTTCATTTCCAACTGGGATGCCTTTATTTATTTTTCTTGCCTAATTTCTCTGGCAATAACTTCTGGTACAATGTTGAATAATGGTGATGACAGTGGGCATCCTTGTCTTGTTCCTGATCTTAGAGGGAAAGCTTCCAGTTTTTCATCATTGAATATGATGTTAGCTGTGGGGTTTTTATATATGCCCTTTATCATGTTGAGGAAGTTTCCTTCTATTCCTAATTTTCTAAGTGTATTTCTCAAGACAGAGCACTGGTTTTTGTCAAATGTCTTTTCTGTATCAATTGATGATCATGTTTTTTTTCCCCCTTCATTCTGTTAATGTCATTTATTATATTAATGATTTTCTTATGTTAAACCAATCCTGCCTTCCTGGGATAAATCCCACTTAATCATGGTACATAATTCTTTTAATGTGCTGTTGGATTTAGTTTGATAGTATTTTGTTGAGGATTTTTGCATCTATATTAATAAGAAATACTTGTCTATAGTTTTCTTTTCTTGTGTTTACCTGACTTTGGTATGAGGGTAATGTTGGTGTCATAGAATGGATTAGGCAGTGTTCTCTTCTTTTCAACTTGTTGGAAGAATTTGAGCAGGACTGATGTTAATTCATCTTGGAATGTCTGGTAGAATTCCCTGTGAAGTCATCTGGTCCTGGGCTTATCTATGTTGGGATGTTTTTGATTACTGATTCAAACTCTTTACTAGTAATTGGTTTGTTGAGATCTTCTATTTCTTCCTGGCCCAATGTTGGTAGTTTGTGTGTTTCTAGGAATTTGTCCATTTTTTCTAGGTTATCTAATTTGTTGGTGTAGAGTTGTTCATAGTCCTATTTATTTCAGAGGGGTCAGTAGTAATATCCCGCTTTCCCCTTCTAATATTCATATTTTTGTGCCCACTCTTTTTCTTCTTCAGGCTAGCTAAAGTTTTTTCAGTTTTATTGATTTTTTCCAAAGAATTAACTTTTTGTTTTGTTGATTCTCTCTGTTGTTTTTATTTTCTATTTCATTTATCCCACTCTATTCTTTGTTATATCCTTCCCTTTGCTCGCTTTGTGCTCAGTTTTCGCTTCTTTTTCTAGTTCTTCCTGTTTTCAGGTTAGGTCTCTGATTTGAAGACTTTCTCTTTTTTTTATTTTTAAAGATTTAAATTATGTAAATGTTACATTGTAAATATAGGGGATTCCCATATACTCTACCCCCTCCCCTCCCTCTTTTCTCTATTAACATCTTTCATAGTGTGGTTCATTTGTTATAATTGATGAACACATTGAAGCATTGCTACTAACCATGGTCTGTAGTTTACATTATGGTTTACTCTTTGCATGACACAATTTTATAGGTTTTGGCCAAATGTATAATGGCCTATATCCATCATTGCAATGTCACTCAGAACAATTCCAATGTCCCCAAAATAACCCATATTATACCTATTCTTCTCTCTCCTTCCCCTCAGAACCTCTGGTGACCATTGACTTTATATTAATGTTACAAGTTCTTTCACTACTAGAATAATAAAAAGTCCACTTTAGTCCATAGTTGCATTCCCTCCTTATGTTTGTTCATTCCTCAATCTTGAGGATTTTGGGATGGTGATGCCCACTCTGTTTCCAACTGAGAGGGGACTTAGATCCCATGGGGAAGATGGGTGAAACTGTTTTGCTTGCAGTTGTAGATACTCTGTTTTTTGGGTATGGGCATTGTCCATCATCATCCTTTTGTTAGTTGACCTAGGTAAGCCCGATGAATTGAACAGTAGATGTTGGCTGCAACTCTGCTGAGATTCAGGGTTCAACCGGCATATGAACAGCCAGAAGATTTAAGTCTCTGAGACATATATTTAATAAGTATAGTGCTAATTATAGGTTCAGATAAAATGGGGCATAAGAATCATGTGTGGGAAAATTATAACTGAGTCCAACTCTCATACATTGGGGGGCATAGGTTATCATATATTCCAAAGTAAGGCCCACTAACAGTGTGCCGATATCCTCAGGTTGTCTGCCCTGCCTATAGTGTCCAAATGTCTCTAAAGCCCTCAGGAGCCCCCCTGTTTGAGGCACTGTTTATTGTGGCAATCGGTGAGATCCTCCCGAGATGTGCATAAGCGTAACCTCTGGAATGACCCCCTGACTCACTTTGAAATCTCTAAGCCATAAAAACTCATTTGTATTAAATATATCCCCCTTTTGGTCAAGGTCTTTTTCAAAATGCACCGCTAGTTGGCACTTGGTTATAATTCCTCGGTACAAGGGGGGCTCATCTTTCAGAGTCATGTCCCATGCTGGGGGGAAGGTAATGAGTTTATATGCTGAGTTTGGCTTAGAGAGAGTCCTCATTTGAGCAGCAAGGAATCTTTCAGGAGGTGACTCTTAGGCAATATACATTACTAGGCTAAGTTTCAATTTCATGACTTTATTCATTTTTAATATAAACATTTAGATCTATTAATTTCCTTCTTAGAACTGCCTCTGCTGCATCCCATAAATTTTGCTATGTTGTATTTTTGTTTTCATTTGCCTGAAAATATTTCCTAATTTTCCTTGTGGTTTCCTTTTTATCCCATTGTTTTTTTAAGAGTACATTGTTAAAGAATAAAAAAAGAGTACATTGTTTAATTTTCACATATTTGTGAATTTTCCATTTTCCCTCTGTTATTGATTTCTAGCTTAATTCCATAGTGGTCAGAGAAGATACATTCTATGATTTCAATAATTTGTATTGAGACTTGTTTTGTGACCTAAGTTACTGTGTATCCTGAAGAATGATCCATGTATATGTATGCAAGAAGAATGTGTATTTTGTTGTTGTTGGATGAAGTGTTCTCTATATGTCTGTTAGATTTAGTTAGTTTAGTGTATTGCTTAAGTCTTCTATTTCCTTGTTGATCTTCTGTCTAGATGTTCTATCCATTATTGAACATGGTCTATTAAAGTCTCCTACTATTAATGCAAAACTGTAAATTTCTCCCATCAAATCTGTCAATATTTGCTTCATATATTTTGGAGCTCTATGTTAGGTGCATATATATTAAAAATTGTTACATCTTCTTGTTATCAGTATATAATGGCCATCTTTGTTGCTTGTAAAATAGTCTATTTTATCGATATTAATATAGGTTCTCCAACTCTCTTTTGGACACTACTTGCATGGTATATGTTTTTTCTATTCTTTCACTTTCAATCTATTTATGTCTTTGAATTTAAGGTGATTCTCTTAAAGATAGTATAGTTGGGTCATGCTTTTTTATCCATTCTTCCAATCTTTGTCTTTTGACAGGTGAGTTTAATACATTTACGTTTAAAGTTAACTACTGATAATGAAGGATTTTCTTCTGTCATTTTGCTCTTTAGTCTTTGTTAGTCTTACACCATTTTTGTCCCTCAATTCTTCCATTAATGCCTACTTTAATATTTATTTGATTTTTTTGTGTTATACCATATTGAGTGCCTTCTCATTTCTTTCTGGATATATTTTTCATATATTTCCCTTATGTTTACCATGGAGTTAAAGTTTAACTTCCTACATTATTTATCAATTGTATTTGATTTGATAACAAAATGACTTTAACAGTATACTCATATGCTTTTCCTAAACCCTCTGCCTCCCCATCTTTCTTTGTACTTGTTACCAATGATATGTTTTTGTATTATATTTTTAAAACTATAGATTTATCATTACTTTTTATGCATTTACATTTTAGCACCTATAGAGATACATACAAATAAATACAATACAATAGTACTGGCATTTATAATTATCCAAATGGTTATCTTTACCACAGGTCTTTATTTCTTTATGCCACTTTGAACAACTGGCTAATGTCCTTTCCTTTCAGTCTGAATAACTCCATTTAGCATTGCTTGTAGGGCAGGTTTAGTTGTTATAAACTCCATTATCTTTTGTTTATCTGGCAATATCTTAATCTCTCCCTTATTTTTGAAAGATAGTCTCACTGGATATAAAATTCTTGGTTAGTAGTTGTTTTCTTTCAGTACTTTAAGTATTTCAATCCACTGCCTCATAGCCTCTATGGTTTCTAATGATAAATTGGTAACTTAATCTAATTGGAGCTCCCTTGTACAGAATGTTGCTTTTCTCTTGTACCTTTCAGGACTCTCTTTGTCCTTGGCATTTGACAACGTGACTGCTATATGTCTGCATGTGTTTTCTCTGAGTACATCCTGTTTTGGATTTTATGGGCTTCTTGAATGTGTGTATGCATGTCTTTCATTAAATATACCCTTAACAGTGTATCACAGATCTCTTAGGCTCTGTTTACTTTTCTTTCTTTCTTTTTGTTTCTGCTTCTCAGTCTGAATCATTTCAGTTGTCTTGTCTATAGATTCACTGATTTTTTTTCTGCCAGCTCCAATCTGCTGTTGAAAACCTCTAGGAAAATTTTCATTTCTGTTATTGTGGTCTTCTATTCCAGTGTTTCTTTGGGGTTCCTTTTTAAAATTTCTCTCTTTATTGAAATTTTCATATTGCTTATTCATCATTTTTCTGGCACCCTTTAGTTACACGTTTTCCTTTGTTTTCTTGAGCATTTTGAAGATCATTTTTAAAAGTTTTGTCTGATATGTCCAAAGTTTGGTTTTCTTTGTTTATGGTTTCTGGATTTTTTATCTTATTCCTTTGGATGGGTCATAATTTCCTGTTTCTTTGTTCTGTAATCTTGTTGCACACTTTTCAGTTTAAAATTTTAAGCATCAACTCTGGGATTTAGTCCCTGTGCTGCCTGTTCCTTAAGTTTGTATCCACCTAGTGATATGACAGACTTTTTCTTGAGTTCCAGGGGCTATCAAATACAAATACACAAAAACTCTTCACCGTGTTTGAAAATTGAATCACAGTTGACTGGTGTTATCCTTCAGAGTTTAGCCTTTCTATCATGAAGATCAGCCTGATGAAGTACAGGATCTTCTTCTCTTCTGAGCCTGGTCTTGTCCTGGGCTTGTGCTTATTAGTGGCTTTAGGAATTCCCTGTTTACAATAGTTTGAATGCCCCCTCTACTTCCTATGAAATAGATTTTCTCTCCCTTCCTGGTGTTCTGTTATATGTCTTAAAGCATATAATCCTTTGTTCCACTCTGCCTTAATTGTTTCTTATACTTTTTATCTGTCTGCAAGCTGCTTCTGCCTACAGGAAGGTTCTGGGAGAGCTAGTCAGAGACAAATTTCCCCTTTCAGTTTTTCATGCTGCCACCTGATAGATTGGCACTGACATATAGGCACCCTAGTATGTACATTGGAATTACTCTTCTTCCTCTGCAACAGGACCAGGGAACCACAATGGTAATACAGGCTGGCTCCACACTGTGCTGGGAAGGAGGTGGTGGAAGGACCAGGAAGAGTGCTAGGAGCTTCTTCTACCTTTTTAAAAAGCTGTGTTTTCTTGATTTGGCACTTGTCAATTACTGTACCCTTATATGTTTCCAGAGTTTGGAGGAAGATGGCTCTGCTGTTTTTGCTAGTTGTTCAAAGATTCTGTGGGGGAAAGGCATCCTAGAGTGTCTTATACTGCCATCTTGGTTGACTAGAAAGGATTCTTTAATATATCAGTTATTTAGGGGTATGTTGTTTTATTTTCATAAATTTGTGATTTTAGCACATTTCCTTCTATTATTGATTTCCAATTCCATTATAGGTGGTCAGAAAGAAACTTTTGTGTGATTTCAATCCTTTTACTTTATTTAGGCTTGTTTTATGACCATATGGTCTATCCTGTCAAATGTTCCTTGTTGACTTGAGAAGAATATGTATTCCGCTGTAGTTGGTGAAGTATTTAGTAGATATCTGTTAGATATAGTTGGTTTATAGTGTTAAGTATTCTATTTTCTTATTGATCTTCTCTCTAGTTGCTGTATTTATTATTAAAAGTGGGGATGGAGGCACATAAGATTTGGTTTGCTCTTGCATAAGTGACTCCATACTCTAAAGGAGAAGGCTGTCTTATTAAAGCAGGGTGTGATGGTTTGAAACTGTATGGACCCCAGAAATGTATGTTCTTAAAGTTAATCCATTCCTGTAGGTGTGGACCCATTGTAAGTAGGATCTTTTGGCAAGTAGGATCTTAGCTTAAGATGTGACCCACCTCATTTAGGTTGATCCACCTCATTCAGGATGGGTCTCTTACTGCAGTCCTTTATAAATGGAGGACTAAAAAGCTACAGATGAAGAAAAAAAATCTCAGACAAAAGGAAGGGTCCTGGAGGCTGGAGGCTGGAATCAGCAGAGCATAGAGGGACAGAAAGAGGCCCTCAAGAGGCTAGGCCCATGGAGCAGCTCGAAGCTGAAGAGAAGAGGCCTGGAGGAGAGAGGAGAGATGAGAGAACCATCATTGTGCCCTGCCATGTTCTTGATCACCCACAGCTGAGCTCTGAGAGAAAGCATCTTTATATGATGCCACCATGTGCCTGATTGCCCACAGCTGCAACTTTGTGAGACAGCATTTCTTGATGCCTTGATTTGGACACTTTGACAGCCTCAGAACTGTTAGCATTTAACCTAATAAATTCCCATTATAAAAGACAACACATTTCTGGTATATTTCTTCCAGTAGTTTTTAGCAAACTAAGACACAAGGGTTCACAAATCTTTTCTGTAAAGGGCCAGATAATGAATATTTCAGGTCTTGCGGGCCAAATGGTCTCTGTAGGAACTATTCAACTTTTTAGTGTGAAACAACTATAGATAGTATATATATAAATGAATGGGAGTGGTGGTGTTATAATGCAACTTTATTTACAAAAATACGCAGTAGGCCAAATTTAGCAAACTGTAGTTTGCTGACCCCTGCATTAGGTGATAGAAAAGGATTTTCTTTGGTGGAAAGGAAGTCTTAGTGAGGCTATGGATTTAGAGTTCTATAAGTTCTCTGCGTTCTACCATATATCACCATTACAATTTGCGTTCTTTCCTGCTCAGTTTTCTTAGTTTTGTCTACAAGTGAAATACCAGTTTCATGGCTAAGAACTCAAAGAGAATCATTTAGGATATTCACAGAAAGTTTCTAGGTTTCAATCTGTGCCTTGAGTGGAGAATTTAGTGATTTGAGTTTGTCATTCCTTTTTCTTTAGTCTTCCCAATGGGGTTAGAATTCAGTACTTTCAAAAAAAGCCTTACACACTGTTGGGGACAATGAAGGTGGCATGTCTATTCACCTTCAGCGATGCTGGTAACATGCAACATGGCTGCCAGGGTTGAAACAACACCTTAAGCTGTAATTAGCCGCCTTCTAGGAAGTCATTGGTAGTTCGCGCCAAAAGCACTAACCGCCACAGCCGCCACCCACCCTAGCAACAGCATCCACCAATCCTAAATCGCCACCCGTCCTTATTAGCCACCCCCTCTTCCTTTAGAGTATATATACCCTGCCCCTTCAATAAACTTTTGCAGCTTGATCAGAATCCTGTCTTGCTGTTGTTCTTCGTGTCTCTTGTCCCATACCATTCTTCCCTCATAGGAGCTGGAGCCCCAGTTGACTGTCCCACGGGCCGAGACAACACACAAGCTTTGAATTCCTTACATCTTTCATTTTGTGTTATGGCATTGGCCATTCTGTCTTCTAGAGGTTTTTTTTTTGTTGTTGTTGTTTATTTGTTTAATGGACATTTTGTTCTAAGTAACTCCAGGCAATTTTCAATTAGTGTTTTCCTCACAGTGTGCCGTGAAATCAGAGGTTCTCATACATGAATATTAATGGAATTTTCACTGTCTTCATTTTCAACTACTCTAGATAACCATATCTAGATTTCTCTTTGTTTCTGTGAAGGTATGATTTTAGCACCCTACCTTTGGTATCAGTTTCTGTATGAATTATGGTTCTTGGTTGCAAAAATTTAAATTTGGCTTTGTCTAATTCAGTCAGTGGAAGAATTAAAAATTGTAATGATAAAGGGTAGCTTACTGAATCAGGATGAAGACTGAAGAATAATTTTGGAAATTAGGCAAGAACCATGGAGGTTGGCAGGAAAGATAATCTGGCTAGGACTTCACCACAAATATTGGCATTACTGGAAACTCAACAGCAAAACTGGAAGGATATTCAGATATTCGCCTTAGAAGACTGATTCCCCACTCAAGATTCAAAGCCCTTCTACTGTCTCTCTTTTAGAACAGTTATGTGTATTTTGTGCCTGTCCCACAATTGGATTTTGGAAGCAAATAACTTGTTTTCTAGGTTTCACAGGTCTACAGATGGAGAGAAATTTTTCTTTAGGAGGAACCATATGCATAACCAATTTACATGAGATTTTGGACTCAGAGTTGATGTCAGAGAGCTCAAGGATTTTGGAATGTTGGGATGGGGCAAATGCATTTTGCATGTAGGAAGGCCATGGATTTTTGGTGGCCAGAGGGCAGACTGTCATAGATTGAATTGTGTCCCCCAAAAAGATCTGTTTAAGCCCTAGTCAGTTCAAGGTGAATGTGACCTTATTTGGAAATAGGGTCCTTTGAGATAGAGTTAGTAAAGATGAGGCCAAACCAGATTAGAGTGGACCCTAATCTACTATGACAGGTATCCTTATAAGAAGAAGAAATCTGGATACAGGCATATGGGAGAACACCATGAATTACTATCAAGCTCCTGCCAGAAGGCAGGAGAGAGGCATGGAACATATTCTTCCACAGACAGCAGAGGAAGCATGGTTCTATCAAGACCTTGATTTCAGACTTCCAACTTTCAGAACTCTGAGACAATAAATTCTTGCTATTTAAGCCATCAAGTCTGTGTTCTTTGTTATAGCAACTCTAGGAAATTAAGATACTCTACCAATAGTTTCATGTAAAATAGCTCTTACTTTATGCAACCCCAAGCTTATTAAGTCATAGTGAATAATGTACTATAGTTCTACTGTGTAAAATTTGCTTTCATTCTCTATTTTCAGTTCCACAGCTACTTTTAGCTGTTATTCAAATTCTTCAGAATGACCAAATTGATGTCTCTGATCTTGAGACATTATTGATCAATAATGAATTTCATGAAGCTAATGCTATACTTAGCGAGGTGTTAAGTCATTTACCTGAACATGGTAAGTAGTTTCAATTAATCTTTCTTATAAAGGCCATCCTTGGCTGGTGGGATTGGGAGGTAGGTGGATGGGATACATAGGGTTGGAAAACACCCTATGGGAGCTGCAGTGAAATGACTGATGGGCACCGGTGTAGCCCTCTTAGTGTGTCAAGCCTGATCTCTATGGTGCCAAACAAAGGGGAAGTCACAACAAACCCTGTGGAAGCCAATGGTGGTACTTGGGAGATAGGATTATTTTTGAAGGATGACTAGCATGGGCAATGATAAAGTAGAATGATTTCCATAGACTGGAACAGATCCTGGTTCAATTCATCAGGAAGATATAACAATTCTAAACAGTGTACACTGATTATTACATCTTCCTGATGAATTGAACCTTTTGTTATAGAGTTCATCTTTATTTTTAAAAATGCTTTAAATCTTAATGTCTACTTTGATATTATTATAATGATACCAGGTATCTTTTGGTCAGTGTTTGCATAACATATCTTCTATCCTTTCACCTTCAACTTTTTTCTAGCTTTATGTTTTAGATATGCATGTTATAAATAGTATATTTGCCAGTCTGATAATGTCTCTTTAAAAAAACCTTTTTATTTTGAAATAATTTTAGATTTATAGAAAAATTTCAAAGATAGTACAGAGAATTCCTATATATCTTCACCTAGCTTCCCTGAATGTTAATATCTTACATAACCATGACACATTTATTAAAATGAAGAAATTAATGTTAGTATGGTACTATTAAGTAACCTACAGTTTATTTGAATTTCACCAGTTTTTCACTAATGTCCTTTATTATTTCAGGATTAAATTTGGGATACCATAGTGCATTTAGTTGTCATGTCCTCTTAGTGTCCTCCAATCTGTAACAATTTTTGTCTTTCCTTGTTTTTCATGAGAAATGCACTTTTGAAGAATTTTAATTAGATTCGTAGAAACCCTCACTTTAAGTTTGTCTGATGGTTTCTCCTGTTTAGCCTGAGATTATGGACTTTTGGGAAGAATACCAAAAAGATGAAGTGCCCTTTTCATTGCAACATATCAAGGAGAACATGATATTAGCATGATTTATTGCTACTTATGTTAACATTGATCACTTAGCTAAAGTGTTCTTTGCCAGGTTTCTCCATTGTAAAGTTACTATTTTCCTTTTTCATACTCTGTTGGTTAGAAGCAAGTCACAAAGCTCAGCCCACACTCAAGGGGAGGGGATTAAACTCCATCTTCTAGATAGAGGAGATTCGAAGGATTTGTAGACATATGTTAAACTACCACAGTAATTAATAAATATTTTGGTGGAGATCCTTGGAGGTTATGCTAATATCCTATTCCCCTCTAAGTTTCTTCACTAATTTTAGCAGTAATAAGTGGATCTAGCCTGTAGCAATTATTTTTCTAGTGTTCTAATCTTGATTTTTCTGCTTTCTTCATTACTTCTACATTTATTATTTGAAATTCTTCTGTAAGGAAGATTTATTCCTTTCTCCAAATTGTTTATTAACAATGTCTTTTAACTGAAATATTTAATTTACATTCCATGAGATTACTAACATATTTGGATTTAAACCTACCATCTTGCTAAATATTTTCTATTTCAGCCACCTGTTCCATATTCCTTTTTCTCTTTTTTCTTCTTTTACTTTGGATTTTTCATTTTTAAAATTATTCCATTTCTTTTTCTATTAACTTGGAAGTTTTCTTTTTTTGTAATACAATATTCAGTAATTCAATGATGCCTCCTTGTTTTGTCAAAATATAATATTAGTTGGTACATTTACCTTTCCTTCAGGCAATGCAACAATATTTTACTTTCTTTTTTTTTTTTTAAAGATTTTATTTATTTATTCATTTATCCCCCCCTTGCTGCTTGTGCTCGCTGGGTCAGCTAACCACGCCGTGCGGGCGGGCTTGCCTTCACCAGGAGGCCCCGGGAACCGAACCCGGGGCCTCCCATATGGTAAACGGGAGCCCTACTGATTGAGCCACAGCCGCTTCCCAATATTTTACTTTCATTCACTCCTTTCTCAACTTATATGCTATTGTTGTTATATATTTTAATTGTATTTATGTTTTGAATTACACAAAACATTTTTATTTTTATTGCTATATATGATATATATATATCAAATATATATATATATGATAAATATATATATATATTTGAATTTACACACATATTTACCCTTTTCATTGATTCCTATATCTCTAATCTTCTATTAGGTATATCCTTTTGTTTTTTTCTTAGTGAGAGTTGGATGAGCATCTGGTTCAAAGAGTTTTTATTTCACCTTTGTAGTCAAAGGATATTTTCTGTGGATATAGAATTCTAGACTGGCAGTTATTTTCTTCCAGTTCTTTGAAAGTATCATTTTATTGTCTTCTGGGTTCCATTGATTTTGTTGAGATGTCAACTGTCAGTCTAATTATTTCTCTTTTTTTCTAGCTGCTTTTAAGATTTTCCCTCCTTCCTTTTTTCCCTCTCCCCATGCCTCTTCCCTCACCCCTTTGCAGTTTTAACATGAATGCCTAGGTGTGAATTTTTTATTTATCCTGCTTGAATCTGATAGGGCATCTTGATTTTGTAGCTTGATGTCTTTCTTCAGTTTTATTATGTTCTCATCCATTATTTCTTTAAATCTTTTTCTACCCCAAATTCTCTTCTTTCTGTCTCTGTCTCCAGTTAAATGTATGTTACATTTTCTTATTATGTCTTGTATGTCTTTCATTCTGTCTTCTGTATTTTCCATCCTTTTACATCTTCTGCTTCACTTTGTTTTCCTCTGAACTCTTTTGCCCTCCACTAACTCTCTTGTCAATTCAAAGGTGAATTGTCATCCCTGCAAATATCTATTTTTAATCCTTAATTACTCCAGCCTCAAGTGAGGGGTATTTACCATGTTTCTTTCCTTTTGGTGGGTCCTGGATTCTAAAGCATATATACTTCAAGGCTTTCATAGGCTTTCTTATGCTATTAGTAAATGTACCCAGGGGAAAAATAGCCCCAACTCAGGATTCACCTGTTCTGGCATTCTAACTTATTTTAGATTCTATCCTTGTTAGCTCTCTGATGCCATGAAGCATTTGCTTTTTCATATTTTTTCCAGCTTTATTCGTCTTCAGTTGGAAGGTTGGTTTGAATTACCTAAGCATCCCTAATGAGTTTTTGTTTGGTAGTTTTATTAATTGCTTTTGCTAAAATCATCTCTGTATTTCTGTATAGTTCTTGTAGTTCTCTCAATTTCTGCTTTATTTATTGATTTCAAAAGAGACTTTTAAATTGAGGCATAGCTTATATAGAGTAAGAGATGCAATTCTTAATTGTACAACTTGAAGTTTTAAATATGTATATATATACACATCTATATGTTTGTATATGTGTGTGTATAGTCCCATACCATGAAATTTAATATTGATTCAATAGTAGTATCTAATAATCACTCAATAATTTAAATTTCCACATTTGTATCCAAAATATTCTTTATTGGCATTATTATTATTATTATTCAGGATCTGATCAGAGTTTATACTTTGTATTTTGTATTCATGTTCCTTTAGTCTTATTTAATGTTTTTTCTTTTCCTTTTTTTTTTTTTTTTTTTAGTCTTATTTAATCTGGATCAGGTCATTTGGCTTTTTATCTTTCATGGTATTAAAAGTTTTGAAATGCTCAGATCTGTTGTCTTCTTTGAATGTTCCACATTATGGATTTGTTTGGGATTAAAGATTTTTGGCAAGAATATTATATATATGCTGTGTTCTTCCAATTAGTTTGTCCCATTATTGGTGATGCTATATTAGTTAAGGTAGAGACCATCTCTTCTTGCACATTAAGAACTATTTTTCCGCATTCTTGATACTTGAAAAATAACTTGACAGGATATGAAATCTTAGGCTTACACTTTATTTTATTGAATTCTCTAAAAAATGCTGTGTATAAGAGATGTAATTTAAATGTTGGATACATATAGTTAATACTCACATAAAGATATGTTTGACATCATTGGTGATGAGGGAAATGCAAACAGAGACCTCAGAAAGATATCATTTTACACTTAATATGTTTAGAAAAAACTAAAAAAAAGTATTTGCAATACAAATTGTGGTAGAGTATGTAAATATCCAGAATTTCTTTTATATTTCCAATGGTGGTTAAATTGACACACCCTCTTTGTGAAACAGTTTAGCATTAATTCTAAAAATGACCATTTACATATTCTTTTATTCACTCATTCTACATCAAGATAAATTCTTACCTATGTGCAAGAGGAAATATATACAAGAATTTAGCAGCACTGTTCATGTAGCAACTCCTGGAAATGCTCGTCAACAAGAGAGTAAATGAACACAGTATGATATATTCACATAGTAGAACATTATACAGCAGCCAAAAGGAATCAATTATAGAAATTCACAATGGTAAGGATGAATCTCAATATTATAATATTTAATTTAAAAAGTAAGGCCCAATAAGAATATAAAAATAAAACAGAACAACAACAAAATGTAAGGCCCAAAATATTACATCCAGCATGATATGTAGTTATTCCATAACTACTTTAATTCCATAAAAAACAGCTAATAATAAACATTTTAGGAATACATATAGGCACAATAAAATTACATAAAAAAGAAAGCAAGGGAATGGTGAATACAGGATTCAGAATGATGGGTAGGGGAAGACAGAGGGATGAGTTTCTAAGGAGAACCCCATGATTAGATGCTGATTATTTTCAGGGACTAGCTTTTGTTTTGGGCATAAGTTTGCTGATGTTTATTTTATTATTAAAATATATGAATTAATCAAATAAATTAAAAGCAGACTTTGTGTGGACCAATAATCTTTCACAAACCAAGGATATTATTTAATCTAATTCTGTGAATGCAATGTTTAATAAAAAGTTAAGTCTCTTCTATTGTTCTATTTTTCTTTTTCAGGGACTCTATTTTACACATATTGGATCTTCTTTGTTTTTTATAACTGTAACTTTTACTCTGATTTTTTTTATTTTTACACGGATTTCCTCTTCCTTCTCCTACTTCTGGTTCTTTTCATTTCTGTGCCATATGCCATTTACTATACTATTAGTAATATCTATTTTTCTCTGGATATCTTTACCTGGTTCTTCATTTTGGAGTTGATGTGTTTCTAAACAATATATTCACTGAGTTCAGTGAGCTCTCATTTCACATCTTTCTTTGTCCATTTTTCATTTGATTTGTGGTATTCTTTCATTTATGCAATTGGTTAACAATATTTACTTAATATTGGAGTGTATTTTTATGGTTTTGATTTCCTTCTTGATTATGTGTGTATTTGTGTTTGTATGTTTTCGTCTACTGAAAAGTTTTTTTTTTTTTTTTTTTTTTTTAAATAAACTTTATTTTTAGAGAAGGCTTAGATTACAAAAAAGGTACATTGAAAATATTGGGGATTCTCATATAAACCTACCCCCTCCCCTTCCCACATTTTTCCCTAATAATAAAATCTTACATTAGTGTGGTATATTTGTTACAATTAATGAACCAATATTGAAGTATTGCTACTAGCCAGGGTCTATGGTTTACATTATGGTTTACGTTTTGCAGTGTACGGTTTTATAGGTTTTGACAAAACGTATAAAGGCCTGTAACTGCCATTGCAGTATCATGCAGAACAATTCCAATGCCCTAAAGATGCCCTCTGTTCCACTTGTTCATCCCTCATCCTCCACTCTGAACCTCTGGTAATCTCTATCTTTATATCAATGTTACATGTTCTTCCATGACTATAATAATAAGTCTACTTTTGGTCTGTGGTTGCATTCCCCCCTTATGTTTGTTCATGCCTCAGTGTTGAAGCTTTTAGGTAGATGATGCTTGCTGTGCTTCAGATTGAGAGGGGGCATAGATCTTATGGGGCAGATGGAAGGAACTGTTTTGCTTGCAATTGTAGATACGCTTTGCTTTTTGGAATGGGGTTGTCCATCATCATCATTTTGTTCATTATCCTGGGTCAGATCGATGAACTGGAGAGTAGATATTGGCTGCAACTCTGTTGAGATTCAGGGATCAACTGGCATATGAATAGACCAAAGATTTAAATTTCTGGGATATATATTTAATGGGTATAATGCTAATTATAGGTTCAGATAAAAGGGGTAGAAGAATCATAAGTAAGACAATTATAAATGAGTCTAACTCTTTTATATTGGGGAAACAGATTATCATATATTCCAGGATAAGGCCCACTGATTTCATGAGGCTGTGTGCCTTTCCTGTAGTGTCCAGATGTTTCTAGAGTCCTTGGAAACACCCCTGTTTGAGGCTTTGTTTACTGTGGCAGTTAGTGAGATCTGCCTGAGACATGCATAAATTTAACCTCTGAAATGAACTCCTGATTCAATTTGAAATCTCTTAGCCATAAAAACTCTTTTGTATTTAATATTTCCCCCTTTTGGTCAAGGTCTTTTTCCAAATTCATCACTGGTTAGCACTTGATAGTAATACCACAGCACCAGAGAAGTTCATCCGCAAGAGTCATGCATGTCCCATGTTGGGGGAAAGTATGAGTTTATTTGCAGAGTTTGGCTTAGAGAGAGGCCACATTTGAGTAACAAGGAGGTTTTCATGAGGTAACTCTTATGCAGTAGTTGTTATTGGGCTAAGTTTCAATTTTACAAGAATAAGGTTCATAAATATAAGCATTACTATCAAAAGCTTGGCATATTGGTCTGTTTTCTTTTATTAGGCACTGCCTATATACTCCAGAGATTTTTGCCACTCTATTTGAAAAAGTAGCAGGACTTCCAAGGATGGGAGTTTAATATATTTTTGGTTATTATGTGGGTCTCCACCCACTAAGAAAACACCCTATGACAACATGAACACATTCATTTTCCATAGCAGTATGCCCCAGGTGTACCCCTCCCCACACATCCTCTCCACCAACACCCTGCACCAGTGACACTCCCCTGTCATAGGTCCCAAAAGAACACTCCCTCCATTGTATTCTCAAGCATAGTCCTAGACCTCCCCAGAGTTCACCAAGTCACACATTCACCTGTTCCTTCATCCAACCCTTCCCTCAGTGCCATGGATTACCGAACTCCCCTTCAATCCCACTCCCACTCACATTCCAGCACTGTTGACCCCATTCTCACTGCACCACCCTCATCCCTGTACACTCTTAAAAACTTCTGAAAAGTTTAAATTTTTATTTTGCTTTCCTTTTTTTCAGAGTAACTTTGTATGGATGCTGGGTACTCTTTTCTGTTCATGATTATCTGTATTGGATCTTTATGGACCAGTAAGAGCAGATGATCCTATAGAAGGGTTGGAAATGTTGGGGGATTTATATAGTTTGAGTGCCATGTTATGTTTCTATAGTGAAGTACATATGCTTTAATAAATGATATATTTTTGAGGAGAGGATTCTCTCTTCTTTTGACTTTTTGATATCAATTAGTGGAGACTTTATCTTTAACTACTTCCTTCTTTTCTGTCACCACCCCATGAAATGCTATTTCATCATCTGTCTCTCTGTCCCAGAGGTAGTGCCATCTAAAGAGTGCCGCTTCTGGTCCCATGTATTTTCAAGCTCCTTTCTTTTAGCTTTCCAGAGGTCAGGACCTTTATCAGGTCTCTCACCTGTTATTAGTATTTCCCCACTCAGGGTGCAACTTTTCTTATGAGTGAACTCTAGTTGATATTTGTGTTCTGCCTCACTAGGACCCTTCCTAATTCTTCTGTAAAATTGCTTCCTGACACTCTATTTTTGTGTGGGCTCTGAGCTGTCTGTATTGATTCTAGATTTTTATTTCCCCACTTATATGTAAATTAAAGTTCATAATATTATGTCTCTTAGTTATGCTGTAGGTATGGGCTATGGGCTATTTTATTTGGAGTCCCTGTGGAGAGATTAAAAATTCAGTGGCTATCATTGTCTTTTAACAGTGGGTCTCAATGTTCTATCATCTTTCCCCTGAGGAACTTTTTAGACATTTTTGTTTCTAATCACTCCCACCATGAAAATTTAATTCCATAGATCTACTATATATGTATTTATGTACTGTGGCTTCAAAACACTGATATTTTTTTACCCCCTTAAAGGCAATATCACCCTCACCGAGAATGTACATCCTAAGGGAATCTAGAACTTTTCTTTTATTCTTGGGTTTTACTGCTGAATTCTATTTGCTAATATTTTATTTAGACTTTGAATGTGTTTAGAAGTAAGACTTTTCTATAGTCTTCTTTCCCAGTGTAATCTTTATCAGGTTTTGTTGTTAAGACTGTATGATGAGCCATCAATGGGTTTCTATAGCATCTCTCCCCCTCAGTGATATACAGAACACTCTTGTTGTCAACCCCTCCATCACCCTACAAATTCTCTGCACTGAGGACGTCAAAAAACTTCTGGGTCTCCTTCCATTCCTTGGATCTGTGAGATACTTAATTAGGTGGTGGGATATTCCTCATTCTCTCTACAACTGTAGCTATCAATCTTGGCTATACACTGGAATAATCTGAAAGCTTTAAAAATACTGATGCCAGGGTCTTACCCTGAGAGAGCCTCATTCATTTGATCTAGAGTGTGGTATAGGCATATAGAGTTTAACAAACTCCCCAGGTGATTTACATATGCAACCAGTTTGAGAATCACAGCTCTAGGACTTAGGTGATCCATAGCAGTTATTTATGCTGGCATACCATAAGGCCCTTATGTCCATTAGTAATTCTAGGCAAGCAGCAGATCCTTGCCTGTGTTTCAGAATCACACTCAAACCTTATGGGTGATTCTATTAGAATTCTTCAAAAATGAAAGATCAAATTGAATGACCCAAATTTCCCCTTATACTCCATTCCTATCCCATAGATGTGGGGAAAGGACAGAATACTATAATTTTCTCTCTTCCTTTCCTCCAGGCTACTCTTTTTCTCTTCCGTCTTGTTTTTAATTCCTCTTCTGGATCTGTTGTGTATATATGTGTACATGCACACATAAGTTCACATATGTACATGTATGCTGGACTCCAAACAAATTCTGTTTTCTAACTATATTTGTCTTACCCTTTCATCATTAAACTTAGCCATTGATAGTCTAGGTGGCATCCTGGTCACAAGGGAAATACTTTGATGTCTCAAGTTACTGATACAAGTAATCACATTTTAAAAAAATACACTTGTTTATTCAACAATCAGTTATTCAGTGCTTACAATTTCTAAAGACCAAAATTGGGCACAAGGTTTAAAAATAAAAATTCATTGCCCTACTCAGTAAAGCATTACCAATAACTTTCATAAAAATTATGTGAACGTTGTTAAAAATTTATCAAGCCTTCAAATGATTTGCTTACAGATATTTATAATATGTAAATTTAAAACTATCTAACTGATATAATGGAATATGATTTGAGAAAATGACTCAGCAAATGATTCCAAAAAACACCCCTGTAAGCTTTCATAATCTGAAACAAACAGCAAGATGAGGTAACCAAATGTACCAACGGACAAAAATAGCTTTTTAATGAAGGCCTAAAGATATCTGTGTAAAATATTCTCATAAGTGACTTGGCAGATCTCATTCAAAATATTACAAGAGGCCCAAAATTTAAGAATCTTAACAAATCACATTTCAGAGAGTATATAAAATCTAAATATGTATTCACATTTTCCAGATTTTATTCAAAAAATAAGTTCAGATCAGAAAACTCTAAAGACCATGTTAGGACTCACTGGTCTGTCATAAAATAAGATCACATCTCTATTTAAGACCAAAGTAAAATGCCTCAGAACCCCTTATTTTTACTTATTGAAGGAAGTCCAGTATTTTATTATGTTTAACAGGCAAAATATTTCTAAGAATTCCTAGGAAATGTATATGTGGTCCTAGGATCATTCCTGCTTGTCTCTCCCTATATCATCCAGCTATCTAGGTGCAATCTCTTTGTGTACTTTGGTGGTCATTACACTCTATATTCCTCTTAATACTTTGTTCTTTCCTCATATTCCATTTGCTCTTCCTTGTGCATCTTCATCCCAAATGTGTTACACCTTTCTTTTATTTCCAATAGAAATATCCAAAACCAAGTGGTAACTTTTGGGAGTAACTTAAACTTCCTATTTGATGAGCTATTTTCAGAGTCTATAGGCCCATCATCAGGGGATGATGTCTGTCAGTATGATTTCCTTCTTAGTCTTTGACTTGGCTCATTGTTGAAGGGTCTAGCTTACCCTCCCTCACAGCAGGACTACCTAAGAACATGTTTCCTCCACTGCAATCAGTTTAAGGCTGGGGTCCTGAGACCTCATTTCTTGCTCCCAAATCTCCATCTTCCCAATGTATAGAGTAGCGAGTGAGTCATACTCCTTGGCGGGGGAAGACGGGTTGGGGATAGGTAATAGTCAAGGAGTCTTCATAGAGTTGATAACTGAACTTGATCTTGAAGGATGAATTAAGAATTGTCCCTGGAAGAACAGGAAAAAGGATTCCAGGCAATGGAAACAACAGGGGCAACAGCATTTAGGAACATGTTACACTCATAAAAATGGAAGTTGTTAAAGTATTGCTGTAATGTAGGATGCATTTGGGGAAGTAACTGGAGAGATGAGCAGGAGCAAAATCATTAAGCTGTGATATGATGTTTGCCTTTTATTCTTTAGGCAGTTGGGAGCTACTAAAGAGCTTTATTCAGGGGAGTGATCAGTCTTTTTTTTTTTTTTTTTTTTTCAAAGAAAACTCCCATGTCATATTGTGGAAAATAGAATGGAGAGGGGTGAGACTGATGGCGTAGATTTTTAAAGATGCTGTTCTAATAATGTAGACATTAATGTAGTGATAAATCCAAGAAGTTTTGGGAATAAATGAACAGAAATTGATAATCATATGCATTCAGGAAGTAAGGGAAAATGAATAAACCAGTTTGACTCCCAAAAATTTAACCATTGTTATAATTTGATTAATAGATTCAGCTATATTAATTAATTCAGAAGCAATAATTTTTCATTCA
This sequence comes from Tolypeutes matacus, assembly GCA_026826555.1. Lineage (NCBI taxonomy): Eukaryota > Metazoa > Chordata > Mammalia > Cingulata > Chlamyphoridae > Tolypeutes > Tolypeutes matacus. The sequence continues at coordinate 3,379,900 of JAKSZT010054478.1, forward strand.
GCTAAATTTTGCTTTGCATTACAGAAAATGGCAAGATAACCATTCAAGAATTTATGAATAACCTCTCCAAAACATTGACAATTCCTAAAGCTGCAGGTGAGTTGGATCTAATTTGTGTCTACTGTGCACATCTGGCAAGACCAGCAGTGGCTTACATGTTAAAACACAATGCAGGGTAAAAGAGTTAAAGCATAGGTAAGTAAGAGACAATAGAAAGCTAAAACAACATAATTCTAGATTATACAGCCTTTGTTTGAATAATATGGTAGTGACTGCTAAGGTTAACCCAAATTCAAAATTGTAGATAATTTTAACTTTATAGTGTTGGAAAATTGCTAGCTTATATGCTATTCTCCAAAGTTACTTTGTATGTATATATGGCTTCTGAATTTCCTTATTCGAACATTATACATGATTAGAAAATAATTTTAAAACCTTTTTATAAACCTAGATTAGTGGACTTTATCTCTTTATCTCTTCTGTTTCATGTATCTTCATCCATTCTCTCTCAACTACTTTTTTAATTTTCATATTCAGGTTTGAAAAGCTCATCCTTTTTAGATATACAAGTCTAGGAATTCTGAATAACAAATACAGTTAAAACCATAAACAACATATAGAATATATCTATTCCCTTTGTGTCCTTTTGTCATTCATCCACTCCCCTAGTCCTCCGCCCATGGCAACTACTGATCCATTCTTTGTACCTATGGTTTTGTCTTTTCATATAAAATATGATGCTGGCTTGAGTGAGATTGGCTTCTTTTACTTCATTTTAGATTCATCCATATTTTTTTGGTATGTAGTTTGTCTCTTTTTATTGCTGTATGGATATGACACAATTTGTTTATCCATTTACCAGTTGATGGACAATGGACTTGTTACTAGTAGAGCTGCCTATATGTTTTTTTTTAAAGATTTTATTTATTTATTCATCTATCCCCCCCTTGCTGCTTGTGCTCGCTGGGTCAGCCAACCTCGCCGTGCGGGCGGGCCTGCCTTCACCAGGAGGCCCCGGGAACCGAACCCGGGGCCTCCCATATGGTAAACGGGAGCCCTACTGATTGAGCCACAGCCGCTTCCATGCCTATATGTTTTAATTTCTCTTGGTTAAGTACCTAGGAGTGGGAATTCTGGGGTATATGGTAAGTATATGTTTAACTTGATAAGAAACTGCCTAACTGTTTTCCAAAGTGGTTTTCCAAAGTGCATTCCCATCAGCAACATGTGGAAGTTCTAATTGCTATGCTTCCTTGCTAGCACTTGATAATGTGAGGATTTTTGACCTTTTAAAAAAATTTAGCCTTTCTAATAGAAATGTTGTGGTATTTCATTGTGGTTTTTACTTGTTTTTCCCTTATGACTAACATGTGGTTATGTCTTTTTTTGGACTGCCTCTATATCTTCTTTGATAAAGTATCCAAATATTTTCCCCCCTTTTTTGAAAATTAGGTTGTTTTCTTATTTTTGAGTTGTGAGAGTTCTTTATATATTCTGGTTAAAGTTATTTATCATAAATGCATTTTGCAAATATTTTTTCCCCATCTGTGGATTGCTTTTTTCATTTTTCAATCTTCGTCTTCTAAAGAACAGTAGTTTTTAAAAGAATTTTGAAGTCCAATAGATCAAAAATTTATTTTATGCTTCATTCTGCTTGTGTCTTACCTAACAAGTCAATGCATAAACCCCGTATTGCAAGATTTTCTCCTAAATTTTTCTAGATATTTTATAATTTTAGATTTTATGTTTAGGTCTATTATCCATTTTGAGTTACTTTTTATTTATAGTGCAAATTTTTGGTGAAGGTTTATTGTTTTTGTAAATGTTTGTCTAATTGTTCCAGCACTCTTTGTTGAAAAGACTATTTTCCTTCTCCATTAAATTGCCTTTGTACCTGTGTCACAAATCAATTAACTCTATATATGCAGGTCTATTTCTGGACCTTCTATTGTATTCCATTAATCATTGGTTCTAACATTTCACCAAGCTTACACTGTCTTGATTACTTTATAGAAAGTCTTGAAATTAGGTAGTTTGAATCTTTCAACATTCTTTTTTCAAAATTATTGTAGCTATTCTAGTTCTGTTCTTTCCTTATAAATTTTAGAATCAATTTGTTGATTTATAAAAAAAATCCTGTTGGAATTTTGATTGGGATTGCATTGAATATATAGATCAATTTAGGGAGCATTGAAATCTTGACAATAGTGAATCTTCTGACCCACAAACACATCATATTCCTTTTTTTGCCCTGATTACAATGGCTAGGACCTCTCCACTATGATATTGGATAAGAGTAGTGAAAGAGATATCTCTGCTTGGTTCTTGATCTTAGGAAGGAAAGCATTCAATCTTTCATCATCAAATATAATATTAAATCTAGGTTTTTCCTTACATGCTTTTTTTCAGAATGAAGAAATTTCCTTCTATTCCTCCTTTGCTTAGAGTTGTTAGCAGGAGTGGATGTTGAACTGTATCAAAATCTTTTTCTGTATTTATTGAGATTTTCTCCCTAAAATGTTTGGTAGAATTTATTAGGGAAGACACTTGGCCTGGAGTTCTCTTTGTAGGAAGGTTTTTTTCATTTTGTTTTGTTTATCATTCCTCTTGTAGGAATGTTTTAAAGTATAAATTCAATTTGACTATTTATGTTATCTATTTCTTCCTGAGTGAACTTTGTAGTTTTTGTTTTTCAAGAAATTTGTCCATTTCATTTAAATTATTGAATTAATTAGCATAATTTCTGTAATATTTTTTATTAACCTCTTAATGACAGTACAATCTATCAATGTTCCCTATTTAAATTTTATTCAGCTTTAAAAAAAATTCAAATTTTAGTTTCATTGATTTTCTGGTTTTATATTTTCAATTTTATTAGTCTACTCTTATTTTTATTTGTTCTTGTCTTCTGTTTTCTTCAGTTTTAATTTGCTTTCTTTTCTATTGTCTTAAGGTAGAAGCTTAAATCATTGATTTTGGACTTTCTTGCTTTCTAAATTAAACATTTAATGTTATACATTTCTCTCTAAACACTGTTTGACTCACATACCATTCATTTTGATACATGGTGTTTCCATTTTAATTTGATTCAGACTACTTTCTAATTTCCACTTCTATTTTGATCCAATGGTAACTTAGAAGTATGTTTCATTTACAAATATTTCAGAGCATACTTTGCATACTTTTTATAAATTTGTTGAAGTGTGTTTGTGGCCTATAATATGGTCTGTCTTGGTGAATGTTCCATGTACAGTTGAAATCAGTGCATATTCTGTTGTTGATGGGTAGAGTGTTCTGTGAATGTCAATTAAGTCAACCTGGTTTATAGCATTGTTCAGTGTTCTATATCCTTAATGTTTTTATGTATTCTGGTCTATGGACTACTGAGAATTTAGTGTTGTAATCTCCAACTACAATTATGGATTTGACTATTTTTCCTTTCAGTCCTATTAATTTTGGCTTCATGTATTTTGGAACTTTATTAGGTGCATACACATTTCGAGTGTCAGACATTTTTGGTGAATTGAATTTGTCATTATATAATGTCACCCTTTATCTATAATAAAATTGCTTGTTCTGAAGGCTACTGTGTCTGATATTAATAGAGCTAATTGAGCTTCCTCATGATTTGTGTTTGCATGGTATATTAATTTTCATCCTTTTACTTTTAATACATTAATACATTTATATTTAACATGGGTTTCCTATTATACATGAAATAGTTGGGTCTTACTTTATGTCTGATATGACAATCTTGTCTTTTAATTAGGGTATGTAATTATTAGTATGGTAGGATTTACATCTACCATCTTGCTAATTGTTTTCTTATGGTTTCATGTTTCTTGTTCCTTTTATTACTCTTTTTTTGCCTGCTTTTGGAAAACTTGAATATTTTTTATGATTCTAATTTTACTCCTTTAATGGATTGTTATTTATACCTATACTATATATTGTGCTATATTATATTTCTTCTGGTATTCAGTTGCATGTCTGATATCGTCCCATACCTCCTAGATGCTGTATCCTATTTTTCTGCTTTTTCTCCCCTCTTTTTTTTCAGTTTGAGTAACTTTTATTTTCACTTGTCTTCAATTTCACTGATTCTTTCATTGACTATCACATTTACTGGTAGCAAAAAAGACACCACATAGATAAACAGTAAATATAGCATAATAGAACATATTGCACTGGTAATTTAAATATAAAGTATGTCAGTGTTGAGACCCAATCTATAGTCATATCAATACATGTGAATGCACTGGGGGTACCTACAAAAACAAGACCAAGCTCTATGCTTTGTTTAAGAGATACACATACAACAAAATGATTTAGAAAGACTGAAATAAAACAATGAGCAATGGTATACCGGGGAAATGGAAACAATAAGACTGTGCTTCTGAGATCAAAATAGAATTCGGTAAAAAAGCATGAAAAGAAACAAAGAAGGACACATTATGATGTTAGAAGCCCCAACTCACAATGATTTAACTATTTTGATTATCTTCATGCCAAGAAATATAGTGACTACCTTTATAAAGCTTCCCTCAGATTAAGAGGAATTTTCACACTACACAGAGAGATGAAATGAACTGCACAGAAAAACTGCCATTTACAATAGCAACAAAGAAAGTAATGTACTTAGGAATAAACTCAGAAATAAATGTGCAGAATTTGTAGGAGAAAAACTGACACACTCTTGAAAAACACAAAAGTGTATATATATATATATATAAAATTCTTTACTACATATATATATATGGAAGTTGTGGGTTCCAAGAGTAGTAATGCATAAAATACCGAATTCCCATACACCAGCCCACCACCAACCCCTTGCATTGGTGTGGAACATTGTTATAATTGATGAAAGCACATTTTAATAATTATACTATTAACTATAGTCCATGGTTGATTTAGGGTTCACTGTGTATTGTAGTTCCATGGATTTAGAAAAATGTTTATTCTGTTACCATATATATGATCTAACATTCAGATATATATTCCAATACTGTTAATTGCATTCACAATGTTGTGCTACCATCACCATCATCCATTATCAAAACATTTCCATTGTTCCAAATAGGAACCTGTACATTTTAAGCCTTAACTTCACATTCCCATCCCTGCCCTGTACCCTAGTAACCTATATTCTAGATTCTAACTCTTTGAGTTTGCTTATTCTAATTGTTTTATATCAGTAACATCATACAATATTTCTCCTTTTGTATCTGACTTATTTCACTCAACATGAAGTTTTCAGGGTTCATCCATGTTGTCACATGTATCAGGACTTTGTTCCTTTTTATGAATCAATAATATTTCATTTTATGTATATACTACATTTTGTTTATCCATTCATCAGCTGATGGACACTTGGGTTGCTTCTATCTTTTGAAAATTGTGAATAATACCACTATGAACATTGGTTGCAAATAGTTGAGTCCCTGCTCTCAATTCTTTTGGGTATATACCAAGTAGTTGGATTGCCAAGTCATATAGTAGTTCTTTCCTTAGCTTTCTGAGGAACTGCCAAAATGTCTTCCACAGCAGCTGCACCATTTTACCTTGCCAGGAATGAATGAGTGTTCCTATTTCTCTGTATTCTCTCCATTACTTGTTATTTTCTGCTTTTTAAAATGCCAGCCATTCTGATAGGTGTAAAATGGCATATTACTGTGGTTTTGAAATTTGCATTTCACTGATGGCTAAAGATGTTACACATCTTTTCAAGTGCTTTCTGGCCATTTGTATATCTGCTTTGGAGATATGTCTATTTAGGTCTTTTGCCCATTTTTAAATTGTGTTTGTCTTTTTGAGGTACAAAAGTTTTAATTTTAGTGAGTTTCTATTTTGATGACTTTCCATTTATCTATTTTTTCTTTTGTTTCTTGTGTTTTGGGTATAAAGTCTGAGAAACCATTGCCTAACACAAGATTCTTATGTTTTCTTCTAGGAGTTTGAAAGTTCTAGTTCTTATGTTTAGATCTTTGATCCACTTTGAGTAGATTTTTGTATATGGTGTGCAGTAGGGGTCCCTCCTTTTTTTTGCAAATATAGATCCAGTTTTTCCAGCATCAGTTGTTGAAGAAGCTTTTCTTTCCCAATCGAGTTGTCTTTGCCTCCTTGTCAAAAATCAGTTGGCCATTGGGAAGCGGCTGTGGCTCAATCAGTAGGGCTCCCATTTACCATATGGGATGCCCCGGGTTCGGTTCCCGGGGCCTCCTGGTGAAGGCAAGCCTGCCTGCACGGCGTGGTTAGCTGACCCAGCGAGCACAAGCAGCAAGGGGGGGGGGGGGATAAATGAATAAATAAATAAAGTCTAAAAAAATAAAAAATAAAAAAAATAAAGATGCTCTGGCCAATTTAAAAAAAAATAAAATAAAAAAATCAGTTGGCCATAAATGTGAAGGTTGATTTCTGAGTTCTCATTCTATTCCATTGGTCTACATGTCTGTTCTTGTACTGTGCCAGGCTGTTTTGTTTACTGTGGTTTTGTAATAAGTTTTAAGATCAGGAAGTGTGAGTCCTCCAACTTCACTCTTCTTTTTCAAGATGGCTTTAGCTATTTGGGTCCCTTTACCCTTCCACATAAATTTGATGTAAGGAAAGCTGGAGAATTTAATCCATTTACATTTAAAGTCACTGCTGATAAATCAAGACTTTCTTCTGCCATTTTGCTATTTAGCCTTTGCATATCTTATACCTTTTTTGTCCCTATTATTCATGCCTACTTTTACATTTATTTGATTTTTTTGTATCATATTGTGTGCCTTCTCATTTCTATCTGTATATATTTTTCATGTATTTTCCTTGTTATTATCATGGGGTTAAAATTTAACATTGTAAATGTATAACAATCATATTTGGTTTGATACCAACTTAACTTCAATTGCATGCACATATACTTTTCCTATACCCTGCTGTCCACTCACCTTTTTTTTTTTTAATACTTTTTACTACTTTTATCTTTGTACATTGTATGTCCAAAAACATAGATTTTGTGCTTTTGCATTTTAGCACCCATAGGAAGTAAGTACTTCCATTGTAGAGTACTTTTCTAAAAATAATTAAATTTCTAATTTTTCAGTGGTAGTAAGTAGAAATAAAATAGATTTTGGTATATTGTCTTTGTATCCTGTGATTGAGAGACTCACTTCTTAGTTCCAGTAACTTAATTTTAAAAATTTGAATAATATTTAAATTTAAATTATTATTTATTTATTTTTATTTTATTTTAAGCTGAGTTTTTTTGCCTGCCCAGCAAATGGAGTACTTCAACAAACATGTCACCTGTAGCCCTGAGGAAGTATTGTCTTTAAGTTTCCTCTGCCCAGACTGTCTGGGGCAGTTTGAAACAATGGCTGTCCTCAGAGATGGGCCCCAACAATCCAAAGTCACTAATAAAAGCTGTGATCACTGATCAGCCATACCCACTCCTGGTATTGGAGAAGAGTATTTTCATATCTCTTTCTGTGACCAGTGAGCTTCCCAGGGTCTGGACTCCATGGTGGTCTGCCCTGAGAGTGGGGAATGGGTGCTGGTAGCTGCCATGTGGAGGGAGCAATTTACTGTTCTTTATCATAATTTACCAGCTTCCTTCTGCTCTTCCCTGGATGCTGTATAGTGTTCTTCTGCCCTCTGGAGTTTCAGAGTAGTTGTTTCAGACAGTTCCTGCTAGTTTAATAGTTGTTTTGGTGGAAGGACTGAGAGCTGGAGCTCCTTATTCTACCATCTTCCCACAATCCCCTAATTTCATGATTTTTATAAATGTGCTGTAGTTAATTAAGAAAATGTCCAATTTTGAAAGGAAATACAGGAGTAAATATAGCTAAAGAGTCATGACTTGCAAACTTCATATGTTTCAGAAAAAGGAAAGAATGAGAATGGTAAAAACAAAGGTGGGAAAGTATTAATAATTTTGGAGTCTGGATGAAGGGTTGTATTAGTCAGGGTTCTCTAGCGAAACAGAACTGACAGGAGATACCTATAAATATTATATTTTATAAAATTGTCTTATGCAACCGTGAGTATGCACAAGTCCAAATTCCATAGGTCACGTTGCAAGGCAAGAACTCTGATGAAAGTCCTTGATGTGAAGCTCTGTCTGAGGTAAAGATGGGAATTCTTCTGACTGCTGAAATAACTTTTCCTTTTAAGGCCTTCAAATGATTGGATGAGACATCTCTCATTGCTGAAGGCAATCTCTTCAGTTGATTGTAGATATAATTAGCCATAGATGCAATCAATGCCCTGATGATTTAAGTCCAAGAAATGTCCTTACAGTACATACAATTTGGCCAGTGCTTGCTTGACCAAACAACTGGGCACCATTACTTGGACAAATTGACACATGAGCCTAACCATCACAGTCCATGCCCTGTCAACTTAGCAGCCATACACATCACATTAAACCATACTTAATCTCTAATTAAAAACAATAATAGGGGGACGGATGTGGCTCAAATGGTTGGGCGTCCGTCTGCCATTTGGAGGGACCTGGGTTTGATCCCCGGGACCTCCCGGTAAAAATTTAATTAATTAATTAACAGTCCTTGTTCATCTATTTTCCAGCTTCCAAATGTCATTGCTATTTTCTCCTTTCCTGTTGTCTTCATCCTTGTAGATATATGCTTTAAAAAAAAAAACAATAATAGACATATTTTTTTGCCTAACAGTGCTCAACTGTCCTGCATACAACCCTCCACAAAAGGGTGCAAGTCTTTAAGTAATATTCACTTTTTTTTTTTAAGACAACTAAAAGTAATATTCACTTTTAAACTTGACATCCTATAACTTAAATAGTACAACATAAAACTGATACAACTTATGTCATATTATAAGGGGATAAGATAGGGAAGAAAACAAAGGTATTTGTTTTATGTACATATACAGACTGATAACAAAACAAGGAAGAAATATTCATGGCCATTTCAGTTCTTGTTTCTGTATGGTCATAGTTTGTGTTGATCACTACCTTCTTCCACTACCCATTCCATGTTCCCTTTACCCTTAGCAAGTACCTTAGCTGGCTGTGGTTCTTTGTCTGGTGGGGTGACCCAAACCTTCATTCTTGAAGTTTCTGGGCCATTGTTAGTCCTGCCTGGATTGGGTTGTTGCAGTTTTCCATTGACTTTAATCACACGGCATGGTAATACTAAGAGACACCCTAGGGGATCTCCTGTATTCCAGAAAACTCTTCTTTACCTCAATTGTGTAGTTGCATTCCTGTTTCCTCTTGATAGTTGGGATCAATCACACCAGCCAGTACAGAAATTCCCTTCTTTGCCTATTGATTCAGAGGCATGAGGAAACCAGAGTGGCCAGGTGGCAGTCTTAACTTCCAGTTCAATGGACTCATTGTTGTGTTTCCTGGTGAAAGCACTCCTCCTTTTGGAACTAAGACCAGCAGAGCTTAAGGTTGTAGGGAGAGAAGGCAAAACTTTTTTTTCCAATGGATCACTAGGGGCAATAGTGAGTGATACCACTCCCATTTCCACCACTTGATTCCTGGACCTGTGAAACTTGGCTCTGGGAGAATCAGCACCATAGAGTGGATGCTGATTTAGAGCATACTCAGAATCCTGAGAACATTGACCCAGCCCCGCAAGGTATTGCCACCTAATTGGCACTGTAATTGTGTCTTCAAAAAGCCATTCTGCCATTTTATCAATCCAGCTACTTCAAAATGATGGAGAACATGGTAAGACCAGTGAATTCTGTGAGCATATACACATTCCTGCATATAATTTGCTGTGAAGTGGGTTCATTGATCAGAAGCAATGCTGTGTGGAATACCATGACAGTGGATAAGGCATTCTGTAAGTCCATGGATGGTAGTTTTGGCAGAAGCATTGTGTTCAGGGAAGGCAAACCCATATCTGGAGTATGTGTTTATTTCAGGTAGAACAAAATGCCGTCCCTTCCATGATGGAAGTGGTCCAACGTAATCAACCTGCTACCAGGTAACAGGCTGATCACCTTGGGGGAATGGTGCCATATTGAGGGTTGAGTTGGGGCTCTACTGCTGGCAGATTGGGCACTCAGCAGTGGCTGCAGCCAGATCAGCCTCGGTGAGGGGAAGTCCATGTTGCTGAGTTCATGCCTAACCTCCATCCCTACAATCATGACCCATTGGGCAATGACAGGAATGTCTGAGGAAAGAGGCTGACTGGTATCCACAGAATGGGTCATCTTATCCACTTGATTATTAAAATCTTCCTCTGTTGAAGATACCCTCTAGGGTGTAGTCATGTGGGACACAAATATCATGTTTTCTGCCCATTCAGAAAGGTCTATCCACACACCTCTTCCCCAGACTTTTTTTTCTTATTTTTGCAACATTTCTATAATTCTGAAATTTTTCAGAATAAAATGTAAAAAAACAAAAACAAAAACAAAAACAAAACTTTGCTAGCCACCTCAAAAACTCCTCCATGTATCATCTCCCAATCACCAAATTCTTCTTTTCCCCCAAGGTAACTACTATCTCACTACCTTGTATTTCTTTATGGTTTAACTATACTTTAAAATAATCTATGTTACTTTGGGTCCTCCAGTAGCAGAGACCAAGTGTAATGATTTTATTAGGACAAATGCCTTTGTGAGATAAAATAGGAAGGCAACCAGAGTGTCCAGTTGCTCCGTATATTCACCAGAACTTTTTCTGGTGAATTAAAAAAAAATTTTTTTTTCAGTTATTCCTATAGATGTGTTGTGGTATCTCATTGTGGTTAAAATTTCCATTTCCCTAATTACTAATGATGGTGGACATCTTTTATTTTATTTGCCACCATATTTCTTCTTGGATGAAGTATTTATTTAAATGTTTTGTCAAATTTTAAAATTGGACTATTTGTTTTATATTATTGAGTTGAAAGAGTTCTTTATATATTCTGATTAATTCTTAATCTGATAAGTATTTTGCAAATATTTTCTTATAGTGTATGGCTCATCTTTTCATTTTCTTAACATTGTCTTGTGAAGAGCTGAACATTTTAAATTTGATGAAGTCCAGTTTAACAACTTTTTTCTTTTACTGTTCATGCTGTTTTGTGTCATATTTAGGAAACCATTGTATATCCCAGGATCACAAAGGTTTTTCTCTCATGTTTTTTGCTAGCGGTTTTAGGTTTTACATTTAGGTATGTGGTACATTCTTAAAATTATTTTTTATATGGTACAAAATATGGGTTCTGGTGAATATATGGGGCAATTGGGCACTGTGACTCCCTTAGGAGTCCTGCTGTTTGTGGTAGTATCTACTTTGGCAGTCAATGAGATCCTCCTGAGACCTGCATAAGTGTCACCTCTGGAATGACCTCCCACCTCACTTTGAAGTCTCTTAGCCATATAAACTCATTTGTCTTTACCTTTTCCCCCTTTTGGTCAAGGTCTTTTTCCATTTGCATTGCTAGTTGATGCTTGATAGTAATCCCTCGGTGCCAGGGAGGCTCATCCTCGAGAGTTATGTCCCATGTTGTGGGGAAGGTAATGTATTTATATGTTGAGTTCGGCTTAGAAAGAGACCACATTTGAGCAATGTGGAGGCTCCCAGGAGGCAACTCTTAGGCACCTCCCAGGAGGCAACTCTTAGGCACCTTAAGTTTCAATTTCAAGAGTAAAGGTTCATATGCACAGTCATCAATATCAAGTGTCCATCAGTGGACCATCCTTCTTCACTAGTCACTGTCCCTGTACTCAGGGGATTCTTGCTGATCCGTTAGAGTATGTGGCAGAGCTCCCCAGGATGGGAATTTGGTATTCCTTTGGTTATTGTGTGAATCTCCACCCACCATGACAATGCCTCATGAACATTTGAACATGTTTATATGCCTTATATGTATACCCAGGTGAACTTCCTCCCATGCATCCTTCATCACTGATACCTTGCACCAGTGATCCTCCCCTGCCACAGTTGTAATCCTTCTGTGATCCAAAACTTCTTCAAAAGTGAAGCCAATAAAATAACCAAATACAATTAATAAGAAAATGAAATAATAATGATAGTTTTAAAAAGAAGAAATGAAATACAAAAAAATTTAAAGAATAAAAAATTAAAAAATAAAAATACATTTTGTTTTGACATTTTGCCTTTCATTGCTGTAAGATCTGTTGTCCTATATGTACAGTGATATTTTCTTCCATTTAGTCCCCCAGTGTCTTACTTTTTTCCTCAAAACCTCACAGAAGTTTTAGGCTACAGAAAAGCCACGTACCCTGAATACAGGGGACTCCCATATACCCAACATCCTCTCCCTTTTCCCCCTTCCCCTATTAATAATATTTTATATATGGATGGTATGTTTGTTACAACTGATGTACAAATATTGGAACATAGCTACCAACCATGGTAAATGATTTACATTATGGTTTATATTTTGGACCATACACTTTTATAAACTTTGATGCAATTCAACATAGCCTGTATCCATCATAGCAAGATCATATAGAACACTTCCATCTCCCCTAAAATGCCCCCTGTTCCATCTATTCTATTCCTCCCTCCCCCCTCTCCTTGGGACTCATGGCAACCACTAGGCTTCACTCCTTGAAGTTCAAGATTCATAGTTACTTGCATCAACACTGAGGGCTTGACACACTGGTCTCTCCTCCCCTATTAGGCACTGCCCATGGTCTTGAAAGTCTCCTGTCTCTATATTTGAGAATATAGTGGGCCCTCGCAGGATAGGAGTCCATCAGCTTGTCGCTCATTATGTGGGTCTCCACCCACTGATATAACACACTATGGCAAGATGAACACTCACACACTCCCTAGAAGCCTGCTCCAGGTGCATCCTGTCCCAAATGCCCCCCACATCCAACACCCCAAACCGGCAACCCTCACTCGCCATATTGCCAAAAGAGCATTCCCAACATTGTAGTTTCAACCATGTACCCACCAATCCCCAGTGTTCACTTGCTCCCTCCCCAAACCCTCCCCCCAGTTCCGTGGAGAGTCCAACCACCCTCCCCATCCCACCCCCCTGACAAACCAGCACTGCCCAATCCAACAGTATCATTGCACCACTGTCATGCCCCTCCACTGTACAACTACACACTTCCCCTTATCATAGATTTTGCCCATATGGGCATTGGCTCACAATCTTCTTTTCCCTTTCTATTTCTTGTAAACCTATCTTCCAGACTCTAGCTCTGTGAGTCTGCTCAATTTGTGTAATTCATATCAGTGAGGTCATGTAATATTTGTCCTTCAGTGCCTGGCTTGCTTCATTCAACATAAGGTCCTCAAAATTATCCATGTTATCCTGTGTGTTAATACTGTATTCCTTCTTACAGCTGAGTAATATTCCTTTGTATGTATATACCACAATTTGTTTATACATTCACCTGTTGAAGGGCATTTGGGTTGATTCCAACTTTCTGCAATAGTGAATAATGCCACTATGAACACTGGTGTGCATATATCTGTTCATGTCCTTCCTTTCAATTCTTCTAGGTATATACCCAGCAGTGGAATTGCTGGATTGTATGGCAGTTCTATAGTTAGTTTTCTGAGGAACTGTCAAACTGTCCTCCACAATGGCTGCACCATTCTACATTCCCACCACCAGTGGAAGAGGGTTACCATTCCTCCACATCCTCTCCAACACTTGTAGTCCTGTTTTTTAAATAGCTGCTAGTCTAATGGGTGTAAGATGATATCTCATTGTAGTTTTGATTTGCATTTCCCTAATAGCTAGTGATGTTGAGCATCTTTTCATGTGGTTTTTAGCCATTTGTATTTCTTCTTTGGAGAAGTGTCTCTTCAAATCACTTGCCCATTTTTAAATGGGTCGTTTGTCTTTATTTTTTCACATGTAGGATTTCTTTGTGTATATTAGATATTAGGCCCCTATCAGATATATGGTTACCAAATATATCTGATATACCAAATATTTTCTCCCATTGAGTAGGCTGCCTTTTCACTTTCTTGACAAACTCCTTTGAGGTGCAAAAATTTTTAATTTTGAGGAGGTCCCATTTATCTATTTTTTCTTTTTTTGTTCGTGCTTTGGGTGTAAAGTTTATAAAACCATTTCCTAATACAATATCCTGTAGATGCTTCCCTACATTATCTTCCAAGGTCTTTCTGGCCTTGGCTTTTGTATCTTTGATCCATCTTGAGTTAATTTTTGTATAAGATGAGATGGTGTTTCTCTTTCATTCTTTTGGATAGGGATATCCAGTTCTCCAAGCACCATCTGTTGAAAAGGCTATTCTCTCCTAGCTGAAAGGACTTGGTGGCCTTGTCGAATATCAGTTGACTCTATATGTGAGAATCTATATCAGAACTCTTAATTTGGTTCCATTGGTCAGTATGTCTATCCTTGTGCCAATACCATGCAGTTTTGACCACTGTAGTTTTGTAGTATGTTTTAAAATCAGGTAGTGTGATTCCTCCAATTTCACTTTTCTTTTCCAGTATGTCTGTGGCTATTCGGGCCTTTTGCCCTTCCAAATGAATTTCATAGTTAGTTTTTCCAATTCAGTAAAAAATGTTGTGGTGTTTTTTATTGGGATTGCATTAAATCTGTAGATCAGTTTGGGTAGGATAGACATCTTAGTGATGTTTAGTCTTCCTATCCATGAAGAGAGACTATTCTTCCATTTATTTAAGTCTCCTTTAACAGTGTTGTGTAGTTTTTGGTATATGTCATTTATATTTTTATTTAAGTTTATTCCTAGGTATTTGATTCTTTTAGTTGCTATTGTAAATCTGATTTTCTCTTGATTTCCTCCTCAGATTGCTCAATATTAGTGTACAGAAATGCCACTGATTTTTTTTTATTTTTATTATGGGTAAAAATCAAAATTCTCACAAT
>JAKSZT010054478.1:3395118-3465257 GCA_026826555.1 Tolypeutes matacus
TCAGTCTCTGGGGCTATCCCCCCTTATATAGGACCAGGGTGTCTCCGTAGCTCTCAGGAACCCCACTGAGTGGGGTGATAGGCACTTAGATGTTCTATGAGCTCCTGCTGAGGTGTGCATAAGAGTTACCTCTGGGATGACCTTCCGACTCTCTTTGAAGTCTCTTAGCCACTTGAACTCATTTGTCTTTACCATTTCCCCCTTTTATTCAAGGTCTTTTTCCAGTTGTGTTGCCAGTTGGCACTTGGGAAAAGTTTTCAATTAGCAATAATCGTGCCTCGGATAAACCTCATTGGCTACGATACTGCCACTGCACAAAGCTGCCAGTTGGCACTTGGTATTAATCCCTCGTTGCCAGGGAGGCTCATCCCCGGGAGTCATGTCCCACATTGGGGGGAAGGTAATGCAATCATATGCTGAGTTTGGCTTAGAGAGAGGCCACATTTGAGCAACAAGGAGGCTCTCAGGAATGCCACTGATTTTTGCATGTTGATTTTATAACCCATGACTTTAATGAACTCATTTATAAGCTCTACAAGCTTTGTTGTAGATTTCTCAGGGCTTCCTAAGTATAGGATCATGTCATCTTCAAAAAGTGAAATGTTTACTTCTTCCTTTCCAATTTGGATGCCTTTTATATCTTTTTCTTGCCTACATGCTCAAGCAAGTACTTCTAACACAATGTTAAATAGAGGTGGTGAAAGTGGGTATCCTTGTCTGGTTCGCAATCTTAGAGGGAAAGCTTTTAGGATTTCACCATTGAATATGATGTAAGTTGTGGGTTTTTCATATATACCCTTTATCATGCTGAGGACATTTCCTTCTATTCCTATCTTTTGTAGTGTTTTTATCAGGGAAGGGAGCTGGATTTTGTCGAATGCTTTTCTTGCATCTATAGAGATGATCATGTGGTTTTTTTTTTTCTTTTGATGTGTTTTTGTGATGTATTAGGTTGATTTATTTTCTTATGTTGAACCATCCTTGCATACCAGGGATAAAACCCACTTTGCCATAGTGTATAATTCATTTGATGTGTTGTTGAATACAGTTACCACGTATTTTCTTGAGGATTTTAGCATCTAGGTTAGAGAGATTTTTCTATAGTTTTCCTTTCTTGTGGCATCTTTGTTTGGCTTTGGTATTAGAGTCATGTTGGCATCATAGAATGAGTTAGGCAATGTTCCCTCTACTTCTATTTTTTGGAAGAACTATGCAGGATTGGTGTTAGTTCTTTCCAGAATGTTTGGTAGAATTCACCTGTGAAGCCATCTGGTCCTGGGCTCTTCTTAGTTGGGAGGCTTTGATGACTAATTCTGTCTTGTTACTTGTGGTTGGTCTGTTGAGTTCATCAATTTCTTCTTTTCACAATGTAGGCTGCTTTTGTGTTTCTAGGAATTTGTCCATTTCCTCTAAATTATCCATCTTGTTGGCATATAATTTTTCAAAGTATCCTCTTATGATACGCTGTTTCTGTGGAGTCAATGTTGATATCCCCTTCCTCATTTCTTATTTTATGTATTTGCATCTTCTCTCTTTTTCTTTGTTAGTCTAGCTAAGGGATTGTCAATTTTATTAATCTTCTCAAAGAATCTTTTGGTTTTATTTTTTCTAGTGCTTCCTTATTTTCAATTTCATTTAGTTCTGCTCTAATCTTTGTAATTTCTTTTTTTCTACTTCCTTTGGGGTTAGTTTGTTTTTCTTTTTCTAATTCTTCCAGGTGTACAGTTAGGTCTTCGATTTTAGCTCTTTTTTTATTTTTTAACATAGGCATTTATGGCTATGAATGCTTCTCAGTATAGCTTTTGTTGCAACCCATAGATTTTGATATGTTGTGTTGTCATTTTCATTCGTTTCAAGGTAGTTACTGATTTTTTTTTGAGATTTCCTCCTTGATCCACTGTTTGTCTAAACATGTGTTGTTTAACTTGCATATCTTTGTGCCTAATCTGGTTCTCTGCCCCTTACTGATTTCCAGCTTCATTCCATTGTGGTCAGAGAAATTACTTTGTATAATTTTAATCTCCCTGAATTCATTGAGAGTTGTTCTATGGCCTAGCATGTCATCTATCCTGGAGAATGATCCATGTGCACTCTAGAAGAATGTATATCTTGCTGTATTTGATTATAATGTTCTGTATATGTTTATTAGGTCTAGGTCCTCTAATGTATTATTCAAAGTCTTTGCTTCTTTATTGATTCTCGGTCGCGATGTTCTGTCTAATGCTGATAATGGTGTATTAAAGTCCCCCACTATAATTGTAGAGGCATCTATTTCTCCACTTAGTTTTTCCAGTGTTTGCCTCACATATTTTGAGGTGCCCTGGTTAGGTGCATAAATGATTATGATTGTTCTTTCTTCTTGATAGATTACTCCTTTTATTAATATATAGTATCTTTCTTTGTCCCTTACAATCATTTTGCATTTAAAGTCTATTTTGTCTAATATTAGTATAGCTACTCTTGCCCTTTTTTGGTTATTGTTTGCCTGTAAAATTGTTCTTCAACCATTCACTTTCAGCCTCCTTCCATCCCTGGATTTAAGGTGGGTTTCTTGTAAACAGCATACAGATGGGTCATATTTCCTTATCCATTCTGCCAATCTGTGTCTCTTGACTGGTGAGTTTGATCCATTAACATTCAATGTTATTACTGTCAATGAATTACTTACATTAGCCATATTTTCTTTAGGTTTATGTATGCCATATGTTGTTTTTATTTCTCCTTTTATCTTTTTAGTTTTTCTTACATTCTCCTCCAACACTCTCTCCTGTTTTTTCCTTTTGACCTGCAAAACTCCCTTTAGTATTTCTTGAAGTGCAGGTTTCTTATTGACATATTCTCTTAATTTCTGTTTATCTGTGACTATTTTGAGATCTCCCTCATTTTTGAATGCCAGCCTTGCTGGATAGAGAATTCTTGGCTGGAAGTTTTTTTCTTTTAGTGCCTTAACTATATCATACCACTGCCTTCTTGCCTCCATGGTTTCCAATGAGAAATCGGCACTTAATCTTATTGAGCTTCCCTTGTAAGTGATGGTTCTCTTTTCTCTTGCTGCTTCAGTATTCTCTCTTTGTCTTGAGCATTGGACAATTTGACAAGTATATGTCTTGGAGTAGGCCTATTCGTATTTATATACTGTTTGGGGTGCACTGCACTTCCTGGACATTTATGTCCATCTCCCTCAATAGAGTTGGGAAGTTTTCAGCCATTATTTCCTCCAACACTCCTTCTGTTCCCTTTCCCTTATCTTCCCCCTCTACGATGCCTATAATGCATATGTTTGTGTGTTTTGTGTTGTCATTCAAATTCCTAAGTCCCTGCTGAATTTTTTCTGTCTTTTTATCTATCTGTTCTACTGTTTGATTTCAGATGTACTGTCTTCCACAATGCTGATTCTTTCTTCTGCCTTTCACATCTGCTGTTATGTGCTTCCAGTGTATTTTTGATTTCTTGGATTGTGCCATTCATCACCATCATATCTGTTATCTTTTATGTATATTTACAATTTCTGCCCTCTGCAGGTTTTGAACTGGGTTTTAGTGAGTAAAATAAGGGAAATTTTAAAAAAGAACCTTATTTTTTTGTTTTTGAAAAAATAAGAGATCCAAGAGAATCTAATACAAAGAGAATGTCTATATGTTCCCTGTCATAAAGTTTCAGCTGGATGCCTGATAACCTGGTGGATCACTTCTCAAGGAAGAGCTGGGAATCTAAACAGGGAACTCGTATATGCTAGGCAGGTATTCTTCCACTGAGCTCTTCTGCCTCCTTAGGTTAATTAGCCTTTCAGAAGACTATCTGCCCCTTTTCCCTCAGGTAGGTTAGATTCCTGGCAGTCTGCTAGAGTCCTGCTGATCAGCCACCTGTCTCTGCCTCCTCTCTGATGTAATTCCTCTATTTACCTAGGTGGCTGGGTGTGACAGCCTGACTGAGGAGATCCCCCTCCCCTCTCCCTGTCGAGTCTGGGTTCCTTCTGATATTCAAAGGGGGCCCAGCTGGCTAAACTCACTGCAAAGAAATCACTCTCCACCCTCCCAGACCCCTCTTCCTCACAGGGAATCTGCCATCACACTCCTGTTTGGAGCAGGGAGCCAGGGGCTCCACCTAGGCTATCCGCCCTGAGGGCCGGGTGTGTGTGCCGCTTCCAGCCACCAGGGCAAACAACCCTGGATTTTCCCCTGGCTTCCCTATCTGTCCAGTACCCTCCTAGATGACTCAGAGCACCTTCCCGTTCTATATATATCCAAAGAAGCTGGCATGGAGGAAGACATCTGCTGTCCTCTCAGTTAGATACAATTTTCCAGGAGTATTATCCTTGCTTAATATCTCGGGGTGGGGGAGGGGACCCTTCCCAGCAGCCTGGAGGTTTAATAACTCATGATTACTTGTTTTGGCTTCTTCGCTTCTCTGACCCTCACTCTTCTGGGAGTTGTGAATCAATGTCCTGGTTTGCTGTATACCAAAGCAGGTCCCCAAGCCAGCCTCTGGCTCTTTCTCTGTTGTTTTAGTGAGAGCTGAGCCTTATCTGCCTAACCCATTGGCCATGTTCCCACAATCCTCCTCCTTTCTTCCTTTCTTCCTTTCTTTCTTTCTTATTAAAAAACTATTTATTGAAGTATATCATTCATACACACATAAACTATAAGTGTTCAGTAAACATCGTGAACTTACAAAACAAACACGCATAACATCATACAGGGCTCCCACCCCCAAACACCTGCATTGTTGTGAAACATTTGTTAACAAATCACGAAAGGGCATTGTCAAAGTATTACTGCCAAGGAGGCCGAGGGTAGGCTGGCAGATAAGATCGTTGGCTTACTCCTTTCTCTCGTGGACGCCGCTGAGGAAGCATCATTAAAGTCTTTCCTTCTGCTGCCATCATGTTTAAGTCGGAGTCTCCTATAGAGCCTGAACAGCTGCGGAAGCTTTTCATCGGAGGATTAAGCTTTGAGACAACCAATGAGAGTCTGAGGAGCCATTTTGAGCAATGGGGAATACTCACGGACTGTGTGGTAATGAGAGATCCAAACACAAGCGCTCTAGAGGCTTTGGGTTTGTCACGTATGCCACTGTGGAGGAGGTGGATGCAGCCATGAATGCAAGGCCACACAAGGTGGATGGAAGAGTTGTGGAACCAAAGAGGGCTGTCTCAAGAGAAGACTCCCAAAGACCAGGTGCCCACTTAACTGTGAAAAAGATCTTTGTTGGTGGTATTAAAGAAGACACTGAAGAGCATCACCTAAGAGATTATTTTGAGCAGTATGGGAAAATTAAAGTAATTGAAATCATGACTGACAGAGGCAGTGGCAAGAAGAGAGGCTTTGCTTTTGTAACCTTTGATGACCATGACTCTGTGGATAAGATTGTCATTCAGAAATACCATACTGTGAATGGCCACAACTGTGAAGTAAGGAAAGCCCTGTCTAAGCAAGAGATGGCCAGTGCTTCATCCAGCCAAAGAGGTCGTAGTGGTTCAGGGAACTTTGGTGGTGGTCGTGGAGGTGGCTTTGGTGGAAATGACAACTTTGGTCATGGAGGAAACTTCAGTGGTCGAGGTGGCTTTGGTGGCAGCCGAGGTGGTGGTGGATATGGTGGCAGTGGGGATGGCTATAATGGCTTTGGTAATGATGGAAGCAATTTTGGAGGTGGTGGAAACTACAATGAATTTGGCAGTTACAACAATCAGTCTTCAAATTTTGGACCCATGAAGGGAGGAAACTTTGGAGGCAGAAGCTCTGGCCCTTATGGAGGTGGAGGCCAATACTTTGCCAAACCACGAAACCAAGGTGGCTATGGCGGTTCCAGCAGCAGCAGTAGCTACGGCAGTGGCAGAAGGTTTTAATTACCACAAGGAAACAAAGCTTAGCAGGAGAGGAGAGCCAGAGAAGTGACAGGGAAGCTACAGGTTACAACAGATTTGTGAACTCAGCCAAGCACAGTGGTGGCAGGGCCTAGCTGCTACAAAGAAGACATGTTTTAGACAATACTCATGTGTGTGGGCAAAAAAAAAAAAAACAAAACACGAGGACTGTATTTGTGACTAATTGTATAACAGGTTATTTTAGTTTCTGTTCTGTGGAAAGTGTAAAGCATTCCAACAAAGGGTTTTAATGTAGATTTTTTTTTTTTTTTTTGCACCCATGCTGTTGATTGCTAAATGTAGTAGTCTAATCATGATGCTGAATAAATGTGTCTTTTTTTAAATGTGCTGTGTAAAGTTAGTCTACTCTAAAGCCATCTTGATAAACTGCCCCAACAGTATAAAGTTAGAATTCCTTCAGGGTGATGCCAGGTTCCATTCAAAATTCATTTATAATCCTAGAAGACTGCTGGTGGGCAGAGAAGCCATTTGTCTTCAGAAACCTTGGTGTAGTTGGACTGACAAGTTACTGTGTTGTGACCTGGAATTCATCATTAAAAGGTCACCCAAGCAAAACTACGGAATTTTATTTGGTTATGAAAATGATTGTTGGGACATCCTATGCAATAAATCTAAATTGAATAATGGTACCAGATGAAGTTATAGATGGGAAATGAAGCTTTTGTATCATCCATATCATGTGTAATAAACAATTTGATATCCTCTTAAAAAAAAAAAAAAAAAGTATTACTGCCAACTATAGTCCATATCTTCCTCCCCTATACATTTTTTAAAGGATTTATTTATTTATTTATTTACTTTTATCCATTTTTACCCCTCCCCCACCCATTTTTGCTGTTTCTGTGTCCATTCCCTGGGCAACTCTGTGTCCACTTCCTGCTCTCTCCTCTTACCCTTCTCCTCCTGTCTTCACTGGGATTCGATCCTTGGAACCTCTGATGTGGGAGAGAGGCATCCTACCACCTGTGCCACCTTAGTTCCTGGTTTTTTGGTGCGTCTCATCTTGGCTCTCCTGTTATGTCATCATCTTGCTGCATGGCTCGTAGGGCCTGGCAATGCACCATGCGTGGGGCCTGGAGGCTCACCTGCTCACAGGGCCTGGCGGCACATCTGTAAATGGGGCCTGGTGGCCCACGTGCCTTCTATATTTTTACTTTTTAAAATTTTTACTGGGAGGTCCCGGGGATTGGACTCAGGTCCTTCCGTATGGGAGATGGACGCCCAACCACATCCATCTCCCTGCTATATCTCTTAAGGTTGACCAAAGATACCCAAAGTTACAGTCTTTTCCCATACAGGATGGTTATATAATAAATCAGGCTTAGTTTATCACCAGCACTCCACAAACCAGACCTAGGGAGAAAAACTAGGTCTGGGGACACATGCATTGTTTCTAATATAGTGAGTGGTTAGCCTACCCTCATTATCACAAAATCAGGTCAACGAGAATATTTGTAGCCCCCTTTATTTTAGTCATGTTTTCTTTAAATTCTTTGAAGTGATTTAGGAAAGTTGTGTGACTTCTTTATATCTGGTTCAACTTATTCTGAATCCTTAAAATTGCCCAACTCAAGTTTTCAAAATCGGGTCGAGGACTCACTAGCGGGTGCAGATTTTCTCCCAAGGGTTGGATACAGAGAGTGCAATTTTTGTCCATGCAGTTACCAGACTGGCTAGCATATGGCACCAGTCAGCATACCTTTCCATGGAGATGTTTTAGTCTGGGCTTTCCTGTATTCCTGTGTTGAATCTCCAGATCAAAGATTCAAAGCGGGCACTGCTGGCTGAATTCACTGAAGAAAAGCACCCTTACTTCCCTTCCTTTTTCCCTTGAAACAGCTGACAGGGAGGAAGATATCTGGTCCCCTCTCAGTTGGCTACAGTGAAACAGAGGTTTTTACCTCAGCTTAATATCTTGGGTGTAGGGGAGGGGAGCCCTTCCTGGCTGCCACAGGTGCTTGGTAACTCACGTTTGCCTTTTCAGCTTCTTTGTCTCTCTGTCCCTCACCATCTTGAGAGTTATGTAGCACTGTCCTGATCTGCTGACCCCCAAAGCATATCCCTTGGACAGTTTTGGCCCTTTCTCCATAGTTTTTGTGAGACATTCACCTCTGCCTGTTAATCTGTTGCCATCTTCCCACAATCCTTTCATCAGGATTTTTGATTTGTTC
This sequence comes from Tolypeutes matacus, assembly GCA_026826555.1. Lineage (NCBI taxonomy): Eukaryota > Metazoa > Chordata > Mammalia > Cingulata > Chlamyphoridae > Tolypeutes > Tolypeutes matacus. The sequence goes on from JAKSZT010054478.1 coordinate 3,403,174, forward strand.
CTTTGCTGGGCCATCTCTCCCTGTTTCTTAGTAAAGCTTGTAATTTTTTGCTGAGGTGTAGACATCTCAATTTTCTCTGGTGGTCTATTTCTCTCTCTTGCCTAGTGGTTTTTTTTCCATAGTTCTTCTTTGATTTTGGGGTCAACTTATTCTAAGTTTTTGCTATTGCCCAGCTTAAGTTATCAAAATAGGACCAGGGACTCACTAATGAGGTGCAGACTCCCTCCAAGCTGACTGGGACGAGAGGCTCCTAAAGGCAGGTTTTCCCTTTGTAGTTACCTGGCTGACTAGCAGATGGTCCTTGTTGGTGAATCTTCCCACAGAGGGGACTCTTTCAACCTCCACTTGCCTGTGTTTCTGGTCTGGTCAGAGCTGAGATTCAAATTTGCTGAGCAAATTCACTGATGAAAAACCACTCTCTGCTCCCCACCATGCCCTCTCTCTTCCCAGAGTGGAAGATATCTGTTCCCTTCTCAGTTGGCTGCAGTGATCCACAGGCCAGGCTATTCACCTTGAGGGTGGGGGATGTGTGCTTTTCCTGGCTGCATGGGTTAGCAACTCAAGGTTTTCAGCTTCTTTGTCTCTCTGTACCTCACCCTCCTGGCAGATGTGCAGCACTCTTCTTGTGTGCAGATCCCAAAGCAGCTCCCTCAGACAGCTTTTTGCTCTTCCTCCTTTGTTTTTTTGAGAGAGTTGAGCTCTGCCTACCTACTTTGCCACCATCTTCCTGGAATTCTGACCTTTTGATTTTTTGTTAAACTATGATTTATTTAGAAATACACTATTTAGTTTCTGAATATTTGGGTGTATTTAAATTATTTTATAATGATTCAAAATGTCTAATTAATAATTTTAATTATTAGCAATTTCTAATTTAATACACTTTGCTCATAGAATATACTTTGTATGGTTTAAATTATTTTTAATCCATGGAGATGTTTTTATAGCACAGCATATGGTCTCTCTAGGTAAATGGTCCACGTGCACTTCAAGGGATGTATATTCTACAGTTGTTAGGCAATGTTCTATAAATATTAATTAAGCTAGATCATTTGTTAGTTTTGGCCAAGTCTTCTAATTCTTACTGATCTGTAGTCTACTAGTTCTATTGATTAATTAGAAGGAAGTGTTAAAATCACCAGTTCTGATTGTGGATTCATCTATTCCTCCTTTAATTCTATCAATTTTTGCTTTATTTATTTTGAAACTGTTTGTTGGCTATATACACATTTGGTATTGTTGCCAAATTTTGTATTTGAGCTTATGGTATGTACTTTATATATTATTCTTTTTTTTATCTTATTTTTCTTTCTCTCTGTCCCCCCCCCCCAATTCAATTTCTTTATTTATGTTTGTATTTATGTGTGTGTGTGTTTCTTGTCAATAGTCTTTTATTTATTTTGGGAACAGAGCAAGACACAATTAAATACAAATAAATAATACTCTTTCTCTTAATCATGATTTCCAAGATTGGGAAATTTTTATCACCTATCTTTAAAATATGAAATAGAAACATGGAGCTCTCTCTCTAACTCAAAGTTATTTTCTTTTTCCAGGTGATAAAGATGACTTTTACAATGTCAACATTCAGAAAAATGACAGTACAACCATTTTTGATCTTCAGCAAAGATTAAATATCTTAGGAATAAGTTTAACAGATGATGAAATACAGAAGACTTTGGATAATACTAATCCTAATGGTAATTATTTCAGTTCATACTAACAGGGTTTGAATATTTCAGAAGAAACTTCCCCCCTGAAAACCCAAAGATACACACACACACACACACACACATTCATGCATATTTGTCTTTTAAAAAGAAATAAAGATTTGATTTTTTTTTTTAATTGATGGGTTTGTATTGAAGGAATTGATTTTTAAAGCAATCTCTCTGACATCTAATCTGCATACCAAATAAGTTACAATATAATTGCTATTCTTTCACTTTATTTTTGTGTTTTATAGCTTTGGTTTTCTAAGAACAAAGGGAATTTTTTACAAGGATATTTAATTTTTTTTCTTTTTTCAAAAGATAAAGTGGTGAAATTTAAGGATTTTATCAGAGAACTTACCAATACTGATGAATTTAATGAGTGCCAGTGTAAGTATGAAATTTTTATAAAAGATTTATTTTATTTATTCCCCCCCACCCCTGTTGTTTTTTTGTGCTTGCTGTCTTGTTCTCTGTGTCTATTTGCTGTGTGCTCTCTGTGTCTGCTTGTCTTCTCTTCTTGTCTTCTTCTTAGAGGTACCGGAAACCAATCCTGGGACCTCCAATGTGGGAGAGAGGCACTCAATTGCTTGAGCCACCTCAGCTCCCTGGTTTGTTGTGTCTCTCATTGTTGTATCTTTTAGTTGCACCTGCTCTCTGTGTCGGCCAGCTCACCTTCAACAGAAGGCGCTGGGAAATGGACCCGGGACCTCTCATATGGTAGACAGGAGCCCAATTGCTTGAGCCACATCTGCTTCCCAGTATGAAATTTGAAATGAATATAAACAGAAACTTTCTGTTTCTCAATTAGTATATATATCTATTATATAAATGTAAATTTTAATGGAGCTTATCAAGTCCCTTTTTCATTTTCTCATCTAAACTTAATAGAAATACATATATTTAAACCATAGGTTTTCAAACTTATGAACATATCTTCCATACAATTCTTGAATTATCTTTAAAATCTCCATTATCTCAGTAGTTATTTCTTCCTTTTCATGTTTTTAAAGTTCAATTCTCTCTTTTTTCTTGATCAGTCTTGTCAGTGGTTAATCTCTTATTATTGAAATATGCAATTTTTAGTTTCTCTGATAACCTCTAGTGGTCTAGAGAGTCTGACCTTATCTTTCTTATTTATTTCTTCTTGTTTCTTTGATTTTGCTCTCTTGCTCTTTGTCTAAGAGTTTAGCTAAATGCTTAGCTTAATATTTTAGAGTCTATTTTTTTAAATTCCAGCACAAACCTAGCGTGGAGATATTAAAACAACCTTGGAGGGGAGTGAATGTAGCTCAAGTAGCTGAGCGCCTGCTTCCCATATATGAGGTCCTAGTACCTCTAAAAACAAAACAAAACAAACAAACAAAACCAAATCTCATTGGTGAGCGGATGTAGCTCAGAAGTTGAGTGCCTGTTTCCTACATTCAGGGGGTCTGGGGTTCAATCCCTGTCTCTAGTACCTGAAAAAAAAAGTATGGTCAACTTAATTCTGCACTCTAGAAATCTTTAATAGTAAAGATAAATTAAGTTGGAAAATCAGTTAGATAAAAATTATGCAGAGGAGATATGTGTGTGTGGAGAGGGTGAGGAAGAGAGAAAAGAGAAAGAGAGAGATTGAAATGATAATATTAATAAGCTTGACTTAAGAAGCAGGTATAGGACTTTGTATCCTAAAAGCATAAAATACACATTCTTTTCAAATGCTTGTGAAACATTTACAAAATAGATGATGTATTAAGCTGCAAAGAAAAATAAATTCTAAGAATTAGTGGTCATTCAGACCACATACTTGGAACATCATGTAGTAACATTAAAATTATGAAAAACTATGAAAAAACTTTTGTATTCAAGATTAAAAATAAATGCCCTTTTAAATAATTCATTGGTTAAAGAATAAATAAAGCCTGCAATTAAAATTATTTTGAAATGAATGACAAAGAAAGCAATATATATCAAAGCATGTAAAATGTGACCCATAGAGTACTTTCAGGAAATTTTTATAGACTTTAAATGCTATTAGAAAACAAGAAGCACTGAAAAGAATGTATTTTAAATGTTAAACTCATGAAACTACACAGCATCATAAACAACAAAACAGCAAAATAAACCCCCTAAAATGTAACAGTCAGGATCAAAGTTGAAGTTACTGAAATGGAACACACACACAAAAGGAATTATTCATATAACCAAAAGTGGGTTCTTTAAGAAGTCTTATAAAATAAAGAAAACTTTAGGAAGAATGGTAAAGGGAAAAATGTGGATATAGAGGAGATTAAAAGAGTGTAAGTGAATGATACCCTAAAGTTAAGTTAATACAGCATCAATTTAGTGACATTTCAGCAAGAATACTGTCATTCTTTCCAAAAATTGGACAAGAAGGGAAAGGGCTATTTTTTTAATGGGTGGGATGGGATAATTCGTTTTGCCTTAATGTTTGACTTAATGAGTTGAATACTTAATGTAAATATTTTCAGTATTTGTTGTTTTCTAATATAGGCTTTTAGGCCTATAAACTTTGTGGAGCTTTCAATTTGGAGGTTATTCCAGAGAGGCTAAAATTTCAAGACTCAGTATTCTAGAAAGTGAATACATTTCATCCTAATCAGGTTATGTGCTTCTCTGGATAGACTAACCAACTAAGTAGCTTTACATTTTGCCATCAATATATATATAGGCATAGAAGATGCATCGAACATTATCAAGAGTCTCTCTGATGGGAAACTTGAAGTTAAAGATCTTTTATCTACCCTGAAGAGCCTGGAGAAACCTTCTGAAGAGCAACTTAAAGCATTATTGAACTCTCCAACAGATGGTTAGTACTTCACTTACCCATCAGATCTCCTGTTTAGATTATACATGTTCACACAGGTTTAATTTTTTTTTTTTTTTTAAGAATGGTAATACCGTATGTATAGTGAGGTTGTTATGGAACTGGTATGTTCATGTATTGTTTACTGCGAATTGTTACAAACATTTTGCAAAAGATATAGATATTTCTCTTTTTTTATTTGCACTCCACAGGGTTTTTATTTCCTTTGATGCAGAATACAATCTTAGCCACATTACCATTGTTGAATTCACATTTTTAGATTAGATGAGATTTTGAAGAACAGGATTGAGATTTTTTTAAATGCTCTTTAAAAATATATATATTATTATTATTTTAATTAGAGAAGTTTAAGTTTATAGAAAAGTCATTTAAAAATTCAATGTTCCCATTCAGCCCCCTATTATTATACTTCGCATCAGTGTGGTACTTTTGTTACAATAAATGAAAGAATATTAAAATAGTACTATTAACTATGCTACATAGTTTACATTAAGTGTATTTTCCCTATATACTACCCTATTATTAACACTTTATATTAGTTTCGTACATTTGTTATAATTCACGAAAGAGTATTATTATACTTGTAATATTAACCAGTCCATCATCCATAACAGGGTTCACTGTGTTATACAGTCACATGTTTTAGCTTCCAAATTTCATTCTAACGACATACGTGACCCAAATCTTTCTTTTTAACCACATTCACATACATAATTCAGTGCTGTTAATTACACTCACAATAATGTGCTACAATCACCATGATCCATTTCCAAAGCTTTAGAATAAACTTAAAGGCATTCTGTATAAATTAAGCATCAGCTCCCCATTCTATAACCCCATCTATCATCCCCTTATAACCTATAATCTAGATTTCAACTCTATGAGTTTGCTTATAATTAGTTCTTATCAGTGAGATCATACAATATTTGTGCTTTGGTGCCTGGCTTATTTCACTCAGCATAATGTCCTCAAGTTTCATCTATGCTGTTTGTATGCATCAGGACTTTATTCCTTTTTATAGCTGAATAATATTCTATTGTATGTATATACTACATTTTGTTTAATCCAGTCATTGGTTGGTGGACACTTGGATTGCTTCCATCTTTTGGCAATTGTGAATAATGCCACTATGAACATTGGTGTGCAAATATTTGTTCAACTTCCTACTTTCAATTCTTTTGGCTAAATACCTAGGAACAGGATTGCTGGATCATATGGTATTTCTATACTTAGCTTTCTGAGGAACTGTCAAACTGTCTTCCACAGAGGCTGCACTATTTTACCTTGCCACCAGCAATGAGTGAGTGTTCCTGTTTCTCCACATCCTCTCCAAAACTTGTGATTTTCCGTATTTTTTAAAAAAATAGTAGCCATTGTAGTAGGTGTGAAATTATATTTCACTGTTGTTTTAATTTGCATTTCCCTAATAGTGATGTTGAGCCTCTTTCCATGTGCTTTTAGGCATTTGTATAAACTCTTTGGAGAAATGTCTATTCAAGTCTTCTGCCCATTTTTAAATTGGGTTTTTTGTTGTTGTTGTTGTTATTAAGTTGTAGGATTTCTTCATCTATTCTGGATATTAAACCCTTATCGGATATGTGGTTTCTAAATATTTTCTCTCATTGAGTAGGTTGTCTTTTCACTTTCATGACAAAGTCGTTTCATGTATAAAAATTTTTAATTTTGAAAAGGTCCCATTTTTCTATTTTTTCTTTCATTGCTTGTGCTTTGGGTGTAAAGTCTAAGGAACCATTGCCTCACACCAGATCCTGAAGATGCTTCCCTACATTTTCTTGTAGGGGTTTTGTAGTACTTGTTCTTATATAGTACTGGTTCTTAAGCACCATTTGTTAAAGACACTATTCTTTCCCAATTGAGTGGACTTAGCAGCCTTGTCAAAAATCAGTTGAACTCTCAATTCACTTCCTTTGGCTGTTTTATCTACTTTTGTGCCAGTACCATGCTGTTTTGATGACTATAGCCTTGTAATATGCTTTGAAGTCAGGAAGTAAAGAGTCCTTCAAGTTTGTTCTTTTTAAGAAGTTTTTGGATATTTGGAGCCCCTTACCCTTACAAATAAATTTGATAATTAGTTTTCCATTTCCGCAAATAGGCTGTTGGAATTTTGATTGGGGTTGCATTGAATCTGTAAGTCACTTTGGGTAGAAATGACATCTTAATGATATTAGATCTTCCAATCCATGAACACGGAATGTCCTTCCATTTATTTAGATTTTCTTTAATTTCTTTTAGCAATGTTTTGTAGTTTTCTGTGTAGAAGTCCTTTACACCTTTGGTTAAATTTGCTCCTAGATATTTTATTCTTTTAGTTGCTATTATAAATTGAATTTTTTTCTTGATTTCCTCCTCAGCTTGTGCATTACTAGTGTATAATAACACTATTGATTTTTTATCAAGAAAGGATGACAAAGTTGGTTAAATGCCTTTTCTGTGTCAGTTGAGATAATCATGTATTTTTGTCCCTTTGTGAGGTTTTTTTTTTTAATGTTATGTATTAATTGCTTTTCTTATGTGAAACCAACCTTGCATACTGGGGTAAAACCCACTTGATCATGGTGTATAATTGTTTTGATATGTGGTTGGATTTGATTTTCAAGTATTTTGTTGGGGATTTTTGATCTATATTCATAAGAGAAATTGGTCTGTACTTTTCTTGTAGTAGCAATGTGGCTTTGGTATTAGGATGATGTTGGCCTCATAGATAGAGTTAGGTAGTGTTCCCTCCTCTTCAATATTTTGGAAGAGTTGAGCAGGGTTGGTATTAATTCTTCTTGGAATGTTTGTGAAACCATCTGGTCTTGGTCTTTTGTTTGCTGGGAAATTTTTAAGGACTGATTCAATCTCGTTGCTCGTAATTGGTCTGTTGAGGTCTTCTATTTCTTGTAGAGTCAGTGTAGGTTGTTTGTGTGTTTCTAGGAATTTTTTACATTTCATCTAGGTTGTCTTAATTTGTTGGCATACAGTTCATAATATCCTTTTATGATCCTTTTTATTTCTGGGGTTTCAGTGGTAATGCTTCCCCTCTCATTACTGATTTTATATATTTGCATCTTACCTCTTTTTTTCTTTGTCAGTTTAGATAAGGACTTGTCAATTTTATTGATTTTTCAAAAAACCAAGTATTTAAAAAAATTTTCTCTAATGTTTATTTATTATCAATTCTGCAATTATGATTTCTGCTCTAATCTTTGGTATTTCTTTCCTTCTGCTTGCTTTGGGGTTAGTTTACTATACTTTTTCTAGTTCCTCCAGGTATGTCATTAAGTCTTTGATTTTAGCTCTTCTTTTTAAAAAGATGTATATATGTTTATAGTTTCTAAATGACCTCTATGGAGGCACAACTATTCCATATACATTATCAAGTGGAAAACCCTAACTTGAGAATAGTCTACTTGTAATTGTGACAATAGTAGTGGCGGGGTGAGGTCATGGGAAGGGAAACGAAATGCCAGACTTAGGGTTGGTAGGAAAATTCTAGATTGGATTAGAATGTTGACTACTTGGAGAGAGAGCTATTTTTTGGGAGAACCAAATCTTATTTTCCTGAATTGGAAATTTTAGAAACTTTCCTGAATTGGAAATTTTAGAAACTGTATGTGCTATGACTTTGTTAATATAAGTGTCATATTAAGTACTGTAGGTTTTCTTGCATCACCGAGATTCAAGGAAAAATTCCTTAACCAACAAGTCTGAAAATTTGGCTTTTACTGAATAACCATTAAAATAAGAAGGAGAAGACTGCCAGCTAATTATTGGCTAGACTTATATGGATATTATTTTGAAAGGCCACGATTAAGGAAACTGAACTGCATGGTCAAACTTCAGAGCTGTTTTGATCTAAAACTAATTTCCTCAAGTGAGTAGTAAGAAATTGCTTTTCTATAACAATTTCAAAAGGAATGAAATGGAGGAAAGAAATTGGCTTATCAAATAAAGGGAAAATGGTCTGATTAAATAAAAAACAAGAACCTAAGACACTATTCCTTCCACAAAGGGTAGCAGAGGTTGTGGGGAGGAGATATGAAAGAGAAAAAGATTAGTGATCCTCATTTTCATTTTTCTATATATATTTTTAAATAACTCCAGAACCAATTGTTGTCTTTGTTCATTTTTAAATGGAGTAAATTGATATTTAGTGGCGTATGAACTATTTTAAAACTATTATCGACTAACCACCAAATTAAAACATTTTTCAGTTTGTAGACTTTTGTTTATTTACACTGGAGATTTTTCGATCCATTCTATAGGCTCTGTTACAACTGCATTTTCAAACCTAGTATGAAAAATGCCTCTTAACTATAATGCTAAAATTAATTTTCATAGCGATTAAGTGATTATTTTTTAGTCATGTAGCTCTAGATGTAATTTTGCATGAGCAAAATGCTATTTTCAGTTTTCTTTATAATTTCCCAGGACAGAAAACCTTGAAAAGAGAAACCAAATAAATACTGTGTAATTTAGATATTACTTTAAGAGAAAGAGAAAATAGCAATGTAAGTAATAGTGATATATAGGATGAAATTAAAATATTTTATAATTAAAAATGCCCCTTTTTATGGGCATTTGGATATCTACTGAACAGTATGAGATAACTCAAGAGTTATAATGCCAAGATTAACTTACAATGATAACCTTAATTACCCTTTAGAGCATTTGTTCAGAAGATGTAGCCTTCATCTTTTTTTATTTTTTTTATTAAGAAGTGATATATGCAAATATTCTCGCTGACCTGATTTTGTGATAATCAGGGTAGGCTAAACATTTGCTGTATTAGAAACCATGCATGTGTCCCCAGACCTGGTTTTTCTCCCTAGGTCTGGTTTTCAGAATGCTGGTGATAAACTAAGCCTGATTTATTATATGACCATCCTGTATGGGAAAAGACTGTAACTTTGGGTATCTTTAGTCAACCTTAAGAGATATAGCAGGGAGATGGATGTGGCTCAGGTGGTTGGGCGTCCGTCTCCCATATGTAGGGACCTGGGTTTGATCCCCAGGACCTCCCAGTAAAAATGAAAAAAAGAAAAATATAGAAGGCACGTGGGCCACCAGGCCCTGTGCACAGGTGCGCCACCAGGCCCTGCGAGCCATGCAGCAAGACAATGATGTAACAGGAGAGTGACACAAGGGAGAGCCAAGACGAGATGCACCGAAAAACCAGGAACTAAGGTGGCACAGGTGGTAGGATGCCTCTCTCCCACATCGGAGATTACGAGGATCGAATCCCAGTGAAGACAGGAGGAGAAGGATAAGAAGAGAGGGCAAGAAACGGACACAGAGAATTGACCAGTGAATGGACACAGATACAGCAAAAACGAGGGGGGGGTGTTTAAAAATGGATAAAAGTAAATAAATAAATAAATAAATAAATCCTCCAAAAAATGTATAGGGGAGGAAGATACAGACTATAGTTATTAGTAATACTTTGACGATGCTCTTTTATGATTTGTTAACAAATGTTTCACAACAATTCAGGGTGTTTGTGTGTGTGTGGGGGTGATGTGTAGGAGCCCTGTAGATGTTATGCATGTTTGTTTTGTAAATTCACGATGTTTACTGAACACTTATAGTTTATGTATATTCATGTATGAATGATATACTTCAATAAGTTGTTTAAAAAAATAAAAAAAAGTGATGTAGAGCTAGTTTCATTTTTAATATCATACCATATATCTGTAGCAACCTATTTTTAAGTCCAAATGAATTTATATTTCTTTTTTTAAAAGCAGTTTTACTGAAACATATTCACATACCATACTGTCCATCCAAAGTGTTCAACCAGTGGCTTTTAGTATAATCACAGAGTTGTGCATTCATCACCACAACCAATTTTAGAACATTTTCATTGCACAAAAAGAAAAACCCCATACCCCTTAACAGTCAACTCTGAATCTCTATCCATTCCCAGCCCTACATAACCACTAATCTTTTTCTGTGTCTGTGGATTTATTTATATTTACATTTTGTTTAAATGGAATAATACAATATGTAGTACTTTGTGTCTAGTTTCTATCACTTAGTATAATGCTTTTTAATTATTATTCTTATTCTTATTTTAATTTGAAAAGTTGAGAGCTTACAAAACAATCGTGGATAACGTACAGGACTCCCATACTTCACCCTTCCACTAGCACCTTGCATGGTTGTGGAATATATGTTACAAATGATGAAAGAACATCATCAAAATATTACTGCTACCTATAGTCTGTAGCTTACATGTGGTGTATTTTATCACCCTATTATTAATGCCACGTTTTAGTATTGTATATTTGTTATAGTTCAAAAGAGAACATTTTCATATTTGTACTGTTAACCACACCATCATCCACCACAAGGTTCTCTGTGTTATACAGTCCCATGCCTTGTATAGTCTATCCAAAATGTCCACTCAGTGACTCTCAGTTTCATCGCAGGATTGTGCTGTTATTTCTAGAATGCTTTCATCACTCCAAAAGGAAAAGTTCCATACTGCTCTATTCCCCCCATTGTTGACCCTTAGCATTGATATAGTACCTTCTTTGCCATTGATGCAAGAATATTACAATATTACTGTTAATTATTGTCCATAAGTTACATTAGTTGTATTTTTCCCATGTATTACCATATTCTTAAGACCTTGTAATAGTGATGTTCATTTGTTCTAGTTCATAGAAGAACATTCTTGTATTTGTACTATTAACCACAATCATCATCCACCACCAAAATCACTGTTATACAGTCCCTAGATTACCCTCTGACTTTCTTTCAGTTAACCTCCCTAGACTACTCCTTTCAGCCATATGCACATTTATAAATCGGTGGTGTTAGTTACACTCACTCTAATGTATTACCATCAATTCTATCCATTTCTACACATTTACAATCCACCTTACTAAACATTCTACATACATTCAACATCAGCACCCCTTTCTCAACCCCCATTCTATCTCCTAGTAAGCTATACTCTATAGATTAATGCCGTGATTTTACTCATCCTATTTAGTTCATATTAGTGAGACCATACAATATTTGTCCTTTAGTGTGTGGCTTATTTCACTCAACAGAATGTCTTCAAGGTTCATTCATGTTGTCATATACATCCCAAGTTCATTTCTTCTTACAGCTATTTTCACATTATTCTGTGAAATTCACTTTGATCACATTATTCGTTATTTTGTGAATAATGCCATTATGAACATTGGTGTGCAAATTTCTATTGGCATCCTTGCTTTCAGTTTTTCTGAATATATTCCTAGTAGTGGGTTGGCTGGATCATATGGCATTTCTGTATTTAGCTTCCTGAGGAAATGCCAACCTGTTTTCCACAGAGGCTGCACCATTGTTGTAGTTTTTGATCTGCATTTCCCTAATATCTAGTGAGGCTGAACATTTTTTCATGTGCTTTTTGGCCTTTTGTATTTCCTCTTGAGAGAAATGTCTATTCAAATCTTTTTCCCATTTTTAATTGGGTTGCTTGTCCTTTTATCATTGCATTGTATGATCAAATACTTATTGGATTTTGGTCTCCTAAAATTTTCTCCCATTGAATAGGCTGCCTTTTCACCTTCTTGACAAAATCCTTTCATGCACAAAAGTGTTTAAGTTTGAGGAGGTCACAATTGTCTATTTTTTCTTTAATTGCTTGTGCTTTGGGTGTAAGGTTTAAGAAACCACCACATACCACAAGATCTTGAAGATGTTTCCCTACATTTTCTTCTAGGAGTTTTATTGTTAGCGCTTTTATATTTAGGTCTTTGATCCATTTTGAGTTAATTTATGTATAAGGTTTGAGACAGTGGTCTTCTTTCTTTCTTTTGGATATGGATATCCAGTTCTCCCAGGACCATTTGTGAATATACTGTTCTCGCCTAGTTGGGTGATTTTTATAGCCTTGTCAAAAATCACTTTGCCATCATTTATGTGGGGGTCTTTTTCTAAACTCTCAATTCAATTCCATTGATCAACATGTCTATCTTGATGCCAGTACCATGCTATTTTTTACTACTGTGGCTAAGTAATATGCTTTGGAGTCAGGAAGTGAGAATCCTCCAACTTTGGTCTTCTTTTTAAAGATATTTTTGGCTATTTAGGCCCTTTATACTTCCAAATAAATTTGATAATTGGCTTTTCCATTTCTGCAAAAAAGCCTGTTGTTTTATTGGGATTGCACTGAATCTGTTAATCAATTTCGGTAGAATTGACATTTTAATGACAGTTAGTTTTCCATGAACACGGAATGCCCTTCCATTTGTTTAGTTCATCTTGGTTTCTTTTAGCAATGTTTTGTAGTTTTCTGAATGTAAGTCTTTTATGTTCTTGGTTAAGTTTATTCCTAAATATTTGATTCTTTTAATCGCTATTATAAGTTGATTTTTTTTCTGACTTCCTCCTCAGATTGTTCATTAGTAGTGTATAGAAACACTACTGATTTTTGCATATTAATCTTGTATTCTGCCAATTTGCTGAACTTGTTTATTAGTTCTCTTAGCTTTGTTGTGGATTTTTTGGGATTTTGTAGGTAAAGGATCATGTCATCAGCGAATAGTGAAAGTTTTACTTCTTTTCCTATTTGGTTGCCTTTTATTTTCTTTCCTAATTGTTCTAGCTAAAACTTCTAGCACAATGTTGAATAACAGTGGTGACAATGGGCATCCTTGTCTTGTTCCCAGTCTCAGCAGAAAAGCTTTCAGTCTTTCACCATTGAGTACAGTGTTAGCTGTGGGTTTGTCATATATGTACTTTATCATGCTGAGAAAGTTTCCTTTTATTCCTATTTTTTGGGTGTTTTTTCAAGAAAGGTTGCTGGATTTTGTCAAATGCCTTTTCTGTTTCAATCAAGATGATCATGTGATTTTTATTCCTCAATATATTAATGTGGTGTATTATATTGATTGATTTTCTTGTGTTGAAGCACTCTTGCTTACCTGGGATAAAACCCACTTAATCATGATACAAAATTCTTTTATTGTTCTGTTGGATTCAATTAGCAAGTATTTGCTGAAGATTTTTGCATCTATATTCATCAGAGAAATTGGTCTCTAATTTTCTTTTTTCATAGTATCTTTATCTGGCTTTGATATTAGAGTGCTGCTGGCTTTGTAGAATGAGTTTGGTAGCGTTCCCTCCTGTTCAATGTTTTGAAAGGCTTTGAGCAAGATTGGTATTAAATCTTTGAATGAATGGTGGAATTCACCTGTGAAGTCATCTGGTCCTGGGCTTTTCATTTTTGGGAGGTTTTTGTTGACTGTTTAAATCTCTCTACTTGTGATTGGTTTGTTGAGGACTTTTTTTCCTTTTTTTTTTTAGGGTCAGTGTAGGTTGTTCGTGTGTTTCTAGGAATTTGTGCATTTCGTCTACATTGTCTAATTTGTTGGCACACAGTTGTTCATAGCATCCTCTTATGATCTTTTTTTATTGCTGTAGGGTCAGTGGTAATGTCCCCCCTCATTTTCATTTTATTTATTTGTATCTTCTCTCTTTTTCTTTTGTTAGTCTAGCTAGGTATTTGCATGTTTTGTTGATCTTCTCGAAGTACCAACTTTTCATGTGTTGATTCTATTGTTTTTTTTTTTTTCTTCTCAATTTCATTTATTTCTGCTTTAATGTTTGTTATTTCTTTTCTTCTTCTTGCTTTGTGATTAATTTACTCTTCTTTTTCTAGCTCCTCCAGGTGTGCAGTTAGGTTTTTGATTTTAGCTCTTTCTTCTTTTATAATGTAGGCATTTAGGGCTATAAATTTCCCTCTCATCATTCTCTTTGCTGCATCATGTTAAGTTTTGATATGTTGTGTTCTCGTTTTCATTCTTCTCAAGTTATTTACTGAATTCCCTTGTGATTTCTTCTTTTACCCATTGATCAAGAGTGTGTTATTTAAGTTCCATATATTTGTGGATTTTCCAGTTCTCTGTCTGTTATTGATTTCCATCTTCATTCCTTTATGGTGAAAGAGGATGCTTTGTATGATTTCAATCTTTCTAAGTTTATTGAAACTTCTCCCATGACTCAACATTTTGTCTGTCCTCGAGAATAATCCATGTGCACTTGAGAAAGAATGTATACCCTGCTGTCTCCAGGTGCGATGTTCTGTATATGTCTGTTAGATCTAGTTCATTTATCATATTATTCAAGTTCTCTGTTTCCTTATTGAGCTACTGTCCAGGTGTTCTATCTGTTGATGAGAGTGATGTATTGAAGTCTCCAACTATTATTGTCAAAATATCTATTTCTTCCTTCAGTTTTTTCAGAGTTTGCCTCAGATTTTGGTGCACTTTGTTTAGGTGCATAAATATTTATGATTGTTCTTTCTTCTTGGTGGATTTAGTAATATATAGTGTCCTGCTTTCTCTCTTGGAACAGATATTGACTTAGTCTATTTTGTCCAATATTAGTGTAGCTATCCCAGTTCTTTTTATTTGCTAAAAAGAATATCTTTTTACGTCCTTTTATTTCAAATCTTTTTGTGTCTTTGGGTCTAAGGTGAATCTCTTTTAAATAACATATAGTTACATCATGCTTTTTTATCTATTCTGCCACTCTGTGTCTTTTGATTGGGGAGTTTAATCCATTATCATTCAATGTTAATACTGCCATTTTTCCCTTTTGTTTTTATATATCTTATCTTTTTTGTGTCTCCTTTCCATTATTGCAAACTCCTTTTCTGTATAGTTGCTATTTTGTGATGTATCTAACTAATCCCTTTCTCACTTCTGTTTCTGTAATATATTTTAAATACCCTCATTGTGGTTACTATAGTGTTTATATTACATAACCCACATCTATAACCTACTAATTTGAAAAGATGCCACTTAGTTTCAATAGCATACAGGTTCTCTGCTCCCATAGTCATTTGTTTCCCCTCTTTAGGTTGTTTTTGTCCCACTTTACTACTTTATATTTTGCCCATCCATTATCAAGAAAAAAGGCCTTTTTCTTGTTTAATTGTTCTGAATCTTATATGAATTAAAGAGTATAGTTGTATATTGAGGGCATAGTACTGTTGGAGTTTTTATTTACGCCTTTAGTTACCCTTATTGGTGATCTTCATTTCTTCACAGTATTCCAAGCCCCTCTTTCCTAGTCTTTTCCTTTCAACCGTCAGAACACCTTTTAGTAATTCTTGTAGGGATGTCTCTTGTTGACGAACTCTCTCAGTTTTCTGTTTATCTGTGAATATTTTAAATGCTCCCTCATTTTTGAAGGATGGTTTTGACAGATAAATAATTTTGGGCTAGCAGTTTTTCTCTTTCAGTATCTTAAATATATCAGAGCACTGCCTTCTCTCCTTCATGGTTTCTGATGAAAAATCGGCACCTAGTCTTATTAAGGATCCCTTGTATGTGATGAATCACTTTTCTCTTGCTGCTTTTAGAATTCTCTATCTTTGGCATTTGACATTCTGAGTAGTATGTATCAGACTATTAGGATTTATTCTTTTGTAGTACGTAGAGGTTCTTGCACATGTGTATTTGTGTCTTTCATAAGAGTTGGGAGATTTTTGGCCATTATTTCCTCAAATATTTCTTCTACCCCTTTTTCCTTCACTTCTGCTTCTGGTATACACGCATGATATGTGTGTCTGTGCACTCTGTGGTGTCACTAAATTGCCTGAGACACTGCTCAATTTTTATATTCTTTTCTCTATATGTTCTTCTGATTGTATGATTTAGATTATCCTGTATTCTACTAAACTGATTATAACTTCTGCCTGTTCAAATCTGCTCTTGTATGACTCTAGTGTTTTTTTTTTTTTTTAAAGATTTTATTTATTTATTCATTTATCCCCCCTTGCTGCCTGTGCTCTCTGGGTCAGCTAACCATGCCGTGCGGGCGGGCTTGCCTTCACCAGGAGGCCCCGGGAACCGAACCCGGGGCCTCCCATATGGTAAACGGGAGCCCTACTGATTGAGCCACAGCCGCTTCCCGACTCTAGTGTTTTTTAATCTTTACTATTGTGCCTTTCATTTCCGTAATATCTGCTGTTTCTTTGTATACTTTCAAATTCATCCTTATTCTCACACATTATCTTCTTAATATCCTTTATCTCTTTATGCATGTTTCCCTTCATCTCCTTGAATTGATTCAGATTTGTTTGAACTTCTTTGATTAGTTTTTCCAACTTCTGAATCTCCTCTAAGTTTTAATTTGCCCCTTGACTGAGCTATATCTTCCTGTTTTATGGTATGGATTATCATTTTTTGCTAATATCTAGGCATCTGATTATCATGATGAGTTAACTCTGAAGGTCCATTTCTCCTTTTTGTCTAGGGTTTTATTGTTGATTGGATTTGTGTTAAAGTTCTTCTTTGACACTTAGTCTAACTTATTATAGATCTTAAGAATAACCTGTGTTTAACTGTTCAGATTTTCTTAGATCTTCATCTGATTCTTGCCCTGAATATTCAGTGCAATTTTTAAAACCGTTCTTCTTGTGTAATTGTTTTACCTCCAAGAGAGAGCTTCCTGTTCTCTGTTCCTTCTCCTGGAATCCTGATCTGTTCTGTTTGTTTTTGTGTAGAATTTTCTCTCCAACTCCTATGATTTGTTTAGATTCTTTTCCTCACTCAGTGCCTATTTGCCTTACACTTTTCAGTTCTGGGACCCACCCTATCTTACAGCAATTCAGTTTAAATCTCTCTTTCCCTTTTATTTTTCTGTGAGGCTTTTCTGCCTCCAGTTTCTTCCCCTTTAGGCTTTCCTGCCCATGGGAGCTAATGGGGTCAATCCAGAAAGGTGGGATCCGTCCAGAAAAGTCCATTTTGCCTTTAGTTGTCCAGCCAACTGAAACTGGGTTGAATGAGGGCTTTACAGTTCTTACCAACCTTTCTAGCACTGCCTCTCTGTCTCTCTCTTTTTCGCCTCTGGGGCCCCTTTTATATGCAGCACTCCTCAGAGGCTTGAGTTCTGTACTGAGTCTCTGTGGATTTAGGTCCCTGTGCCTGGATATGTGTGGAGATCTAACTTGCTGCTTTGAGTTTACAGTCTCAGTGTACATTGGGAGGGAGCTAGAGCCATGTGGCTTGAAAGCTCTTAGGGACTGAGTGAGGGGGAGGGTAACGGAAACCAATCAGCATCTGGGGTGGAACTCTCTCACCTGGGATTTTTCTGTTATTTGATTCAGCATTTATGGAGTCCTTCTCCATTGTCTACCATCCTCCAGAGTTCTCAGAATTGAGATTTAGCAAGTGATTTCTGGAATGGCCAGAAAGCATCCACTGCAATGGTCCTACTTACTTCACCTTGCACATAGAATTTATGTGGTACATGTTTTTTTAACATCAGAGATGGGGCAAAGATAGCGTTTGTTTATGCACTACCTGATTGTAATGCTGTTTGAAATAGTGTTTTTAAAATTGCAATTTCTGATTGTTGCTAGTATGTCAAAATGTTTTTGATTTATGTTTGTTGATCTTGTGTCAACATACAGTTACTTCAAGCTCAATTCATTTATTACTTCTAGGAGTTATTTGTATAGTCCATCAGATTTTCTCCATAGATGATTATGCCATCTGCAAATAAGCAGTTTTACTTTTTCCTTTCAAATCTCAATGTCTTTTTACTTTTTCTTGATTGCATGGACTAGAACCTCCAGCATAATTTTGACTAGCAGTGGTTGAGAGTATTCTTGCTTTGTTTGTGATTATTGAGGGAAAATATTTACTTTTTTCACCATTAAGTATGGTTTTAGGTGCAGGTTTTTCACAGATGCTTTTTATCAGGTATAAGAAGCTTCCTTTTATTCCTGAATTGCTGAGATAATTTTTAAAAATCAAGAATGGACATTGGCCTTTTAAAAATGTTATTTCTATGTTTATTGAGAAAACAGTTTATTTATCAGTTTGTTACTATGGTGAATTACAATGATTAATTTTTTATTTTTAAACCAACTTTGATTCCTGTCATAAACCCTACTTGGTCATGACATATTACAGATACATAGTGCTAAATTCAATTTTCTAAAGTATTACTCAGAATTTTTTGCATCTATATTCATAAGGAATATTAGTCTATGGTTTTCTTTTCTTTTAAAGATTTTATTTATTTATTCATTTCTCCCCCCCTTGCTGCTTGTGCTCGCTGGGTCAGCTAACCATGCCGTGCGGGCGGGCTTGCCCTCACTAGGAGGCCCCGGGAACCGAACCCGGGGCCTCCCACATGGTAAACGGGAGCCCTACTGATTGAGCCACAGCCGCTTCCCAATGTTTTTCTTAAAATGCCTTTTGAACCATGATACTGCTGATCTCTTAGCATAAGTTGGGAAGTATTTTTCCTCTGTTCTCTGTAAGAGTTTGTATAGAATTGGTGTTATTTCTTTCTTAAATGTTCTATATAATTCACCAGTGAAGTCATCTGGACTTGAAGTTTTCTTTGTGGAAGATTTTCAGCTATGAATTTAATTTGTTTATTCAATATAGTACTATTCAGGTTATTTATTTCTATTGAGTGAGCTTTTTAGTTTGTTCTTGAAGAAATTTGTCCATTTCTTGTAAGTTGTACCATGATATATCATTTTTCCTTCTTTTGTTTTTAACCTATTTTTGTCTTTTTATTTAAAATATATATCTTGCAGGAAGCATACACTTGGGTTTTATCCAAACTGACAATCTTTGCTTGTTAGTGTGTTTAGATCACTTGTATTTAATGTGCTTTGTGATATATTTAGGTTCAAGTTTGTCATCTTGCTCTTTGTTTCCCTTTGTCCCATTTGTTCTTTTTTTTTAACTTTATTTTTAAAGAAGTTTTAGATTATAGAAAAGTTACAATGCAAATATAGGGGATACTTATATAACCCACCCCTCCCACTCTCGTATTTTCCTCTATTAATAACAGCTTACATTAGGTGGTACATTTGTTACAATTGATGAACAAATATTGAAGCATTGCTACTAACCATGGTCTATATTTTGCATTATGGTTTACATTTTGCACCGTACTATTTTATAAGTTTTGACAAAATGTATAGTGGCTGATATCTGCTATTGTAATATCATGCAGAACAATTTCAATATCCTAAAATGTCCTATATTCCACCTATTCTTCCCTCCCTCTTCTCTCAGAACCTTTGGTAACAACTATCTTTCTATCAATGTTACAGGTTCTTCCATTACTACAATCATAATAAGTCTACTTTTAGTCTGTTGTTGCATTCGCCCCTTATGTTTGTTCATTCCTCAGTCTTGAGGATTTTGGGATGGTGATGCCTGCTCTACTCAGACTGAGAGGGGGCTTATATTTTATAGGACAGATGGAAGGGACTGTTTTGCTTGCAGTCATAGATACTCTTTGCTTTTGGGGATGGGGTTTGTCCATCATCATCATTTTGTTAGTTGTCCTGAGTGAGACCGATAAACTGGAAAGTAGGTATTGGCTGCAACTTTGCTGGGATTCAGGGCTCAACTGGCATATGAATAGACCAAAGATTTAAGTTTCTGGGACATATATTTAATGGGCATAGTGCTAATTATAGGTTCAAATAAAAGAGGTAGAAGAATCATGAGTAGGGAAATTATAAGTAAGTCTAACTCTGTTACATTGGGGAAACAGGTTATATATTCCAAAAAAAGGTGCTGATTTCATGGGGGTTGTGTACATTGCCCGTAGTGTCTAGGTTTCTCTAGAGCCCTCAAGAGCACCCTTGTTTGAGGCTTTGTTTACTGTGGCAGTTAGTAAGATCCATCTGAGACGTGCATAAGCATGTCCCATTTGTTCTTTGTTTCCTTTTTTTCCTGCTCTTTTTCTGCCTTATTTTGGATTAATGAAGACTTTTTTATGATTCCATTCTATCTCCTTTGTTGGCTTATTACTGATTGCTGTAG
The DNA here is from genome assembly GCA_026826555.1 of Tolypeutes matacus. Lineage (NCBI taxonomy): Eukaryota > Metazoa > Chordata > Mammalia > Cingulata > Chlamyphoridae > Tolypeutes > Tolypeutes matacus. The sequence continues at coordinate 3,423,528 of JAKSZT010054478.1, forward strand.
GGATTATAATATACATCTTTAATTTATCATAATCTGCCTTCAAATTATAGTATCTATTTCATATATGGTTTAAGAATCTTACAACAGTATACATCAATTTATCCCTCCCTAATCATTTTTATGGTTGTCACATCTTTTATTTCTAAATATATACCCCAAACTACATTATTATTCTTTGTTTCAACATTATCTAATTTTTAAAAATCAATTTTATTGATACATATTCATAAAGTATACAATCTATCCAAAGTGTACAATTGATAGTATTTGGTATAATCACATAGTTGAGCATTTATCACTTCAATCATTGTTAGAGTATTTTCATTATTCCAATAGTAATAATAATAATAATAATAATAATAAAAACAACAAAAAACAGACCAAAAAACTCTACCCCTTAATAATCACTTTTCATTCATTCTATCCTTCCTCTGCCATACATAGTTGTATTCTGTTTCTGTCTCTATAATTTATTTATATTTGTATTTTGTATAGAGGGAGTCAAACAATATGTAGTATATTTTGTCTAGTTTCTTTCAATTAGTGTATTTCCTTTTTATACCTTAATGGAAGATTATTAATATATTATTAGACACTACTGCCCATAGTGTGCTGTGGTTGTATTTTTGCCTGTATTAACATCTTGTAACTTTAACACACATTTGTTCAGTTTCAAAGAAAAACAGTCTTATATATCTAATGTTACCCATATTCATATCTCATATGAGGTTTTACTATGCTATACAGTCCCATGTTACATTTTTTTTAGCTTTCCTTCTAGTAATATACATGACCTTAGACTTTCCCTTTCAAACACTGTCATACCCATATATCAGCACTGCTAGTTACAAGCACTATGATGAGCTGTCACCATTTCGATTCATTTCCAAAGATTTACGAACAACCTTTTTACCCATTCTGCACAGATTAAACCTCACCTTTCCATTCTACAAGGTCATTCTATTTTCTGATGACCTATATTCTAGTTATTAACACCATGAGTATACACAATATATTTAGTTCATAATAACACAATCATACAATATTTGTCCTTTTGTGTCTGGCTTGCTTCACTCAATATAATGTCCTCCAGGTTCATCCATGTTTTCAAATGCTTCACTACTTCATTTGTTCTTACAGCTGCATAATATTCCATTGTATGTATACACCACAATTTGTTTATCCACTCATCAGATGGACACCTTGGTTGTTTCCATCTTTTGGCAGTTTTGTCAATTGTGAATAATGCTGCTATGAACATAAATGTTCAGTTGTCTGTATGTGTCACTGCTCTCAATTCTTCTGGGTATATACCTAGTAGTGGTATTGCCAGGTCACATGGCAAATCTATAGTCAACTTCCTTAGGAACTGCCAAACAGTGCTCTATAGTGGCTACATTCCCATCAACCGTGAATAAGCATTCATTTCTCTTCATCTCCTCACCAACATTTGTAGTTTTCTGTCTTTTGCATAGTGGCCATTCTAATAGGTGTGAAATGATATTTCATTGTAGTTTTGATTTGCACTTCTTTAATTGCTTGTGATGTTGAATATTTTTCAAGTGTTTTTTTTTTTTTTTTGCCATTTGTATTTCTTCTTTGGACAAATGTCTATTCAAGTCTTCCTCCCATTTTTTAATTGGGTCATTTGTTTTTTTATTGTTGAGTTGTAGCATCTTTTTATATATCACGTATATTAAACCCTTATCAGATATGTGATTGCCAAATATTTTCTCCCATTGAGTCAGCTGCCTTTTCACCCTTTTGACAAAGTCCTTTGAGGTGCAGAAGTGTTTAATTTTGAGGACATCCCATTTATCTACTATTTCTTTTGTTGCTCAAACTTTGGGTGTAAGGTCCAAGAAACCACCACCTACCACAAGATCTTGAAGATGTTTCCCTACATTTTCTTCTAGTAGTTTTATGGTCTACCTTTTATATTTAGTCTTTGATCCGTTTTCAGTTGATTCTTTTATAGGAAGTGAGATGTGGGTCTACCTTCATTCTTTTGGTTATGTATATCCAGGTCTCCCAACACCATTTGATGAAGAGACTGTTTTGTCCCAGTAATGTGAACTTGGTAGGTTTGTCAAAAAACCAGTTGACTATAGAGGTGAGGGTCTATGTCTGGACAATCAGTTCTATTCACTGATCAGTGTGTGTATCTTTATGCCAGTACAATGCCTTGTAATCTGTTTCAAGTCAGGCAGTGAGAGTCCTCCCACATTCCTCTTCTTTGTCATGGTGTTTTTGGTTATTCGGGGACCCTCTCCCTTCCCCATAAATTTGATAATTGCCTTTTGTATTTCTGTAAAGTAGGCTGTTGGAATTTTGATTGGTATTGCATTGAATCTATAAATCAGTTTGGGTAGGATTGACATCTTCACAATATTTAGTCTTCCAATCCATGAACATGGAATATCTTTCCATTTGTTTAGGTCGTCTTTGATTTCTTTTAGCAGCATTTTGTAGTTTTCTGCATACAGGTCCTTTACATCTTTGGTTATAAATTGACCTAGGCATTTGATTCTTTTTGTTGCTATTTTAAATGGGATTTTTGCCCCTGATTTCCTCTATTGAACACTAGTTGAATACTAGTGTACAGAAACATTACTGATTTTTGCATGCTGATTTTGTATCCTGTCACTTTGCTGAACTTGTTTATTAGCTCAAGTAGCTTTGTCATAGACATTTTGGAATTTCCTAAATATAAGATCATGTCATCTATGAATAGTGAGAGTTTTACTTCCTGTTTTCCTGTTTGGGGGCCTTTTATTTTTTGTTCTTGTCTAATTGCTCTAGCTTGAACTTCTAGTGCAATGTTGACTAACTGTGGTGACAGTGGGCATCCTTGTCTTTTTCCTGATCTTAGAGGGAAAGCTTTCAACCTTTCCCCATTGAGTATGATGTTGGCTGTGGGTCATTTATATATGCCCTTTATCATTTTGAGGAATTTTCCTTCTATTCCTATCTTTTGAAGTGTTTTTATCAAGAAAGGATGCTGGATTTTGTTGGATGCCTTTTCTGCATCATTTGATATGATCATATATTGTTTTTTTCCCCTTCAATTTGTTAATGTGGTGTATTAAAGTTAATTGATTTTCTTATGTTGAGCCATACTTACATACTGGGAATAAATCCCACTTGGTTATGGTGTATAATTCTTTTAATATGCTGTTGGATTCTATTTGCAAGTATTTTGTTGAGAATTTTTGCATCTATGTTCATAAGAGGTATTGGTCTATAATTTTCTTTTCTTGTAGTATCTTTATTTGACTTTGGTATTAGGGTGATGTTGGCTTCATAAAATGTATTGGGTAATTTCCCCTCCTCTTCAAATTTTTTTGAAGAGTTTAAACGGGCTTGGTGTTAATTCTTCTTGAAATGCTTGGTAGAATTTACCTGTGAAGTCATCTGTTCATGGACTTTTCTTTGCTAGGAGAGTTTTGATGACAGATTCAATCTCTTTAAATGTGATTAGTTTGTCAAGTTCTTGTATTTCTTGTAGCGTCAGTATAGGTTGTTTGTGTCTTTCTAGGAATTTGTCCGTTTCATCTAGGTTGTCTGGTTTGTTGGCATACAGTTTCTCATAATATCTTCTTATGATCATTTTTATTTCTGTGGAGTCAGTCATAATTTCCCCCTTTCATTTTTGATTGTATTTTTTTTGCATCTTCTCTCTTTTTTTTCTTTGTTAGTCTAGCTAAGGGTTTGTCAATTTTATTGATCTTCTCAAAGAACCAGCTTTTGGTTTTGTTGATTTTCTCTATTATTCTTTTTTATCTTACTGCCACTCTTTGATTCTTGGTTCAACCTGGTCTAGCTCTTTATGATTATCCCTGTTTACTTGCTTAAATCTGGGCCATGGATCCAATAATGGGTTGCAGACCTGCTTTCAAGGGCCTTGGGGAGTGAGGCTGTAAAGACCTGAATAAGCCTCACTTATTTATTTACTTTTAATATCCTGTCAGTATATGGTTCTCTTTGGCAAACCTCCCAGTTCAAACCCTGGTCAAAATGTGTTTACTGCAAACCCAACTGGAACAGAATTACAGAGGATCCTGTCTCAAGGCTATTCAGTGCCTTGCAAGTCAGACTTTCTCAGTGGCTGCTCTCCAAACTTTGTCAGCAGCTCCCTCCCCTTTCCCAGGTAGGAAGTAATTCCACTCCCCTCTGTGTCCTCAACAACCAGTCCTTGTCAATAGGGAGGGTATTTGAGAGGGTTGGATCTCTTTAGTCCACTGCCAGTTCCCAGGGCAACAATGGTGCATCCCACCAGCCTGTGCTCATGGGACACAGCAGACCAAATTTGTTGGCCAAAAGCTGAATCAGCCTTAGGCAGCATCCCTCTCCCTCTCCTTCCCCTTTCCTGAGGTAGTAGTCCCCTTGGTCTTCTCTGTACATAGCCACCGGCCAGATACTGGAGAATTCAAAGCTGTCTTCTCTGAGAGTGGGGTGATGGGTGCCAACAGCTGCAGCTTTTGCTCACAGACTTTCCTATGAAGATTCTTTTCCTTTACACTTCTCCTTTCCGGGTGGTGTCTAGCCTTCCCCTGGTTTCCCAAACCCCTGGAACATAATTTTCCTGGCTGCTTCTACCTGTCCTCCAGCTATTTTTCTGGGAGAGAAGTGAGTCCTGTGTCTCTTTCCATTATCTAATTTTTTTATTATTATTTTTAAAGACGCTTTAGGTTACATAAATGTTACATTGAAAATATAGGGGATTCCCAAATACCTCACCCCCCACACACACACTTTTCTCCATTAACAGCATCTTTCATTAGTGTAATACATTTGTTAGAATTGATAAACACACACTGAAGTATTGCTACTAACCATGGTCTATAGTTTACATTATGGTTTACACTTTGTACTGCCAAATTTTATAGGTTATAACAAAATGTATAATTGACTGTATCTATCATTGCAATGTCATGCAGAATAATTCCAATGTCCTCCAAATGTCTCATGTTACACTTATTATTCCTGAGAATGTCTGCCCTGCCTATAGTGTTTAGATGTCTCTTGAGCCCTCAGTAGCTCCCCTGGTTGAGGCATTGTTTACTGTGGTGGTCTGTGAGATCCTCCTGAATCATGTATAAGTGTAACCTCTGGAATGACCTCCGGACTCTGAAATCTCTTAGCCATAAAAACTCAGTTGTATTTAATATTTCCACCTTTTGGTCAAGGTCTTTTTCCAAATGCATCACTAGCTGGTGCTTCGTAATAATCCCTTGGTGCCATGGAGGCTCATCTCTGGGAGTTATGTCCCATGCCGGAGGGAAGGTAGTGAGTTTATATGCTGAGTTTGGTTTAGAGAGAGTCCACATTAGAGCAACAAGGAGGCTTTCAGGAAGTAATGCTTAGGCAATATATAATACTAGGTTAAGTTTCAGTTTCACAAGAACAAGGTTCATAAGAATAAGCATCAATATCAAGGGCCTGGCATATTGGTCGTGTACTCTAGGGATTCTTGCCACTCTATTAGAGAATGTAGCAGGCCTCCCCAGGATGGGAATTCAATATTCTTTCAGTTATTTTGGGGGTCTCCACACGCTGGGTCAACCACTTGAGCATTCATATTCCGCAGAGGTATGCTCCAGGTGTACTCCTCCCCACACATCCCCCCACCACTGACACCCTGCACCAGTGATCCTCCCCTGCCATAGTTGCAACTCTTCTGCAATCCAAAACCTCCCCCAAAACAAAGCCAAAAAATAAAAATAAAAACATAATAAAAATATAGAATAAAAAAATTAAAATATGCATAAAATTTTTTAAAAAATTTGCATTGTCTTTTATTCCTGTAAGATCTGTTATCTTTTCTGTATAGTGACAATTTCTTCTGTATGTTCCCCCAGTGTCTTATTATTTTCACTTTATTTTCAAAGAAGGTTTAAGTAACGGAAAAGTCACATAGAAAATATAGGGGATTCCTATATACCCCACCCCCTCCACCTCTCACATTTTTTCCTATTAATAACATCTTCATAAGTGGTTACAATTGATGAACAAATATTGAAGCATTGCCACTAACCATTGTCAATGTTTTATATTATGGTTCACATTCTGTATTGTACATTTAAAAAAGTTCTAACAAAATGCATAATGGCTGTATCTGTCAGTGCAAGATCATGCAGAACAACTCCAATGCCCTAAAAATGCCCCATGCTCCATCCATTCTTCCCTCCCCCTCTCCTCAGAACCCATGGTAACTACTAGGTTGCAATTTTTGAAGAAGGTTCATAGTTACATGCATTGATATTTAGGGTTTGAAATATTGGTCTGTCTTCTTTTATTAGGCACTGCTTATGTTCTTGAGAGACTCTTGCCCCTCTTTTTTGAGAACCTAGCAGAACTCCCAGGGATGATGGGAGTTTATTATATTTTGTTTATTGCATGGGTCTCCACACACTGAAATAACACCCTTTGACAAGGTGAACACTTTCATATTCCATAAAAGCATGCCCCAGGTACCCCATTTCCCAATTATCCCCCCCACCCTTGACACCCTGCACCAATAGTCCTCCACTGCTATATTTGCTAAAAGAACATACCCACCATTGTAGTTTTAACCACAGACCTACAAGTCCCCAGAGTTCACCTGTTCCTTCCTCCAGCCCTCCTCCTACTTCCATAGATAGTCCAACCCAACCCCCCCCATCCTCACATTCCAGCAGCATCGATCCCACTCACATCTCTGCACCACTATCACCCCCACCCACTACCAAACCACCACCTTCCACCTTATCATAGGGTTTGCCCATATTGAGCACTGGCTTACATCACTCAACTCCCTTTCTGTCTCCTGGTAAACTGTCTCTCAGACTCACGCTCTGTGAGTCTGCTCAATTTGTTTAGGTCTTATCAGTGAGATCATGTAATATTTTCCTTTAGTGACTGGCTTACTTCACTCAACATAAGGTATTCAAGATTCATCCATGTTGTCCCGTGTATCAATATTTCATTCCTTCTTACAGCTGAGTAATATTTCATTGTGTGTATATAACACAAGTTACTTATCCATTCATTTGTTGATAGACATTTGGGTTATTTCCAACTTTTGGCAATAGCTAATAATGCCACTATGAACATTGGTATGCGTATATCTGTTCGTGTCCCTGCTTTCAATTCTTCTGGGTATATACCCAGCAGTGGGATTGCTGGATCATATGGCAGTTCTATAGTTAGCTTCCTGAGGAACTGCCAAACTGTCCTCCACAATGGCTGTACCATTCTACATTCCCACCAGCAGTGGATGAGGGTTCCCTTTCATCCACATCCTCTCCAACACTCATAGTCTTCTGTTTTTTTTTTAATAGCCACCAGTCTAATGGGTGTAAGATGATATCTCACTGTAGTTTTGATTTGCATTTCCCTAATAGCTAGTGATGTTGAGCATCTTTTCATGTGGTTTTTAGCCATTTGTATTTCTTCTTTGGAGAAGTGTCTATTCAAATCACTTGCCCATTTTTTAAATGGGTTATTTGTCTTTTTATTTTTGAGATGTAGGGTTTCTTTCTATATGCTGGATATCAGATAGATGGTTACCAAATATTTTCTCCAATTGAGTCAGCTGCCTTTTCATTTTTTTCCTCTTTTTTATTTTTTAGATTACATAAATGTTACACAAAAAATATGGGGATTCCCATATGCCCCACTTTGCACACCTCCCACATCCTCCCACATAAACAACATCCTTCATTAGTGTGGCACGTTCATTGCAATTGATAAACACATCCTGGAGCATGGACCATAGTTCACATTGTAGTCTACACTCTCTCCCACACAGTTCAGCATGTTATGGGATGATATAAAATGGCCTATATCTGTCATTGCAATGTCATTCAGGATGATTCCAAGTCCCGAAAAAGCCCCCGTATTACAACTCTTTTTCCCTCTCCCTGCCTCCAGATCCTCCAGTGGCCACTGCCTCCACATTAGTGTTGTAATTTCTTCCATTGCTAGAATCACAATATGTCTATAGTAGAATAATTCATTCCCTAATCCTGAGGATTCTGGGATGGTGATGTCCACTTCACATCTAATTGAGAGGGGGCTTCGATCCCATATAGCTGATGGATAGGACTCTCTTGCTTGCATTTGTAGGCTCTCTCATTTCCTTGGTATGGTGGTTGTCAATTCTTACCTCCTCGTTAGTTGTCCTGGGTGAGTCCAATGAACTGGGAGAGTAGGTGTTGCAACTCTGCTGAGGCTTGGGGCCAGCTGGCATATCACAGCTCAAAGATTCCAGTCTCTTGGACGTATACCTACAAACTCCAGCACCAAGTATAGGTTTAAATAGAAAGGACATATGAGCCATGTGTAGGGAAGCCATAATTGAGTCCGACTCTGTCACTCTCAGGAGCACAAATTCCAAAGTAGGGCCTACTGGCAAAGCACCAAACTCGAGCTATCTGCCCTGACCTCAGGACCTGGGTGTCTCCAGAGCCCTCAGGAGCCCCACTATTTGGGGTAGTATCCACTTCGGCAGTCTATGAGATCCTGCTGAGATGTGCATAAGCGTTACCTCTGGGATGACCTCTCAACTCACTTTGAAGTCTCTTAGCCATATAAACTCATTTGTCTTTACCTTTTCCCCCTTTAATTCAAGGTCTTTTTCCAGTTGCTTTGCTAGTTGGTGCTTGGTAGTAATCCCTTGGTGCCAGGGAGGCTCATCCCTGGGAGTCATGTCACACGCTGGAGGGAAGGTAATGCATTTATATTCTGAGTTTGACTTACTGGGAGGCCATATTTGAGGAACAAGGAGGCTCTCAGGAGGCAACTCTTAGGCACCCTACAACACTAGGCTAAGTTTCAATTTCAAGAGCAAAGGCTCATAAGCATAGTCGTTGATATCAAGGCTCGATCAATGGATCATCCTCCTGCATTTGGGGGACTGTTGCTACTCCATTAGAGAATGTGGCAGAGCTCTCCAGGATGTGAATTCAATATTCTCTTGGTTATTGTGTGAGTCTCCACTCACTGTGACAATGCCCCATGAACATTTGAACATATTTATATACCTTATATGTATGTCCAGATGAACTTCCTCCCATGTATCCCCCATCACTGTCACCCCACACCAATGATACTTCCCTGCCCTAGTTGTAACCCTTCTGTGATCCAAAGCTTCTTCAAAAATGAAGCCAATAAAACAGTCAAATACAATTAATAGGAAAATAAAATAATAGTGATAGGTTTAAATATAAGAAATAAAATACATAAAAATTAAAAAAAAACTAAAATTAAAATAAAATTAAAAGATTGGGATATTAAAAAATAATGAAAAATATTAAAAAAAAATTTTTTTGACATTTTGCCTTTCATCACTGTAATATCTAGTGTCCTGTATGTACAGTGACATTTTCTTCCATTTATTTCCCTGTGTCTTTTTTTAATTTTGTTTTCAAAGAAGTTTTAGGTCACAGTACAGTCACATACAGAATACAGGGGACTCCCATATACCCAACATCCTCCCCCTTTTCCCCCTTCCCGTATTAATACCTTTTTTTATGTGGATGATACCTTTATTACATCTGGTATAGAACTAGTGAAACATAGCTACTAACCATGGCCAATGGTTTGCATTATGGTTTACATTTTAGACTGTATACTTTTATAAATTTTGATGATATTTAACATGGCCTATGTCCATCATTGCAAGATCATGTAGAACACTTCCATTGCCCACTAAATACCCCCTATTCCATCTATTCTGTCCTTCCCTCTCCCTCCCCTTGGAGCCCACGTCGACCCCCTGGCTTCACTCCTTAGATAACAAGATTCATAGTTACTTGCAACAGCACTGAGATCGTGACACATGGTTTGTCCTCCCCTATTAGGAACCACCCATGCTCTCGAGAGACTCCTGCCCCTCTGTTTGTGAACATATCTGTCCTCCCCAGGATGGGAGTCCAACTCCTTCCTGCTCATTGTGTGGGTCTCCACCCACTGATACAACACATTATGACAAAATGATCACTCAAACACTCCCTAGAAGTTTGCTCCAGGTGTGCCCTGTCCTGAATGCCCCCCCTCCCACTAATACCCTAAGCCAGTAACCCTTCCTTGTCATATTGTCATAAGAGCGTTCCCAACTTTGTACTTTCAACCACATACACGCCAATCCTCAGTGTTCACCTGGTCCCTCTCCCAAACCTCCCCCCAGCTCCCTGGACCTTCCAACCCAACCTCCCCAATCTACCCACCTGTCAAACCTGTTCCGCCCAACCCAATAATATCACTACCCTCCCGTCACAACCCTTCAATGCGCAACTACACACTTTCACCTTATCATAGATTATGTCCCTATGGGCGTTGGCGCACAACCTTCTTCTCCCTTTCTGTTTCCTGTGAACCTATCTTCCAGACAATAGCTCTCTGAGTTTGCTCAATTTGCTTAATTCATATCAGTGAGGTCATGTAATAATCGTCCTTCAATGCCTGGTTTGCTTCACTCAACATAAGGTCCTCAAGATTCATCTATGTTATCCCATGTTTTAGCACTGTATTCCTCCTTACAGCTGAGTAATATTCCATTGTGTGTATATACCACATTTTGTTTATCCATTCATCTGTTGATGGACACTTGGGTTGCTTTAACTTTTGGCACTAGTGAATAATGCCACTATGAACACTGGTGTGCATATATCTGTTCGTGTCTTTACTTTCAATTCTTTTGGGTATATACCCGGCAGTGGAAGTGCTGGATCATATGGCAGTTCTTAGTTTTTTGAGGAACCACAAAACTGTCCTCCACAATGGCTGTACCATTCTACATTCCCATCAGCAGTGGATGAGGGTTCCCATTCTTCCACATCCTCTCTAACACTCATGGTCCTCTGTTTATTTAATAGTTGCCAGTCTAATGGGTGTAAGATGATATCTCATTGTAGTTTTGATTTGCATTTCCCTAATAGCTAGTGATGTTGAACATCTTTTCATGTGGTTTTTAGCCATTTGCATTTCTTCCTTGGAGAAGTGTCTATTCAAACCACTTGCCCATTTTTTAAATGGGTTATTTGTCTTTATTTTTTATTTTCAAGGTATAGGATTTCTTTCTATATGTTGGACATTAGGCCCCTATAAGATAGATGGCTACCAAATATTTTTTTCCCATTGAGTAGATTGCCTTTTCACTTTCTTTACAAACTCCTTTGAGGTGCCAAAGTTTTTAATTTTAAGGAGGTCCCATTTATCTATTTTTTCTTTCATTGAGCATGCTTTGGGTGTAAAATTCATACCATTTCCTACTACAAGATCTTGTATATGCTTCCCTACATTATCTTCCAAGAGCTTTATAGTCTTGACTTTTATATTTAGATCTTTGATCCATCTTGAATTAATTTTTGTATAAGGAGTGAGATGGTGTTCCTCTCTCATTCTTTTGGATATGGATATCCAGTTCTCCAAGCACCATTTGTTAAAGAAGCTATTCTCTTCCATTTGAGTGGTCTTGGTGGCCTTGCCAAATAACAGTTGACTATTTATGCAAGGATCTTTATCAGAACTCTCAGATCTGTTCCATTGGTCAGTGTATCTATCCTTGTGCCAATACCATGCACTTTTGACCACTGTAGTTTTGTAGTATGTTTTAAAGTCAGGTAGTGTGATTCCTCCAATTTCATTTTTTTTTAACATTTTTTAAACTTTATTTCGTACGTTTAATAATTGAAAATATAAACAATTAAAAACTAAAAATTAAACACAGATGAATAAATATATACATTTCTCAATTAAATGTAATGGAAACATAATTTTTTTTTTTTTGAATCAAACAATATATTATACAATATATTTGGTTCATAGTAATGCATTCATACAGTATTTGTCCTTTTGTGTCTGGCTTGCTTCACTCAACATAATGTCCTCCAGGTTCATCCATGTTGCCATATGCTTTACGACTTCATTTCTTCTTACAGCTGCATAATATTCCATCATGTGAATAGACCACAGTTTGTTTACCCATTCATCTGCTGATGGACATCTGGGTTGTTTCCAACTTTTGGCAATGGTGAATAATGTGGCTATGAACATCGGTGTGCAGATGTCTGTTCGTGTCACTGATCTCAGTTCTTCTGGGTTTATACCCAGTAGCGGTATTGCAGGGTCACGAGGCCAGTCTATATTCAACTTCTTTAGGAACTGCCAAACAGTCCTCCATAGTGGTTGTACCATCCTGCATTCCCACCAACAGTGAAGAAGTGTTCCTATCTCTCCACATCCTCTCCAACACTTGTAGTTCTCTGTCTTTTTCATAGTGGCCATTCTGATAGGTGTGAAATGATATCTCATTGTAGTTTTGATTTGCATTTCCCTAATCATGAGTGATGTTGAGCATTTCTTCATGTGTTTTCTTGCCATTTGTATTTCTTCTTCGGAGAAATGTCTATTCAAGTCTTTGGCCCTGTGATGGTTAGGCTAATGTGTCAACTCGGCCAAGTAGTTGTGTCCAGGTGTTTGTTCCAGCAAGCACTGGGCTAATTGTAATACAAGAGCATTTATGGACTTCAATCACCAGTGAGTTTACTGCGTGGATGGCTGATTACATCTGCATCAATCAGGGAGATTACATTATCAATGGGTGGTGCTTTTACGCAATCAGTTAAATGACTTAAAAATGGAAGTGATTTCAACATTCAGAGAGAATTTCCCATCTCGTCGTTGGACAGGCAACTTCTCCCAGAGACTCATCAACGACCTTTCATCGGGCTTTCATCGGAGCCCCTGGTTTGCAACTTGCCTGAGGAACCTGGACTTGTGAGTCCCCACGGTCGCGTGAGAGACTCTTTTAGAGTTCCATATTATTCACAGATATCTCCTGCTGATTCTGTTTCCCGAGAGAACCCTGACTAATACAGGCCCATTTTTTAATTGGGTCATTTGTCTTTTTATTGTTGAGTTGTAACATCTCTTTATAGATCCTGGATATTAAACCCTTATCAGATATGTGATTTCCAAAAATTTTTTCTCATTGAGTTGGCTGCCTTTTCACCCTTCTGACAAAATCCTGTGAGGTGCAAAAGTGTTTAATTTTGAGGAGGTCCCATTTATCTACTTTTTCTTTTGTTGCACGTGCTTTCGGTGTAAGGTCCAAGAAACCACCACCTACTTCAAGGTCTTCAAGATGTTTCCCTACATTTTCTTCTAGTAGTTTTATGGTCCTGGCTTTTATATTTAGATCTTTGATCCAGTATGAGTTGATTCTTGTATAGGGGGTGAGATAGGGGTCCTCTTTCATTCTTTTGGTTATAGATATCTAGTTCTCCCAACACCATCTGTTGAAGAGACTGTTTTTTTCCCATTAGCGTGGGCTTGGTAGGTTTGTCAAAAACCAGTTGACTGTATAGGTGAGGGTATATTTCTGGATTCTCAATTCTATTCCACTGATTGATGTGTCTATCTTTATGCCAGTACCATGCTGTTTTGACCACTGTAGCTTTGTAATATGTTTCAAGGTCAGGCAGTGAAATTCCTCCCACATTGCTCTTCCTTTTTAGAATACTTTTGGCTATTCGGGTGCACTTACCCTTCCAGATGAATTTGGTAATTGCCTTCTCTAATTCTGTAAAGTAAGCTGTTGGGATTTTAATTGGTATTGCATTGAATCTATAAATCATTTTGGGCAAGATTGACATCTTCATGATATTTATTCTTCCAATCCATGAACACAGAATGTCTTTCCATTTGTTTAGGTCTTTTAAAATTTCTTTTAGCATTGTTTTGTAGTTTTCTGCATATAGGTCCTGTACTTCTTTGGTTAAATGAACTCCTAGGTATTTGAGTCTTTTTGTTGCTATTGAAAATGGATTTTCCTCCTGATTTCCTCCTCAGATTGTTCAGTACTAGTGTACAAAAACATTACTGATTTTTGCGTGTTGATCTTGTATCCTGCCACTTTGCTGAACTCATTTATTAGTTCAAGTAGCTTTGTTGTGGATACTTCAGGATTTTCTAAATACAGGATCATGTCATCCTCAAACAGTGACAGTTTTACTTCCTCTTTTCCTATTTGGACACCTTTAATTTTTTTGTCTTGTCTAATTGCCCTAGCTAGAACTTCTAGTACAATGTTGAATAACAATGGTGACAGTGGGCATCCTTGTCTTGTTCCCGATCTTAGGGGGAAAGCTTTCAACCTTTCCCCATTGAGTATGAAGTTGGCTGTGTGTTTTTCATATGTGCCTTTTATAATATTGAGGAATTTTCCTTTTATTCCTATCTTTTGAAGTATTTTTATCAAAAAAGGATGTTGGATTTTGTCAAATGCCTTTTCTGCATCTATTGAGATGATCATGTGGTTTTTTTCCTTCAATTTGCTAATGTGTTGTATTACACTGATTGATTTTCTTATATTGAACCAGCCTTGCATACCAGGAATAAATCCCACTTGGTCATGATGTATAAGTCTTTTGATATGCTGTTGGATTCGATTTGCAAGTATTTTGTTGAGAATTTTTGCATCTATGTTCATTAGAGAGATTGGTCGGTAATTTTCTTTTCTTGTGGAATCTTTATCTGGCTTTCGTATTAGGGTGATGCTGGCTTCATAAAATGTGTTGGGTAATTTTCCGTCCTCTTCAATTTTTTGGAAGAGTTTAAACAGGATTGGTGTTAATTCTTTTAGAAATGCTTGGTAGAATTCACCTGTGAAGCCATCTGGTCCTGGACTTTTCTTTGCTGGGAGATTTTTGATGACAGATTCAATCTCCTTAATTGTGATTGGTTTGTTCTTGTATTTCTTGTTGTGCCAGTGTAGGTTGGTTATGAGTTTCTAGAAATTGGTCCATTTTATCCAAGTTGTCTAGTTTGTTGGCATATGGTTTCTCATAATATCCTCTTATGATTCTTTTTATTTCTGAGGTCATTTGTAATTTCCCCTTTTCATTTCTGATTGTATTTATTTGCATTTTCTTTCTTTTTTTCTTTGTTAGTCTAGCGAGGGGTTTGTCCATTTTATTGATCTTCTCAAAGAACCAGCTTTTGGTTTTGTTGATTTTCTCTATTGTTTTTCTGTTCTCATTTTCATTTATTTCTGCTCTAATCTTTATTATTTCTTTCCTTCTTTTTGCTTTGGGATTGGTTTGTTGTTCTTTTTCTAGTTTCTCAAGTTGTGCAGTTAAATCTTTGAGTTTAGCCCTTTCTTGTTTTTTAATATAGGCATTTAGGGCTATAAATTTCTCTCTCAAGACTGCCTTCGCTGTATCCCTTAAGTTTTGATACGTTGTGTTCTCATTTTCATTTGTCTCAATATATTTACTGATTTCACTTGCAATTTCTTCTTTGACCCACGGAATATTTAGGAGTGTGTTGTTCAGTCTCTACACATTTGCAAATTTACTTTTTTTCCTGTCTGTTATTGATTTCTAGTTTCATTCCATTATGATCTGAGAAGGTGCTTTGTATAATTTCAATCTTTTTATATTTATTGAGAGCTGTATTGTGACCTAACATGTGGTCTATCCTGGAGAAAGATCCATGGGCACTTGAGAAGAATGTATAACCCGCTGAGTTTGAATGCAGTGTCCTGTATATGTCTGTTAGGTCTAACTTGTTTATCATATTGTTCAAGTTCTCTGTTTCCTTGTTGATCTTTTGTCTAGTTGTTCTGTCTAATGATGTGAGAGGGGTGTTGAAGTCTCCAATTATTATTGTAGAAATGTCGATTTCTCCCTTCAGTTTTGCCAGAGTTTGTCTCATATATTTTGGGGCACCATGGTTAGGTGCGTAGATATTTATGACTGTTATATCTTCCTGGAGGATCGTCCCTTTTATTAATATATAATGGCCCTCCGCATCTCTTATCACTTTTTTGCATTTGAAGTCTGTTTTTTCTGATATTAGTATAGCTACCCCTGCTCTTTTCTGTTTACTATTCGCGTCAAGTATCTTTTCCAACCTTTTACTTTCAGCCAGTTTGTATCCTTGGGTCTGAGGTGAGTTTCTTGTAAGCAGCATATGGATGGCTCATGTTTTTTTATCCATTCTGTCAGCCTGTATCTCTTGTTTGGGGAATTTAATCCATTCACATTCAATGATATTACTGAAAATGCACTATTTATTTCCTCCATTTTATTCTTTGGTTTTCATATGTCATCTTGTTTTTGCCTCTCTTTTTACTCTTTTGGTTATCCTTTCTGCTTTTCTTTCTTCTATACTCTCCTCCAAGCCTCTCTCTCCTGTCTTTTTTTTTCAGGTTCTAAGGCTTCCTTTACTATTTCCTGCAAAGGTGGATTCTTTTTTGCAAATTCTCTTAGTTTCTGTTTGTTTGTGAATACTTTATATTCACCTTCATATTTGAAGGGCAGTTTTGCTGGATAAAGAATTCTCGGCTGGAAGTTTTTCTCTTTCAGTTTTGTAATTGTGTCATACCACTGTCTTCTCGCCTCCATGGTTTCTGAAGAGAAATCGGCACTAAGTCTTACTAGATGTCCTTTGTACATGATCGTTTGCTTCTCTCTTGTTGCTCTCAGAATTTTCTCTTTATCTTTTTCATTTGACATTGTGAATAATATGTGTCTTGGCATAGGTCTATTTGGATTTATTCTCATTGGGGTACAGTGTGCTTCTTGGACATGTAAGTTCATTTCTTTCATGAGAGTTGGGAAATTTCAGCTATTATTTCCTCAAATACTCTTTCTGCCCCTTTTCCTTTCTCTTCCCCTTCTGGAACTCCCATGACACGTATGTTGTTGTGTTTTGTGTTGTCATTCAACTCTTTGAGCCCCTGCTCAATTTTTTCCATTCTTTTCTTTTCTTTCTTAAATTTTAGCTGCTCTGTCTTCGGTATCACTTATTCTTCTGTCATTTCGAGTCTGCTGTTGTATGCCTCAAATGTATTTTTGACTTCACCTATTCTGTCTTTCATTCCCATGAACTCTGTTACTTTTCTGTTCAGGATTTCAAATTCTTTGCGTTCGCTCAATGACTTCTTGATGTCGTTTATCTCTTTAACTATATTCTCTTTCATCTCATTAATTTGATTTTGGAAATTTGTGCTCATCTCACTGATTAGTTCTCTCAAATTCTGCATCTCTTCTGGGACTTTGCTGTATTCCTTTTCTTGGCCATGTCTTCTATTTTCTTAGTATGGCTTGTAATTTTTTGCTGGTGTTTAGGCATCTGGTTAGTTTGTATTTTACTTAGATGCTCTATCTCTTTCTCTTTTATGGGGTTTTAGTGGCAGGAGGCTTTGAGTTACCACAGCTCTTTGATTTTTGGCTCAACCTTGATTTTTAGGATTATTCTGTGGTTGCTCAAAACTGGGCACTGGTCCCAGTAATTGGTTGTAGAGTCATTTCCTAGGGCCTTGGGCAGGGAGGGTATAGAGGCCAGGAAAAGCCTCTCTTACTTACTAATTTTCTTATGTGCACTTCCTTGTTCTACCAGGAGATGGCGCTTGTTGGGAGCTCTCAATTAAAAGCCTGGTTGGAGAGTATTTGTTGTGACACAAACCAGATCAATGTACTAGAGCTTCCTGCCTGCGGGCTAAGAGCCCTGTGATTCAAACTTTCTGAGACAGTTCTCCAGACTTCTATCGTAGCGCCCCCCTTTTCTCAGCTAGGAAATATTTCCACTCCCTTCCGAATCCTCAACAATCAGTCCCTGTTAGTAGAGGAGGAGATTGGGAGGTTTATATATCTTTAGACCCTTGCAGGCTCCAAGGCAAACAATGGTGCAGCCCCACCCGGCCTGGAAGGGCTCTTGGGACAGGGCAGACCAAACCTGGGAGTCAAAAGCAGGGTCAGCCCCAGGCTCTCTCTCCCCTCTTCCGTGGAGTCCTCAACAATTAGTCCAGGCTAGAAGAGAGGGAGGTTGCAAGGATCGGATTTCTCCAGTCCTTCCTAGGCTCCCAGGACAAACCACTGTGTGGAAGGGTCCGTGGGGCTCCGCAGCCCAAATTTGCAGGTCAGAACCGGAGTCAGCCCAAGGCTGTGTCCCTCTCTCTCCCCTTTCCGGGAGTGGTAGATCCCTGGAGCCCCCTTTGTCTGTGATCGCAGGCCCAGAGGCCCGAGAATTCTGAAGTGTGGGGGAGGGTGCCGGCAGCAGCAGAAGCTGCTACTTCTAAGTCATGGCTCTGTAGTTGCAATTTCCCTCTTCTGTCCCTCTCTCCTCTGGGTGGTGTGCAGCCTTCACCTGCTGTCCTAAACCTTAGAAGATCTTTTTCGGGGCTGTTTCAGCTTGTCCTCTAGCTATTTTTCTGGAGAAGAGATTCCCATGTCTAACTAGTCCACCATCTTCCCGGAAGTCCATCTCATTTTCTTTTTAAACATGTCTTTGTCTATTTTGGGCCCCTTGCCCTTGCAAATAATTTTCATAATTAGCTTTTCCAATTCAGTAAAAAATGCTGTGGTAATTTTTATTGGGATTGCGTTAAATCTGTAAATCAGTTTGGGTAGGATAGACGTCTTAATGATGTTTAGTCTTCCTATCCATGAGCAGGGAATATTCTTCCATTTATTTAGGTCTTCTTTGATTTCCTTTAACAGTGTTGCATAGTTTTCTGCATACAAGTCCTTTATATCTTTAGTTAAATCTATTCCTAGGTATTTGATTCTTTTTGTTTCTATTGTAAATTAAATTTTTTTCTTGATTTCCTCCTCAGATTACTCATTATTGGTGTACAGAAATGCTACTGATTCTTGCACATTCATCTTATAACCTGCCACTTTACTGAACTCATTTATAAGCTCTAGAAGCTTTGTTGTAGATTTCTCAGGGCTTTCTATTTATAGGATCATGTCATCTGCAAATAGTGAAATTTTTCCCTCTTCCTTTCCAATTTGGATGCCTTCTATATCTTTTTCTTGCCTAAATGCTTAAGCAAGTATTTCTAACATGATGTTAAATAAGAGCGGTGACTGGGCATCCTTGTCTTGTACCAAATTTTAGAGGGAAAACCTTTAGCATTTCACCATTGAATATAATGTTAGCTTTGGGTTTTTTCATATATACCCTTTAACATGTTGAGGAAGTTTCCTTCTATTCCTATCTTTTGAAGTACTTTTTTCAAGAAAGGATGATGTATTTTGTCAAATGCTTTTTTGGCATCAGTAGATATGATCATGTGATTTTTTTTTCTTTCAATCTGTTAATGTAGTGTATTGCAATAGTTGATTTCCTTATGTTGAGCCATCCTTGCATACCAGGGACGAAACCCACTTGATCATGGTGTATAATTCATTTGATGTGTTGTTGAATATGATTAACAAGTATTTTGTGGAGGATTTTAATATCCAGGTTCATTTGAGAGATTGGTCTGTAGTTTTCTTTTCTTATGCCATCTTTATGTGGCTTTGGTATTAGGGTAATGTTGGCATCATATAGAATGAGTTAGGCAACATTCCCTCACTTCTATTTTTTGGAAGACTTTAAGCAGAATTGATGTTAGTTCTTTCCAGAATGATTAGTAGAATTGACTGTAAAGCCATCTCTGATCTTGGGCTCTTCTTAGTTGGTAGATTTTTGATGACTAATTCAATCTTGTTACTTGTGATTGGTCTGTTGAGTTTATCAGTTTCTTCTTTCATTAATGTAGGGTACTTGTGTGTTTCTAGAAATTTGTCCATTTCATCTAAGTTATCCATTTTGTTGGCATACAATTTTTCCAAGTATCCTCATGATACTCTTTATTTCTATGGGATCAGTGGTGATATCCCCGCCCTCATTTTTTATTTTATGTATTTGTATATTCTTTTTTATCAGTTTAGCTAAGGATTTGCCAATTTTATCAGTCTTCTCAAAGAACCAGTTTTTGGTTTTGTTAAATTTTTTCTGGTGTTTTTTTATTCTCAATTTCATTTAGCGCTGCTTTAATCTTTGATATTTCCTTCTTTCTGTTTGCTTTGAGATTAGTTTATTTTTCTTTTTCTAGTTCCTCTGGGTGTACAGTTAGGTCTTTGATTTTAACTCTTCCTTCTTTTTTTTAATATAAGCATTTATGGCTATAAATTTTCCCACTGCTTTTTCTGAATCCCATAGGTTTTGATATGTTGTGTTCTTGTTTTCATTCATTTCAAAGTAGCTAATAATTTCATTTACAATTTCCTCCCTGACCCACTGATTGTCTAAGAGTGTGTTGTTTAACTTCCATATCTTTGTGACTAATCTGGTTCTCTGCCCCTTATTAATTTCCAGCTTTATTCCATTGTGGTAAGAGAAATGACTTTGTATAATTTCAATCTTTTTTAATTCGTTGAGAGATGTTCTATGACCTATCATGTGGTTTATCCTGGAGAATGATCCATGTGTGCTTGAGAAGAATGTATATCCTGCTGTTTTTGTGTGTAAGGTTCTGCATATGTCCATTAGGTCTAGATCCTCTAACATATTATTCAAGTTCTCTGTTTCTTTACTGACCCTCTGTTGAGGTGTTCTGTCTGATGGTGATAATGGTATATTAAAGTCCCCTACTATAATTGTAGAAGCATCTGTTTCTCCACTTAGTTTTTCCAATGTTTGCCTCATGCATTTTGGGGCACCTTGGTTAGGTGCATAAATGTTTATGATTGTTCTTTCTTCTTGATATATTACCCTTTTTATTAATATATACTGTCCTTCTGGGATTCCAGTTGTATTTATATTAGGCTGCTTGAGGTTGTCTCATAGTTCACTGATAGGCTTTGTTCATTTTTTAGAATTCTTTTTTTGTCTCTGTGTCATTTTGGATAGTTTCTATTGCTCTGCCTTGAAATTCACTTATCATTTCTTCTGATATGTCTGCTCTGCCTCTAATCCCAACCACATTTTTCATCTCAGACATTGTAGTTTTCATCTTTAGAATTTTGATTTAGGTCTTTATAAAATAACTTCCACATAGGTACTTAACTTTTTTGAGCATATACATTACAGTTAAAATAACTTTTTTTCCTTGTCTGCTAATTCCGATCTCTATGTTAGTTCTGGAATGATTTCTATTAATTCTTTATTTCATTATGGGATTGCATTTTCCTGTTTCTTTGCATGCCTGATAATTTTTGTTAGTTTAGTTAAGGTTTTGCCAATTTTATCAATCTTTTCAAAGAACCAGTTTTTGGTTTTGTTAATTTTTTTCTAGTGTTCTTTATTCTCAATTTCATTTAGCTCTGCTCTAATCTTTGATATTTCCTTCTTTCAGCTTGCCTTGGGATTAGTTTATTTTTATTTTTCTGGTTCCTCTGGGTGTGTGATAATTCACATGGTGAATTTTACCTTCTGGGGTGATAGATACTTTTGTATTTGTATAAATTTTCTTGAGCTTTGTTCTGGGACACAGTTAATTTATTTGTAAACACCTAGGTACATCCAGCGTTTGCTTTTAAGATTTGCTAGGTGGGACCAGGGATGTATTTAAACCAGGGCTAATTATTCCCCTGCTTCTGAGGCAAGGTCCTTTTGAGTGCTCTACCCCCCGTACCCTGTGAATTAGAGGTTTTCTTATCTGGCTGGTGGGAACAAGTACTATTCCTGGCCCTTTGTGTATCCAGGCAATCTTCCCTCTAATCTGTTCTGTGGTTCTTTCTCTGGTCTCATATAGTTTCCTTACATATATCAATACTCTGCTGAATACTTGAGGAGAGCCCTTCCTAAGATCTCTGGAGTTCTCTTTGTGTAGCTCTCTTTTCTCCAAGTTTCTCTATTGTGAAATCAAGTTACTTTGGTGTAGCCGTTTGGCAATTTGATGTAATTATGAATTCCAAAAATATAATTGGATCATGCTTGTAAACTGATCTGTTAATCTGGGCATGATTAAGTTATGATTAGGGCATTGTCTGGGCCATGTCAGTAGGGCATTGAGCCCCGACTCTTGGTGGGTGGAGGAATCGAATATAAAAGGCAAGGCAAAGAACAGAGGGAGAAGTTTTTGAGAAGCAGTTTTGATGTTGGAGTTTTGATGTTGGAGAGAAGGCCCCAGGAGAAGAGAAGTGAGCCGTTCGTCTGATAGTCTACAGTTGACCCTATGGAGGAACCAGAGGAGCTAAGCCCGGAGAGAAACGCAGCCCCGGGAAGAGAGGAACCCAGGTTTGAACCCTGGCAAACGTTGGCAGCTGTCTTGCTCCGACACGTGGCAATCGACTTTGGTTGGAGAAGAAACTTAGGCTTTATGGCCTGGTATCTGTGGACTTCTACGCCAAGTAAATACCCTTTATAAAGACTAACCCATTTTTGGTATTTCACATTAGCACCCCTTTGGCTGACTAATACATTTGGTCTCCCTGGACTGGCTATGCCTTTTCAAGTCTTGGAGTTTGTCAGACAATGCCAGAGTTCCCCCTCCCTACTCTATGACCTGTAATCTCTTAGTTACTTTTTTTGTTCTCTTTATCTCAGGGATCAGGATACCATTTTTTTTTTTTTTTTACTTGCTTCCCAATGCTTTGAAAACCATTTAAAAAACGTTATGTCTTGTTTTGTTTGCTTGTTTTCTTTTTTTTTTTTTTTTTGGTTGCTTTAGGTGGGAGGGTAACTTTTGTCCTGTTACTCCATAATGGCCTGAAGCAGCAATCTTATCATAATGAGATTTGATATATCTAAAATGCAGCATAGGGGAAGTAAGTAAATAGAGATGCACTGGATTCAGATTTAAAAAAATAGATTAGAAATATATGCTAAGTATTTTAAAAAATTGGTATCTGGGAATGACATGATCAGATCTGAATTTTAGAAAGTCAATAGATTACCTAGTAACCATAGTTAAGAAGAAAACGATAAAATCCTTTTCTAGGGCAATGGCAAAATAGCTATGAAAATGGAAAGATGGGGACAATTTAGACAGAAGAAATAAATAAAACTTTTTGAGTGTATGTGTGAGAGGTGAAAGAACCAGTAAGAGTCATGGATAACTTATAATGTTATAATTTGAGTGTCTGGATGGATAATGATACCATTAATTGAGCTTGGGCCTTCAATAAGGGAAATGAATTTGGGGGGCAAAGGGTATATTCACAATTTGACACATATTGATTTTGAGGTAACTTTAGATCTTTTTTATTGGAGCTGTCCAGTAAAATTTGAATATAAATCTTGACCCCAGATGTGCAGATAAAGTTTGGGGAATCATCTGCTTATAGATGATATCTGAAGCCTTCAATATGAATGGATTAAAGAGAAAATAGAAGAGGGCTAAGGATGGAATCTTAGGGACACCAGCATTTATGGGATAGTTAGAGGAAGAGGGACAAGAATACTTACTGGTAAAATTTTATATGTAGTGTCATGACATTCTTAAATTGTCAGTTTACATATAACTATGTGGTATGAAATGTTAGAGAAAAAATGGTTTTTAGTATTAGTGATTTACCTTGAATGGTGAGATTATTTGTGATTTTCATTTCTTTTGCTTTCTCTTCTGTATCATGTGAATTTTTGGATTAGTGTATATAAATTGCAGTTAGATGTATTTTGAGTGCTAATGACATCTATGAAAGGAAAAAAAAACTTGAATGGTCTTGTGAAAAAAAAATACATTTAGACTATGGACTTTAAAAAAAAAAAAAGAAAGAGTTCTAACTAGTTGCTGATTACTAACAAAAGTGTTTCTAAGAACAAGTTTGCATATTACAGACAAAACAGATTCCAAAAAAAATTATTAAACAATACCTTTTTTCCCTAAAAAAAAAAAAAAAGAAAGAAATTAGGGAGATGGTAGGAGAAGCCAGTGAGAGTAATGTCACAGAAGCCTAGAAAGGACGATTTCTGGAAGAAGGGTGTGGTGTCAGCACTGAATATTGCAAAGAAGTCAACTCTTTGATTGAACTACATGAAATTGCTGTTTTTGTAGGTTTGAAATGGCAAATATTGGCAAGTTTGCATGGTTCAACCTAATGAAAAGATAATGTATGTTTAGCAAATAGGTTGTCATTAGCAAGTTTTGAGAAAACAGTTTCAGTAAAATGATAAAATGAGAAGCCAAATTCCTGTCAAATGAAGAATGAATGAGCAGTAAGAAAGAGTAGGCAAGGGGTGTAGATGCTCTTTTCAGTGTGATAGTTCTTTGTGTGGAAGTATTTGAAGATTAGTCTCTGGAGACCCTCAATTTCCTTTTCAGTACTGTGGAAGACCTAGAACATTCCATTGTACAAAAACTGTTCCTGGTTCAATGAGGACCTTTTATTTTTCTTTTGAGTCCTGGTACTTTTACATACAAATACTTACACAGTGCTAGGTACTGTTCTATACAAACTATATACATTTACTAATTTATTCTTCACAATAGTACAGCAAGAAAGGTACAAATAATACCTTCTATATTTTACAGATGAAGAAGTAGGGCATATGGAGTAACTTGGCAAAAGTGACACAGCTAGATAATAGCAGAACTCTGAGTTGAGCCCAGGAAGCCTGGATCATTGCTTTTAATCAGTCTTTTCTCTTAACCAGTCCTCTGTACTAAATAAAGTTCATTGTGAAAAGGAAAAAGAAATGCAGCAAGTACCTTTATAGCCATTGGTTGAAATGTGATGGTCAGATTTTTGTTAATATATATGCAGAAAAATTTTGATATTTCAGGCTAATTTTAATTAGTTCTTTTCAGACCAGAAAAGATGGTTTACTTTGAATTAATTTGCAGGAAAACCCATCAAGGTAGCAAAAAGTCCAAGTTTTAGAATAGCTGCATATCATATCCGTGTTAGAGAATGAAGACTAATGTCCAATGAGTAAATATAATCAGGTCTTTGTATGTATTGTTAAGTTTCAGATCACTTGATTTATACAAACTGTAGTCAAAGGCTTCTAACAATAAAAAGCGGCAATCTCCACAATCTGTCCCTCCTGTACCCCTTATTTCCTACCCCAGAAAAAATAATCACTTCCAACCCCTTTCTCTGTTACTTTTGGCATTTACTACCATATTCTCAAATAAAATGCATATAATGATATCTCGTAATTTATCAAGTTTGGATTTAATCTATTGCCTTCCTATTACGGGTAGAAGGAGAATTTTTTTTTTTTTTTTTTTTTTTTGCAGTCTTTCCTCAAACTTCTTCCCGTTGAAATTGCATATAATTATTGGTTAAACCCAGAGTCATTTTTTTATGTTAAAACTTTTAACTATTGTTTCTTGATTAGCCAAGCAGTATACTATGATTGTATTTCCTTTCTTATACAGCTCTGTGCTATTTTTAACTTACTTGTTCCCTGCTTAATTTTCTTTGACTGTACTTCTAAGTCTTACCACACTATCCAAAACAACACTATGAAAGCCTCACAATACAATTTTCCTCATGGCTAAAGTTGCAAAACAATCTACTGATTAAATATTTTACCTGGAGACATTTCTCCTATAATCCTTCATATTCCTGCTTCAACTGAACTGTCATTTTGGGACATCTCCTTGCCATTGTCCTGGGGGTTCCTTTGGCCTCTTTTTCCAGTTTGAATTCACTAGTCCTGGATATTTTCCCTTTTTTTTTTTTTAAAGATTATTTATTTATTTATTCATTTATCCCCCCCTTGCTGCTTGTGCTCGCTGGGTCAGCTAACCACGCTGTGCGGGCGGGCTTGCCTTCACCGAACCCGGGGCCTCCCATATGGTAAACGGGAGCCCTACTGATTGAGCCACAGCCGCTTCCCTGAGTAAGTCTTTTTTCTATACTTAGTCTTAATGATAGCTTCGGTATAGAATTCCTGGTTAGAGATAATTTTTATTGATTTTTTGAAGCCTTCACACCATTATCTTTTAGCTTCTGGTGTTGCTGTTTAGTGGTTTGAGACCATTCTTATTTCCAATTGTTTGTATATGGCCTGTTTTGTTGTTGTTGTTTGTTTTTTCTTTCATTCTTTGGAAGCTGTTAGGATTTTCTCTTTTATCACCCATGTCCTGAATTTTATGATAATATGCTTTGGCATATTTGTGCCTTTTTCATAAATTGTTTGAGGTATTCAGTGGAATTTTCAAATCTGAAAACCAATCCTTCATTTCTGGGCAATTTTCCTGAATTATTTCTTTGATATGTTCCTTCATACATTTGTCTCTATGGACACTTTATTAACAGAAGCAATAGATCTTCCTGGAGTAACACTTTTATTAAAAATGTTTTTTCAAATTTTGTCTATCTCTTAATCTTTTTGTTCTGTCTTTTGGGCGAGATTCTTGACTTTATCTTACGTATAATTTTTTGTCAACTTTGTCTTTTCATTTTCTTTTATAAAAAATCTTGCTTTTTGTTTTATATTCTTATCTCATTGGGGATGTTATTTATAGTTTTATGAAGAAAAAGTTTTCGTTTTTTTTTTTTTTCCTGTTTCTATACTGATCTGTATCCTTTGTGTTCCCTTTTTTTCTTTTTAGGATTTTTTTCCTTTCATGTTGGAAACTTTCTTCATGTGTGTAGCAATTCATAACTATCTTTTCATATCTGAGTGAGGCAAAAAAAAAAAAAAAAAAAACTGATTATAGGCTCTGGGTATAAGTGTGAGGCTTTTCAATTGGTGGATGTCTATAGATGATGGAGTAGACAGCTTAAATTTTCACTGGGACTTTCCAAGGTCTTTTGAGAAAGGTTCAATTTCCTAGAGTAAAAGTCCTCCAGTCTCCTGTCTGAGGACTCTCTTGTTAGTGTTTTGGAGTTAGAAGGTGAAAATGAGAAGGGCCGCTCACATTTCAGTGTACGTACTATCATCTAATCTTTCTGTTCTTAGTCCCTCACTCATGTCCCCAATCCCTATCCTTTACACTGATAACTTTGAATTTGAATTGTACTCTTGAATTCTACCTTCATGGTACAATTTATCCAGTTTATCACCTCTTTCTTGAAGGGGTAGGGGTGGGATATCAGCTTGACTGTGGATGGGGAAAGGATCCTGAACGGATTTCTTGACAATCCCCATGTTTTCATAGATCCACTTCTGCATCTAATTATTAAGTTTTTCCAGGATTTGGTGAGGACATATTTCCTGCTTTCTTATAAGTGAGTGTCCTTCTCTGTTGGCATCTAGATTTGTTCTTTCTCTGCTAAGGTATTTACTATTTTTCCAATCATGTTGTCTTCATATGCTGTGGTTCGGGATTGTAGAAATCTAATTTTATTGAAGATGAAATTTATATTTTAGTGTCTTGTTTTCTTGTCATTTGGGGATGATTTTTGAGAGGAAAAGAGTGGAGAGGTCTTTACTCTGCCATCTTGCAAATGGAAGTTTGACCTTAAATAAAAATTACAAAAGTATTGCTAAGTACAAGTACCATCCAAAAGGGATTACTGAATAGGAAATGCAGCTAATTCATTATAGATGTTATAAATCATAACAGTAAATACCATTTATTGACTTCAGTATGTCCTGGGTGCTATTCTAGATATTTTATATAAAATATCTCAGGACAACCTTAAAAGTTAAGTATTACCCACACTTTATAAATGAGGAAAATGAACTTTAGAAGTTAATTTGTCCCAGTTCATACAACTAGTAAGTGGTAAGAATTTGAATTTGAATACAGGTTATATAACTCCATGATTTTTAACCTTTATGTTGTCCTATACATTTGCCTGATTACTAATAGATATTGTTATAGTCCTTGAGAATACTTTAGTAAGGTAAAAATTATAAACCTTACCCCTCCAGACTTGCTGACACTGCTAACTGACTTGTAAAACTCACCTCCCCCCCATCGATAATACACGAGAAAATAAAACCTGCTCTGCCCAATTTTTAGGTACCGTAAATTATCTATATTCACACAATTGTGCCTTTTATTTTATGTACTTGTGAAAATGTTTGTGATTTCTGATGGTTGGCATGAGAGCTATCTTCTGGGAACTGTCTTATTTCTAAAGAGGTAGTGCCTATAAAGTTTTTCCTATTAGAAAAAGGGCACAAGAAATAATTCTGATAAACTGGAGTAAAGCAGAAGTTTTATAGAGATAGGCTGCAATTATGTGTATCCTAATTTTTGCTAGAGGGGTTATAGATTGTTTAATGATTAAGCACATGGAAACTTAAGCAACTTGGGTGTCGTTGAGGAAAGAATCAGTAGAGAAATATTTATGTGTGATATTGTGGGTAATTCAGAAGAAATTGAAATTTGATTATTAGGTCTCCTAAGGGTTTTCACTTACTTGGAAAGGAGATGCTTAACTTTATGCATTTGGTTTTGTGTAGTTTTCTTCTTCTTTGTTTGTATTTGTTTCAAAATACGGAGTAGCAGTAGTAGGAAAAAATTGAATTTCCCTTCTCTCTTCACCAAACAAGTTTTTTTGCAAAGGAAAGAAGGTCACTTTTTGGGGGGTCCTCCTTTGTTCTTTTTGTTTTGTAAAATCTCGCTACAGGGAGGGGCCCTATGCAGTCTCTCATACTCTTTATATTTATTTCTATGCTTTAATGAAAATCACTGTGTATATTCTTTTTTTTTTTTAAAGATTTTATTTATTTATTCATTTATCCCCCCCTTGCTGCCTGTGCTCGCCGGGTCAGCCAACCACGCCGTGCGGGCGGGCCTGCCCTCACCAGGAGGCCCCGGGAACCGAACCCAGGGCCTCCCATATGGTAAACGGGAGCCCCACTGATTGAGCCACAGCCGCCTCCCTGTGTATATTCTTTTTACAATATAACCTGTGTAGATTTTTTTTAAAACTGTGGGTCATGTAGTGGATTGTGAAATAAATTTACTAAGTCCTGTATAGCATTTAAAATGAAATAGAATAATATGAAATTTGTTAGTAAATATCAGAGTGTATCACATATGGAAAGAATAAGTATTGCTTTATAAAATTTGTATTTGTATGTGTGTGCAAATACTTGTACACAATCTAAATATATTTCTTGCTATATTTTGTGTAAAGAGAAGCTTGAAAGCTGAATATAATAATATTAAAATAACATCAGATCCCTGACTCTGCCGAGTTTAAAATCTACTTTATTTCCTTTTCACTTTGCAGAAAGAAAAATGATCTTAAATGTTGTAATTAATAAGCTACCTAAACCATCAATACCATTCAACAGTAAGTAAGGCAAAATAATGAAAATTAAAAATAAGTTTGTAAGAATATTCTATAGTATTCTACCTTTTCTAAAATGTAGTTTGTTTTCCCCTGTATTTTCACTATTTTCCTTAAGATTCTTTGCTTTGAGATGTTGCAATCTGCTTTCTTATTCCTTACCATATTCAATATATGCTTTAATTATAATAATTTAGAATCACATGTTTAGACTATGCTTCCTCAAAGCTAATATTTGTATCAGTATATGCTTCATTATGAAAGTAACACACTGTAGGGGAAACCTTCAGGACTGACTACTTGAAAATGAATTCTTAGAAATGACACCAAAAGCATGAACAACAAAATAAAAACATAGATAAATTAGTCTTCATCAAAATTAAAAACTTTTGAGCATCGAAAAGGACATTATTGGAGTGGATTGTGGGAAGATGATGAAGTAGGGAGTTCCAGGACTCAGTTCTTCCAACAAAGCAACTATTAAACAGTCAGGAACTGTCTGAAACAATTATTTTGAAACTCCTGAGAACAGAAGAACATTGAACAACATCTGGGGAAGAACAAGGAGGAAGAAACTGATAAATTATAGTAAAGAACAATAAAGTATTCTCTCCATGTGGCAGCTACCAGCACTTATCCCCCTACTCTTGCAGCAGGCCACTGTGGAGTCCAGCCACTGCCTAGCTACTGGTGACAGAAAGGGACATAAAAATCCTCTTCCCTAAGAACAGGGGTGGGCACAGCTGATCACTGATTATGGCTTTTGATTAGCAAATTCAGATTACTGGGGGCCCGGCTCTGAGGGCAGATAGTGTTTCTACCTGACCGAGACAAAGGCAGCAGTAGCCATTGTTTCACTCTGCTCCTGTGGGGCAGTGGCAGTGGAGACTTAAAGATGCTGTACTTCATCAGGGCAGTAGGGGACAGTTAGCTGAAGAGCTGCATTTGCTGGGTAGGCCAGGAGAGCCCAGCTTTGGAGAGCTGTAGAAGCAGCTCTTAGTACCCTCCCTGAGCCCCTCCCCAGGGCACTTTGGAGCTGGTCTGCATACGTTTTGTGCATCTCTGGCACTATTTTGGATGTGAAATACTGACTTGGGAAAGTCCTCTCTGTTATGCTCTCCTCCCAGAATTTGCCTTCCAAGCAAAAGCAATTTGAAACCACAAAAGAAGTGTAAAAGAACTACAGAGGTGGACAATGTGGGACAAAGGCCAGGAGAAGGAGGTCTGTCTCCTAGGAAAGAAAGGGGATAACCAAACTCCTGTAAACAACTAATAGTAAAAAGCAAAAGGAAGGACAAGACAGAAGCATAGAAAGACAGAGAAAAACCTGCACACTGCATTCATCGTGGGCAGAGCTTCCTGATAGGAGGGCTGAGGCTCAACAGAATCTGTCTTTTCAACAGCTGGTTACAAAACCAACAAACGGACACCTCAGAGAATAAGTAAATTATATTTGAATCAAAACCAGTATGATTGTTATATATTTAGGATGTTAAATTTTAATCCCATGGTAACCACAAAGAAAATAGATGGAAAATATATCCAGATAGAAATGAGAAACCACTCAATATGGTTCAACACAAAAAAATCAAATAAATATAAAAGTAGATATTAAAGGAAGTGAGGGACCAAAGAAGTATAAGACTTAAAATAGGCTAAATAGCAAAATGGCGGAAGAAAGCCCTGTATTATCAGTAGTGACTATAAATGTAAATGGATTAAACTCTCCAGTCAAAAAGCAGAGATTGGCAGTATGGGTAAAATAGAATGACCAAACCATATGCTGTTAGAAAGAGACTCACTTTAAATTCAAAGATACAAATAAGTTGAGGGTGAAAGGATGTAAAAAATATACCATGCATGTAGTAACCAAAAGTGAACTTAGGTGGCTATAATAATATTGAATAAAATAGACTTAAAGTAGGGAAGCGGCTGTGGCTCAATCAGTAGGGCTCCCGTTTGCCATATGGGAGGCCCCGGGTTCGGTTCCCGGGGCCTCCTGGTGAGGGCAGGCCCGCCCGCACGGCGTGGTTGGCTGACCCAGCGAGCGCGAGCAGCAAGGGGGGGATAAATGAATAAATAAAAAAAATCTTTAAAAAAAAAAAAAAAATAGACTTAAAGTAAAAAACAGTTACAAAGGACAAAGATGGTCATTATGTACTGATAAAGGGACAATTCAACGGAAGATGTAAAATTATAAATATATATACAGCTAACAACAGAACCCCAAAATATTTGAAGCAAGTACTAACAGATATGAAGGGAGAAATTGATGGTTCTGTATTAATAGTATGAGACTTTAATACACCACTCTCAATTAAGGATAGAACATCTAGTCAAAAGATCAATGAGGAAGTACAAGACCTGAATGATATTCCAAATCAACTAGCTTTAACAGACATATACAGAGAATACTTCATCCAACAAAAACAGAATACACATTCTTCTCCAGTGCACATGGCTCATTCTCCAGGTTAAACATATGTTAGTTCACAAAACAAGGCTCACTAAATTAAAAATTTTTGAAATCATATAAATTATATACTCTGACCACAATATAATGAAGCTTGAGATCAATAACAGATGGAGAAATTAAATGTGGAAATTAAACAAGATATTCTCAAACAACCAAAGAGTTAAAGAGGAAATCAGAAGCGAAATTAGGAAATATTTTAAGGTAAATGAAAATGAAAATACAACATATTAGAACTTATGGGATGCAGCAGAGGCTGTGCTGAGAGGAAAATCCATAGCTCTAGATGCTTACCTTAAAAATAAGAAAACTCTCAAATCAGAGACCTAACCTCAAAACCGGAAGAACTAGAATAAAGAAGAGAAAACTAAACCCAAGGTGAGCAGATAGAATGAAACAACAAAGATTAGAGTGGAGATAAATGAGATAGAAAAACAAAAAACAATAGAATTAACAAACCCAAAAGTTGGTTCCTTAAAAATATCAATAAAATTGACAAACCTTTAGCTAGACTGACAAAGAAAAAAAAATGATACAAATAGCTATATCAGAAATGAAAAGGGATATTATTACTGACCCTTCTGAAATATAAAGACTATAAGAGGATACTTTGGACAACTGTGTACCGATATAGTAGATAAACTAGATGAAATGGACAAATTCTTAGAAACACAGAAACTACCAACATTGACTCAAGAAGAAATAGAGATCTCAAAAAATCAATAACCAGTTAAGAGAATGAATCAGTCATCAAAAACCTCCCAACAACGAAATCTCAGGACAAAATGGCTTCATAGGGAGAATTCTACAAAACATTCCAGTAAGAATTAACTCCAGTTCTGCTCAACTATCCAAAAAAATTGAAGAGGAGATAACACTTCCGAATTCATTCTATTAGGCTAACATTATCCTCATACCAAAGCCAGATGAAGATACCAGAAGA
Organism: Tolypeutes matacus; assembly: GCA_026826555.1. Taxonomy (NCBI): domain Eukaryota; kingdom Metazoa; phylum Chordata; class Mammalia; order Cingulata; family Chlamyphoridae; genus Tolypeutes; species Tolypeutes matacus. Next base: position 3,455,857 of record JAKSZT010054478.1, read on the forward strand.
AAAGAAAACCACAGACCAATATCTCTTATGAATATAGTTACAAAAATCCTCAATAAAATACTAGCAAATCAAATCTAACAACATATTAAAATAATTATATACCACAATCAAGTGGGATTTATCCCTGGTATACAAGTTTGGTTCAATATATGAAAATCAAATAATATACTATACCACATTAACAGAATGAAGGGCAAAAAAACACACATGATCATCTCAATTGATGCAGAAGAGGCATTTGACAAAATCCAGCACCCTTTATTGATTAAAACACTTAGTACACTGGGAATACAAGGAACCTTCCTCAACATGATGTAGGGTATATATGAAAAACCTACAGCTAACATTATACTTGATGAAAGATTAAAAACTTTCCCTTTAAGTTCAGGAACAAGACAAGGATGTCCACTGCCACCACTGTTATTCAACATTGTACAGAAGTTCTTGCTAGAGCAATTAGGCAAGAAAAAGAAAGAAAAGGCATCCAAATTTGAAAGGAAGAAGTAAAACTTTACCTATTTGCAGATGATATGATCCTATATATAGAAAATTCGAAAAATCCACATCAACACTGCTAAAGCTAATAATGAATTCTGCAAAGTGGTGGGGTATAAGAGCAACACCCAAAAATCAGTGATATTTCTATACATCAGCAATGAACAATTGGAAGAAGAAATCAAGAAAAGAATTCCACTCACAGCAGCAACTAAAAGAATAAAATATCTAGGAATAAATCTAACCAAGGATGTAAAGGAATTTTACACAGAAAACTACAAAACATTGGTAAAAGAAATCAAAGAAGACCTAAATAAATGGAAGGAACTTGGGTGTTCATGGATTGGAAGACTAAATAATTTTAAGATGTCAATCCTACCCAAAGCAATTTATACATTCAATGCAATCCCAACCAAAATTCCACAACCTTCCCTGCAGGAATGGAAAAGTCAATTGTCAAATTTATATGGAAGGTTAAGGAGCTCCGAATAGCTAAAGCCATCTTGAAAAAGAAGAATGAAGTTGAAAGACTCATAGTTCTTGATCTTAAAACTTTGTACAAAGCCACAGTAATCAAAACAGCCTGGTATTGGCACAAAGGCAGACATATAGACTAATGGAATAAAACTGAGAGCTCAGACATCAACTTTCACATATGTGGCCAACTGATTTCTGACAAGGTGGTAAAGACTGCTCAATTGGGAAAGAACAGCTTCTTGAGCAAATGGTACTGGGAAAACTGGATCTCCATTTGCAAATGAAAAGGAGGACCACTACCTCACACCATATACAAAAATTAACTCAAAATGAATGAATGACATAAATATAAGAGCCAGAACTATCAAAGTCCTAGAAGGAAACATAGGGAAGCATCTTATGGACCTTGTGCTAGGCAATGATTTCTTAGACTTTACACCCTAAGCAGAAGCAACAAAAGAAAAAATAGATAAATAGGACCTCATCAAAAGTAAAAACTTTTGCTCCTCAAAGGACTTTATCTCGAAAGTAAAATGACAACCTATACAATGGGAGAAAATATTTGGAAACCACATATCCAATTTAGGTTTAATATCCGGAAATCCTACAACTTAACAAAAAAGAGACAAATAAAAATGGGCAAACAACTTAAATAAACATCTCTCTAAAGAAGATATACAGGGAAGCAGATGTGGCTCAAGCTATTGAGCTCCTGCCTACCACATGGGAGGTCCCTGGTTTGGTTTCCAGTGCCTCCTAAAGAAGATAGCAAGCTGGTGCGATGGGCAGGTGTGGCAAGCTGATGCAACAAAAGACACAAGAAGAAAAAAACATAATGAGAGACATAACAAAGCAAGGAACGGAGGTGGCTCAAGCGATTAGGTGCCTCCCTCCCACATCGGAGGTCCTGGGTTTAGTTTCCAGTCCCTCCTAAAGAAACAAGGAAGATGAACAGACACAGCAAATGCAAACAATGAGGGGGTGGGGAGAAATAAATTAATAAAATAAATCTGAAAATATAAATAAATAAATAAATATATATATATATATATATATATATACACACAAATGGCCAGAAAGCGTATGTAAAGATGCTCAACAACATCATTAGCCGTCAGAGAAATGCAAATCAAAACCACATGAGATACCATTTCACACCCATTAGAATAGCTGCTATTAAAAAAGTGGAAAATAACAAGTAGTGCAGAAGATCTGGAAAAACAGGAACCTTAATTCATTGCTGGTGGCAATGTAAAATGGTGCACTCTCTGTGGAGATAGTTTGGCCATCGCTCAAAAAGCTAAGTGTTGAACTACCACATGGCCTGGCAATCCCACTACTAGGTATATACCAAAAAGAATTGAAAGCAGGAACTTGAACAGATATTTGCACACCGATGTTCATAGCAGCATTATTCATAGTGGCATTATTCATAATTGCCAAAAGATGTCCATCAATCAATGAACAGATAAATAAAATGTGCTATATATACATACAATGGAGTATAATTCAGTTGTAAAAAGGAATGAAGTCCTGACATGTGACAACATGCGTGAACCTTGAGTACATCATGTTGAGTGAAATAAGCCAAGCATAAAAGGACTTATATTGTATGATATCACTGATTTGAAACAATTGGAACAGGCAAACTCATAGAGTAATAATCTAGAATACAGGTTATCAGGGGATGAGGTAGGGATAGGAAATGAGTAGTTAAGGCTTAAAATGTTCAGGGTCCTATTTGGAATGATGGAATTGTTTAGGAAATGGATGGTGATGCTAGTAGCACAACATTGTGAATGCAGTTAGCAGCACTGCAATATATACCTGAATATGATTAAAAGGGGAAATGTTAAATTGTATATATGGTAACAAAATAAAATTTTTAAAAATCCATGGAACTACAGTACACAAAGAGAAGGGAACCCTAATTTAAACCATGGAGTTTAATTAATAGTACAATTATAAAAGTATGCTATCATCAATTGCAACTAATGTTCCACACCAATGCAACTTGTTTGTGGGGTTGTGTATGGGAGTCCTGTATTTTATACATGATTATTCTTTAAAAAGGTTAAAAAAAAAAAAAAAAAAAAAAGGACATTATCAGGAAAGTGAAAAGAAAACCTACTCAGTGGGAGAAAATATTTGGAACCATATATCTGATAAAGTTTTGATATTCAGAATATATAAAGAACTCCTACAACTCAACATCAAAAAGCAATCAATCCAGTTGAAAAATGGGCAAATGACTTGAATAGACGTTTCTCCAAAGAAGTTATACAAATGGCCAATAAGCAAATGAAAAGATGCTCAACATCATTGGTCATTATGGAATGTAAATCAAAAGCACAATGAGATAGCACTTCACACCCACTGACACAGCTATTATTAAAACAACAACAACAACAGAAAATAACAAATGTTGACAAGGATATGGAGAAATTGGACCCCTAGTGCTTTGCTGGTGAGAATGTAAAATGGTGTGGCCACTCTGGAAAACAGTTTGGTGGCTCCTCAAAAAGCTAAACATAGAATCACCATGATAGATATAAACTTCAAAGAATTGAAAGCAAAGACTCAAACAGATATTTGTACACCAGTGTTCCCAAGCAACATTATTCACAATAGCTAAGAGGTTGAAGCAATTCAAGTGTCCATCAATGGATGAATGGATAAACAAAATATGTTATATACATACAAGGGAATATTTCTCATCTGTAAAAAGGAATGAAGTTCTTATAGGTACTACAACATGGATGAACTATAAACATCACAGCGAAAAAGCACTAAAAGGATCTAGTATACCTAAAAATAGTAAATAGACTGGTAAGGGCAAATGGTACTCTAAAACTAAATCAGCATGTGACTAAGAGTCCATAGTAGGTTTCTATTTTTTAAAGTTTTCTTTTCTACAACTACTTGTCTTCTATTTCTTTTTCTTGGCCTCATCTTAACAACTACCACCTAAATGTTCTTGAAATGTTTTGCAGTCTATGAAAGACCTGAGCACTTAGCAAAAACAACTTTGAGGGGAAATAATGAAATAAAAGTGGACTTTTACAAAAATTTTATAGAAACTCAACTTTTACTTTTCTTGTGGTATCTTAAATTGCATTTATTTTTGAATTGACTTCTAAAGATAAAGCCCATTGATATGTTTCAAAAGCCCTTTAACTCAGAATTCTTTCTATCTTATCCCTAAGTCTGTAGAATATGGGTATTAAGTCCTAAAATAGCTTCTTCCCCAACTTAAACATCTATTCTCTATTTTTCATATATTTACAGACTTATATAAAGAGATTACAACTCTTGATAAGATCAGGAATGATAAGATGCCTGTAAATGAACTGAGTTCCAGACTCTTAAGTACAGGAGTTCCATTAAGCAAGAACGCATTCCAGGAGATCCTGAGACAAGCATCTATTGATGGTATGAATCCTTTCTGAAAGAGCAATCTAAGTTGAGCTTAATGAATCCTGGTTTTACTGTGTACTTGGAACATCTGTTATGTATTTGTACATTTTAGATAGAGTAATTCTTAAAAATACATTGAGAGCATAGACATATTGAGAACTGATTAAAATTCATTTTTTTCTTCTAGAAGTATTTTTAAGAGGGACCCTCTATCTATCTAGCATCAAATCTATAAAATATATATCAAAATTTAATTATTAAAGCTAAATGAATTAATAAAATTAGAATTTCATTCTTGTTTTGAGGGAACAGATTTTGGGTAAAACTATTTTAAATTATTTTTTCCAGCTAATTTTCAGAAATTACGTTTTTTTCCATCCCCTACTCACTGCCATGGCTATTTAATAAATATTAGCCTTGATACTTTACCACTTCGTAATTATTGTAATTTACTTTTTAGAAAATAGTGAAGTAAGTCTCAAACAGATTTTGGAAACTTTGAACACAAAGAAGCCAGTTCCTGTATTTGAAGGTGGGTCAGTCAATAAGATAATTTAGATATTTGTCATAGTTTTCATTGCCTTTTATTATTATTTTTGAACAGTGTTATGGTATATAATTGATATATAAAATCTGTACATATTTGAAGTTCACAAGTTTTATAATGCTTGGCATATGCACACACCCACAAATTGTCAAAACAATTTAGATCATGAACTTCCCCCAAAAGTTCCTTATTCCTCTTTGTTATCCCTCTCTCCTGACTTTCTTTCTCTTCCTCTCTTCTTCCCCAGGCAATAACTGGTCTGTTCTTTGTCACTATTATTAATTTGTATTTCCCCAAATTTTATATAATTGAAATCATATAGTATATACTTTTTTATTTGCTGGCTTTTATCACTTAGCATAATTATTTCCAGATTCATCCATTTGTAGCATGTATTAATAGTTCATTACTTTTTATTTCATTGTGTAGATATAACACAGTTTATTCACCTGGTGATATACATTAGGTTGTTTTCAGTTTTCTGGCTATTATAAATAAAGATGCTGTGAACATTCATGTATAAGTCTTTGTGTGGACATATGTTTTCATTTCACTATGATGATTTAGAAAAAGCCACAATAGATAAATACTGTGTTTTCTAATTTTTCTTGCTGTATTGTTATACTGCCTTCCGCATATGGCCTTTTATTATTGTTGTTTCAACAAACATATTATTGACTAGACATAAAATTTACTCCGTGTATATGTTTTAGAGGAAATATTCTGGTTTTATTAATGTACTTATAACCCAATAATTTAAATTCATTGTTAGTTTCAAGGAAAACAGTATAACTGTTTATAAATAAAAGTAGTTTATCATTTTAAAAATTTTTAAACCTTTCCCATTCTAAAAGACCAATACAAATTCTTAGGAATAACTCTACCCTTGTGCATGTTAGTTGTAATACTTTTTGTTCTCAGTAAGGACTATTTTATATAGGTTTGATGAAAATATGGAATGTTGTTCTGGCTAGTCCAAAAGAAGATAATCAAAGGCCAAACAAGGATAGGTTAGATATGATATATTTTTAAAGGCCTTTGATATGATTAGAGAGGTGTGTAAAAAGGGAGGAATAAGGAACAGAACCAAGTGAGGCAAAGAGAGGTTGATGAGCCATGGGAGAAGAAAGTAAAGAGGCTAAGAGGTCAGATTGTAAAAGTAGAAGTGGATTAGCTGTCCAATGAGTTTTTAGTTGAAGGACTTCCCTTTCCTCTTCCCATTTCCTTTTCTTTCCCTTAACTTTCCTTTAATTTCATTTCAATTGAGGAGGAAAGAATGATCATAGATGTTAGGAGTCTTTGAGATAGTGGGAGGATTTAGAATAGTTTCAACCAGTGTTTTGAGGCTTGTGTCTGAAACCTGCTGGAAAGGACCTGGTTTATTGAAGAATTAGGTGTGGAGATACAGAGACCTATTTGGCTTGTTGGGAAATAAGACTTATCTAATAAGCTAGTTCTTTACTTTTGATTATGTGTAATTCACCTCTTTTTAAAAACTAATCTAATATTCTCCTAGATAAAGTAAAGTTTATGATCAAACAGTGACCTTGAATATATGATGCTTTGTATAACTCATTGATAAAGCAGCTAGGCATGGCTGTCATCCTAAGGACACAGTTTAGAGGAGAAAACTCTTAGAGGTTTAGATAAGACCAAGGAGAATTGTAAAGTGCTTTAGCTTGAAAGAACCTCTAGCATATTTACTTTCTTCACAGAAAAACTTTTACATCCATTCCCTGTCACCTAGAAACCCTTTAGTTCACATATTATCTACAGGTTTTGTGGCATTTGACCCTTTTAAATAAGTATCTTTTAGGTTAAAAGTGAAAGACTATTTCTGTCTTTAGCACAATATAATCTGGGAACCCTTGATACTTCCAAACTTGTTGGCTTCCCTCAGTTAGGAATGAGGGAAGTCCTTTAATAAAAGAGTAAAAGCTGTAAGGAATAATAATAAATAATGAATGGAGCAGCAAAATATATAAATAGAAGAAAATTCAGAACTACTTATTTTTTATACCCTGAAATCGGGCAGTTTCATTTAGACAGAGATGAGCCCTGAAGTCCCTCTCACTGGCACAAAATTAAACATTTCCCAAGAGGATGCAATAATGGCTGTATTTTAATTTTTAAAAATGATAATGTTACCCAGTCAACTTAATTTTTTCATATTGAGACAAAATAACTGATCGATCCAGGGAAATACCTTGAATAAAGGAATTTTTGTCTTATTTTATTAATTTTGCAATCATAGAGATAGTGTTAATTGAGATATGCATTTTGACAACAGTCTAGAATTTTAGGTTTGCTATTATTCAGAAGTTTAAAGCATAAAAAATTATATACAAAGATTATTAAATAACTTACAGAATTCCCATTTGCTTTCAGATATAGACACTGATCTCAATAATGTCAACTTGATGAACTCTAACAGAATTCCAGTTAATGACCTGAAAGGTGCTTTTGGTGACCTCAGTATTTCTTTAAAGCCTGAAGAACACCAGATGATAGAGAAAATGCTTGATTTTGATGGTACAAATCAGTTTGTTTTCCTAATCAAGTGACAATTTTTAAAAACATAATTGACTTTATCAAATTTCAAATGGTACCATGTCTTGGGGACTCTATTTCCCTTCCCTATCCTCCTTTCCTCACCCTCCTTTGACCCCCAACAATTTTGTCTTTATTATCCCAGGGGAAAAGGACTCTTAACAGAGCCAGTCTATTGAGATATAAATTTATCTTGATAGAACATCTTTGAGTAAATGAAGTGTGCTTTAAGGGTTTAAGTTTGGGGGTGGGGTGGGGAGAAGGGGAGTAGATTGATGGAATTGATGGAATAAGCCCTTACTTTGTAGCCCCATCAAATATCTTGTGTTGATTATATCAGAGTATGTTTGCTTTGAACACCTACTATGTAAATCAGAAAAAGGTGAAGTATTTTTCTGAGAAGGTTGTGCTCAAGTGAAACTGCTGTTAATCAGGAAGAGGCTAATGAAGACTTTCTCACTTTCTGCCTGAGACGTGTATTTTAATCACCTTTCTATATCTATGGCATGAGGTTGATTGAATGTGAATCCTAGGAGCTTTCAGGGTAAAGAGAATAGATAATATTCAAAATTTGACAGTTATTATGTGCTCGATTATTAATTTAAAATCAATTTTAAAAGTATTTTCTTTTTAACATTATTAAATGGGTTTTGGCATTGCTTCATCAGTCTAAAGGGCCACTGCAGTGCACACTTTCAGGGGTACATTGTCATCTGTGAACAGCAGTCCTTGGTGTTGTGCAGTCCATGCCCTGCATGGCTATATGTGGTAGCCTTGATCTTGAATGCCAGTTGTATGTAAGGTGTTATGTAATATTTAATGTATTCAAAGAAGTATAAAGTATACATATTCAGGAAATTTTTGCTCTAAACAACAAAAAGATATAATAACAATATAGGAGATAAAAGTTAAGTGAATCATGCAATGTTACATGGTATTTCTTGAATAATCGCAGGAAACCGTGATGACACTGAGTTCTAAGTTTAGAGCAAAGCTATTTTCATTCATTCAGTGAAAGTTTATTGAGCACCTATTGATTGCTAGAAACTAAATATATAAATATAAAAGGAACAATTTCTAAAGAACTTATGGTTTCTTGATATGATAGATAAATAATGAGAATACCAAATGTTAAATACTATGAAAGAAGTAAACACAGGGTGTTATGGGATCATATACAATAGGTACCTAACCCACACAGAATTGGATAAGGTGGCCCTGGAGGAGATGACATTGGCTTTGAGTTTTGAAATGTGAATAGAAATTAGCCAGAAATTAGGGGTGCAGAGAAGGGAACCTGAAGGGGTTAGGAAGTATTACTCAGTATGTGCAAAGTGTAGAAGAAGGAAGGTTCATGGAGAAGTCAGTGAACTCCAAGTAGTCCAGAAGGACTTAACGATAGTGGATCTCAAAATGATTTACATCAGAATAACCTAGGAAATTTAAAAAAAATCCATTTTCTTTGATCTCATTCTACATCATAATATCTGCATTGGGGCTAAGGTGCACATGTGTGTATGTGTATATTTTTTTCAGCCAACTCTGAAGTTCATTTTTCTGTGAATCAAAGTTTGACCATTGACTTGATGGTGCATAGTAGGAAAGAAAATAAGACTGGCCATATAGTGAAGACAAGATCAAGATGGATTTTTTCCCTAAGCAAAAGAATTTGAACTTCATCCTGAAGTCTTTAGGGAGTCATTGAAGAATTCAAAGTTGAAAAATGGCATGATGAATTTTTCGTTTTAGAGTGGACATTCTGGTAGCATTGTTAATGAGGGCAAACTTGGGAACGGGGAATCATTTTAGAAGTATGCAATATAGGTTAAAAATTATGAGTGTTGTAATGGAAAGAAGGGGATAGATACAGATATAGATATAGATATAGATATAGATATAGATATAGATATAGATA